>OX637572.1:18112211-18712211 GCA_951800085.1 Comarum palustre
GGGAGAAAGTGGAGAAGTGGGTTCTGTCTCGCTGCAATCGAATATATAGTAAGAACTATAGCCGACGAAATAAAAAATTCGTCGGCTATAGTTGGACTTTAGCCGACGACAAAACCCTAATTTCGTCGGCTAAAGTCCAACTATAGCCGACGAAATTTTTTAGTAATTTCGTCGGCTATAGTTAAACTTTACCCGACGAAATTACTACGAATGTTAGTAATTTCGTCGGCTAAAGTATATTTTATTCATATTAGTAAGTTCATGCACAATTTATTTGTTTTATCTTGTGATATGAAAAACCGACCGTCAGATATCATCATTATGTTGAAACATGTGTGAGGGTAAAATTTCAGCATCATCGGACACACGGTCGGGCTCGATCCGCACGGTCAATCCCGTTGGTCAAACCCATAAACACAAACAAACGGTGATTTGGCCACCTAAAATACGTATTCTGTCCGACCGTCAACTACAAATAGTTTCATATCGAGGAGACGCAACTATCGGTATAAAATTTATAAGAAAAATAACCGTCGGAGATAGGGCGTCCTCTATGGCGAACGAATAGAAAAAATGCAATGACCGCAAGTATTGCACCGAAACTTATCGGAATTACGTGAAATTTCAACCGTAGACATATTTCATCGTTCCGGTCATATCTTATCTCACGACTTTTTTTTGTTTGAAGCATCTACGTATAGTTTGTTTTAAAACGGAACATTTACTTAACACTTAGTCAATTAGTTATACAACATTAGTAGGCATACTTTGATTATGACAATCCATCTTGTGAAACGGAAAACCGACCGTCAGATATCATCATTATATTGAAACATGTGTGAGGGTAAAATTTCAGCATCATCGGACACACGGTCGGGCTCGATCCGCACGGTCAATCCCGTTGGTCAAACCATAAACACAAACAAACGTGATTTGGCCACCTAAAATACGTATTCTGTCCGGACCGTCAACTACAAATAGTTTCATATCGAGGAGACGTAACTAGCGGTATAAAATTTATAAGAAAAATAACCGTCGGAGATAGGGCGTCCTCTATGGCGAACGAATAGAAAAAATGCAATGACCGCAAGTATTGGCACCGAAACTTATCGGAATTACGTGAAATTTCAACCGTAGACATATTTCATTGTTCCGGTCATATCTTATCTCACGACTTTTTTTGTTTGAAGCATCTACGTATAGTTTGTTTTTAAAACGGAACATTTACTTAACACTTAGTCAATTAGTTATACAACATTAGTAGGCATACTTCGATTGTGACAATCCATCTTGTGAAACGGAAAACCGACCGTCAGATATCATCATTATATTGAAACATGCGTGAGGGTAAAATTTCAGCATCATCGACACACGGTCGGGCTCGATCCGCACGGTCAATCCCGTGGTCAAACCCCTAAACACAAACAAACGGTGATTTGGCCACCTAAAATACGTATTCTGTCCGGACCGTCAACTACAAATAGTTTCATATCGAGGAGACGCAACTAGCGGTATAAATTATTATTTATTCATTTAACTTTAGCCGACGAAATATTAGGGTATTCGTCGGCTAAGATATCTTAGTCGACGAAACATGTTGTATTTCGTCGGCTAAAAGTATCTTAGCCGACGAAACATGTTATATTTCGTCGGCTAAAAGTATCTTAGCCGACGAAACATGTTATATTTCGTCGGCTAAAACTGTCAAATAGATAAAAAAAACAGTTGGTTTAACCGTACCCATAACAATTTCCTGCATATATAACCAACATTAAGATACATTATGAATTGTCGAGCTTGTGCCATATAAAACACATCAAATTGTAGTACAAATTCAAAATAACTAAGAAGGCTCGTAATCAGAATCATCCGATGAGTCTTCTTCGGTGTCAGAATTAATTTTCGGTAATCTATGCATTTCTACATCACAAGAGTCGTCGTCTGTGTCTTGATTTGGATCCACGTCAATAAGGCGAGCGTCTAAATCACGAATTCGAACCGAACGACCCGGTTTAAAATTATTAAGGCGAATTGTAGAGGAGTCAGGAATATCTATTGCACTGTGTTCTTGATACGCAACATTTTCTTCCTCGTCTTCGGCCTCTCCAAGTGTAGCCGCCCGGTAAATGTTTCGAGGGTGCACAAGATTGACTACTTTCCACGCGTCACCCTTAACAAGGTCATCAAGATAAAACACTTGTTTCACCGATGTCGCAAAAACAAAGGGGTCATCTTCGTAACAGCTTGTGCCAGTGTTCACCGATAAAATCTTCATGCTCTGCGAGCTTCTAGTATCAAACCATCTACACTTGAACAGGTGCACGGTCATGCCTTGCCCATAAACGAGTTCCACCACTGAATCAAGAACACCATAATAATCAACTCCATTCCGGCCACCATGCGCCATAACCCCAGAATTCTGTGTTCTTCGTCTGTTGTCTCTCATTTCACATATAAATTGCACGCCATTGACCTTGCACATCGGGTAAACTCTTGACATTATCGGCTTTATAGCTAGAAGTCTTAGTTCGTGAGACCAATTTGGGTGACCATCAAATTGAATATGGTTCATCTGCAACCAAAGATTCAATGTATTATAAATATGAATAATTATGCAATCAAGGAGACTTGCAACACACAAAATTGGAGAATTACATACCCAATCGCCAAAATAGTTCGCGAACTCCTTGTTGTGGTAGTCGAGATCACCTTGAATGTCTGGACAGTGTAGATGGATGTCTTTCCAGTATTCAACTTCTTGACAGTTAATCAATACCCACCTATGGGCTATGACGAGCTCATGGGGTTGCAACTTGTAGGACTCTGGTAAAATTCCATAAACTTCAACATCATTTGAGACTATGGAAAGGTTAAACTTCGGTTCATCAACCGGCATGGTTTGTGGAGTTTCCTTCAATGCTCCTAGATACAACTTCATGTAGGTGACGCACTCGTGCGCAATATATGCTTCTGCTATACATCCTTCAGGCGCGGATTTGTTAGCCACATAAGCTTTGTAGTCTCTAAGTTGTCTGTAAATAAATAAATTTGTTGTCATATGTTACGATTATACAATGAACATGTACAATAAAAACAATAGGTGTAAAAAACATACCTTTCCATAGGATACATCCAAGTATAGTGTACTGGACCGGTAAGCAACAATTGCTCGGGAAGATGGATCATCAGGTGCGGCATGATGTCAAAAAAATTTGGAGGAAATATTCTCTCAAATTTACACATGATATAAATAATGTCCTGTTGCATTTCCCGGAGATCAGATTTTGTCACTTCCCTTGTGCATAACTTCTGGAAGAATCTTGACAACGCTAATAACGGCTCCACCACCTGACGGGGAAGGAAGGGTCGAATGAAAATAGGGAAGAGACGTTGTAGCAGAATATGACAGTCATGACTCTTTAACCCGTACATTTTATTGTCCCGAATGTTTACACACCGGGCTATATTTCCTGCGTAGCCTGAAGGATACTTCACAGAACTCAACCACCTGAAAATTACGTTCTTCTGTTCAGGCTTCACGGTGTACGGAGCTTGAGGCATTTTTTTCTTCCCTTCTTTCAACCACAAATGTCTTCGTATCTCCATTTTTTTAAGATCAATGCGTGCCTTCGGACCGTCTTTCGTCTTTCCCTCCAAGTTCAGCACGGTTCCCACCACACTGTCACACACATTCTTTTCTATGTGCATCACATCTAGGTAGTGCCTGATCAACAACTTACTCCAGTATGGGAGTTCCCAGAATATGCTCTTATGTGTCCAAAATTTATACCTGTCGGGTCTGTCAGGTATTGCCGCCACTATATTGGGATGATTGCTGAGCTGCCCAAAATCATACTCATTAAGCACTGCTAAAATTTCTTCCCCTGTCCATCTTCTAGGAGGCACACCAAGTTCTACAGTCCCATCAAATGCCTTGTCATCGAACCGCCATTCGTGATCATACGGAAGGAGAGTATGATGACCCAATCTACATATCTTGTTGCAATGACTACTGCTCCCCTCATCGCTTAGGCACTCTGGACAAGCCTTGTATCCCCTAACAACGTTGCCCGACAACATCCCACGAGCAGGAAAATCACTAATGGTACCAACAACCATAGCATGCATCTGGAACATCTCGTGCATGAACTTATCATAAGTGGGATGACCAACGTCCCAAAAAAACTTAAGCTCTTCAATCAAGGGTCTCAAATACACATCGAGACACTTCCCTAGATAACCGGGTCCCGGAATCAACAAACTCAACATATTGTATTCCTTCTTCATGCACATCCATGGAGGAAGATTGTATGGTACCAAAATCACCGGCCATACACTGTATTGAAGACTCATGTTGCCAAAAGGATTGAACCCGTCGGATGAGAGCCCGAGCCTCACATTTCAGACCTCAGACGCAAAATGAGGAAACTCCCTGTCTATATGCTTCCAGGCCTCCCCGTCAGCAGGGTGTATAAGGGTATCTTCGCCTTGCAATTCCCTATCAGCGTGCCATCTCATAGATTTGGCCGTGTGTGATGACATGTACAACCGTTCCAGCCTATCCCTCAACGGGAAATACCGAAGTACCTTCATAGGTTTCCTATTGCCTGCAGGAGTCAACTTATACCTGTCACTCTGACATACTGGACATGTGTCAAGGTCACCAAGGTCATTCCCTTCTGGATCTTTACCCCAGAAGAGAACACAATCATATCTGCATGCATGGATCTTGATGTAGGAAAGCCCAAGATCTTTCAGTATACATCGGACCTTATGATGAGTGGTAGGAAGACGATGACCGTGGGGCAGCATCGAAGCAGTGTACTGTAGATACTCATCAACAGCCTTCACAGTCGATTTTGTCTCAACTTTAATCTTCATAACGTCCATCACACTTTCAAGAACCGTTTTCTGACAACCGGGGTACACAGGGGTCTGTTGGAAAGCAAGTAGTTTGTTGTACCTGTCAATACCAGCAGTGTTGACAACTCTAGGGAAGGGCTGCACCGGGTCAGACATATACGGTCCTTCAGAGCATACACCCCTCTCATAAGGAAACATATCGTTGATGAAGGCCGTTGTTGGATCGTTGGATGTACTGCCCGTCTCAGAAAATTGCCCATGATCATGCGGACCCCTTGATGATGTTTCACCGTGATATATCCAACATGTGTACTTCTCCCAAAACCCATTACTTTGAAGGTGCTGCCAAACCTTGTCAATTGGAAATTGATACATATCGCTGCGACACTGACATTTAGTGCACGGACAATAGAAAATTGTATTCCCTTTAGCATTATTGATCACATATTCAATAAAACTAACAACTCCTTTAGCATATCTTTTGTCCCATTTTGGAAGCGAAATCCAACTCTTATCCATATCCTGAGAAAATAACATAATATATATGTATAAACGCTAATTAATTAAATTTATGAATCATTCAATTTATATTATATCTGAGTTAACGTACAATTAATATATATATAATAATTACTAATTAATATATATATATATATCAACAACTTCATATATATTATCAAACCCAAATCGATCAACTCAATCACACTCAAAACACAATATAATCAACTCTAATTAAAACACAATATAATCAACTCTAATTAAAACTCAAAATCAATGCATAACGAAAATAAAACTCTTAAATCAACTCAAAAACAAGATATATACACATATACGTACCTATATATAGCGCCACAAACTAATTTCGGACAGATTTCGACAACACCCAACAATTTCGCCAACCCCAAAACTTTTTCTCCCGTTTTTTCTTTCACATCAGCTACTGTCTAGATCTGGAAATATAAAGACTTTTAGCCGACGAAATTATATATATCGTCGGCTAAAGTTTTAAAATTTCGTCGGCTATAGTTCACAGACTATAGCCGACGAAAAAAACTATTTTAGCCGACGACACAACATTTCGTCGGCTAAAGTAGACTTTTAGCCGACGAAAATTTCACTTAGGCGACGAAATTTTTTTTCGTCGGCTAAAAGTCCACTTTAGCCGACGAAAATTTCACTTAGGCGACGAAATTATTTTTCGTCGACTAAAATGGACTTTAGCCGACGAAAAAAAATTTCGTCGGCCTGCTAATTTTTTTTTCGTCGGCTATGATGCTTATTCTGGTAGTGAGGGAGAAGAGCGATCCTAACAGATAAACTCTAACATTATGGTGTGTAACTGTATCTGGATGAGGAAAAGCACAACAATAACCAATTTGTCAAGGTTGATAGATTGGTAGATTTGGGATTTGAAGATGATATAAGAGAAGTTTTTGACCATTTCAAAGCTCAACGACACACTGTTATTTTCAGCCACCATGCCTGCAAAAATTCAGAACTTTGCTAGAAGTGCTTTGGTCAAGCCTGTAACTGTCACTGTTGGACGAGCTGGAGCAACAAATCTTGATGTGAGTCAAGAGGTTGAGTATGTGAAGCAAGAAGCCAAGATTGTTTACCTTCTTGAATTATGTATATGCATGAGTCTAATAATGTATATGTTTGAGAAAGTTTTCACTTGTTAGGACGATTAAAAGTCTAATAAATGGAGGCCATAAGAATTTAGCTATAGATGATGATGCATGAATCTAAAACCGTACACGAATCTCTTTAAGAAAGTTGTTTGGTTCTTAAAACGATTAAGAGTAAAATGAATGACGAAGAATTTGATGAGGAGATCTGGGTCGAGCGCTTCGCATCATTCAGAGTGCATCAAGAACTGAAACCCTAGGGTTTCTTTGGCGATGACGGGATCTCACGGTCCCTGGATCGTGCAAGAGACTGTTTATTGATTTGATATATTTTAATATCTTAATGATCATTAATTTGGCTGAAAATTTGTAAAAATGATCTACTTATATAGACCTATAAACTGAACGGTTGAGTTGAAAAAATATAATTAAAATATAGGTGTAATAAACTATTAAGAAAAAAGTCTTCAAACTATCTCTCATCAAGAAAGTCATCAATCCCCTTCTAAAAAAGTAATTCATGATTTATGTTGCTGGTGATTAAAACTAAATACGTAACAGGTCCACCATACAAAAGTGTGCTCATTTAGAATAATGGCTTAACAAAATTTACATAATTGGTATGAGAGAGACGAAATGCAATTTTAAAAATTGTAAATGACATAAAAACCTTGTAAATGTATTAGCTGAGTTTAATTTTTAATGACCACTTTGGTGAAGATCATGGGCTTTCTTCTTCATCTATAAACTCATTCTTTTTACTTTTTCTTGGTTGTAATGCCATACCTACCAAAGATAAAGTGATTGTATGATTAGTATAACATATGTCTTCTATAAACGGTTAAAGAGGATAATTTCAATGCACGTAGTCACCAAATGTCAGGTAAACATGGGTAAAGAAACTGCAAGCATCAAAAACCTAGACCAATGTATTTCATTAGACAGGTATTGTAATATAGGGAAATGATCTATTAAAGACCTTTTTATTGATGACTAGTTAAAGACTTTTTTGTTTCATCCTATTTTCGATCGCATATTCACATCTCGACCGTCTAATTTGTAGATATATATGAGTAGATCATCTCTACAAATTTTTATACAAATTGAAAATCGTTAAGGCATTCATAAATATGATTCACCGATTATAAACTTGAACGATTCATGTTTGACATATTTAGACCATCTATTGATTTGATCAATTTTGATGCCTTAACGGTCACTAATTTGACTAAAAATTTGTAGAAGTGATCTACTTATATAGACATATAAACTGAACGGTTGAGATGAACAAATGTGATTGAAAAGTGAGTGTAATAAACCATTAAGGAGAAAGTCCCCAACTAGTTCTCAACAACAAGGTCCTCAATGGATCCCTTCCCTTGTAATATAAACTACAAAGTATGAGAGATATTTAGTCCTTAAAGATACAACAAAACAATGAGACTTGCAACTCTGAAAGTTACAAAAACTCCAGCAGAAGGAAGCATAGATGAATTTAAATATGTATCTCCCTTTCACAATTAAAAATAAATAAAATATCTAAAAACAAAGATGAAAGATCTTGTTCTAGAAACTATGAGTAGACAATAATCCCTGAAAGATCTTGCTAAACAAAAAAGGCATTGTTAATATGAGGAAAGATTAGTTTGTGTATAATAGTTCAATCTACATTGATAATATCAGGACTGAATAGTATGTGTATCCAGCAAAAGTCTATATGCATTGGAATATTTTCTGAGAAGAAAGAGCTTGTGAGGATAGAAAAATCCACACATACAACACAACTGTATGTAGCAAACACTCCTATAAGATCTCAAAGTTTCTGTATGTTGGAAAAATAGTGAAAATAACAATTTTATTTAACCAATTTAAATGAGAGAATTTAAATGGGTTATAGGGTGAATAAGAACTAGTCAACCAAAGATGAATAATTATTTGAAACCATGTGTTATAGACTTTATATAGTCTATTGACTAATTAAATTCTATGAGCTATAACCTCACATAATGTGTAAGGATGTAATCTCATTAATGTGAAACATTGTAACCACACATTTATGTGAAAGGTTGTGGCTATAGAATGTCAAAGGTTAGAATTAATAGGGTTGTAATATATCAACCAGAATTCATGGTAATTCAAGTAGTGGATGGTTTCCTCGATGTATAAATAGATGACATTTCATTTGTTCTAATCACAATCGAAAAGATTATCATCTCCTCCTCTCAAAAAATTATTCTCTCTAATTTATAACATTCTGGTGATAGATTGAAGGTACTACAAGTTCGTCGGGTGTTCTTGGCAGCAGTGCAGCTCCAAAGCACTAGTAGTCGTTGTATCTTGGAAGATAAGTGCCATCAAGCCTTTTGCACCGGTAGATGAGGCATAATTTTTTTTAAGGAAAGTGTGTGAAACACACGACTCGATTTCATCACTTTCCTCATATCCTTCGTTTGAGTTTGGAGTCATGATACATTTTTTGGTGTTCTGCGTACTAAGTGTTCCAATGCACGCGATTCAGCTTTCACAAGTTCTATTTCTTCTTGAATCAAGTGTGGTAACCAATGTTGTTCATAATAATTATTTTTATGTTCATCATTTCATTATTTATGATTATTGATTAATTATAAATTAGATTTATGTGAATATATATGCAATATCTAACCCCCTTTTTGTTACAATCTTAAGACAAATTATAGGTATTGCATATATTGGCGAACACATATATTGATGGTTGCCTAAAACGGAATTGTTACCAACACGGATTATGTTGACTTACAAAATTTGTAGTTAACGATGTGGTCCCTTGAGAAATAAGTGGTTATGCAATTAACACTTATGGATGTGTTTCAAAAATGATAACCTAAAGTGGTTATTAAAAATCTGAACCAAGAAATCGACCTCAGTGCCGACCATACATGTGAATGCTATTGTACTGGTCTCAGCCTCATATGGAGGAAAATTTGAGATTTTCAATGAACTTCACTTGAAGAATGAATATGTCATTCAAGATGTCACTAAAATAGTGATAAGATGTGTTGAGCACCACATGTGTTAGAAAACACATCGAGTCTCATGGTTTCTCAAAAGAACATGATAATAATGAGACTATTGTAAGTTGTGAGTGACCTTCACTAGATGTGAAGCTGTATGACGAACAAACAAGTCATTACTGTGGAATAATAAACTTTGGTTTGTGGTATGACAAAACCAAGTTTAGAAAAAGAGGTTCATGCGATGATCTCTAAAAAGGAACTAGACTTTAAATAAAGATGTTCCTAAGGTCTTATGAGTTTAGACTTAATGATGACGATTTAGTTTTGTCCAAAATAAAATAGTACAATGGGTGGTGAATTATTTATATGACAATTGTCAAGGAAATAAATAAAGCTAGTATTTCCACCCATACGCTTGAGTTTTCCATTTTATGACATGGAAGACTAGGATATATTAATTATGTTGTTTTGCAAAGACTAATTAACATAGATCACTTATCAAACATAAGTGTAAAAACTCGGTTTGGGACAAAACTAATAAGTTCATCTTTCTGAGAAAGACGTTGAAAATTATTCATAATGATATATGTGATTTGAGATCAATGCAAACAAGAAGTAATAATAAAAACTTTATCATCTTTGTTGATAACAATAAAATATTATTGTAAGTATTTGCTGGAAAGCAAAGGTGAGAGAATAAGAAATTGGTTCTCTATAGTAACGAGGTTGAAAATCAACTCAACAAATGTAGCACCCAAAATATGGGGAGACGCCAATTTTATGGCTAGTGACATTTTTTGAATAAGATACCTAAGAGGAGATAAAAGAAACTTCATATGAACCATGGAAATGAATATTATGAATCATTCCAACTAGGCTTACTCAATTGGACATGATGTCTAAGCAAGAACCATCGAGGCAATATACTTAAGCAAGCAAGCCACGCTCCACTAAAACCTCTTCATCTTACCTGGTCTTGTTTGATTGGAATTACTGAAAGGATTAAGTAGTAATATTTCAACTGTCCAGGGTCATTGAAAGTTTGATGTACTCAACGTGTTGTACAAGACCCGACATAACTTACTATGCTGAGAGCAAGTTATGTAGTACATGAGTAAGCTATACATTGGCAAACAATTGCAAGAGTACTCAAGAACTTAAGATACTCTCGGGGTTATGAGCTGTACTATACCAATTATCCAGCTATCCTAAAAGGATACCGTGATGCAAATTGGATTTGATATAAAAGGATCAAAATCCACTAATATATAGTTATATGTGCTTACATTGGGAGATGCATCAGTATCCTGGAAATCCTCTAAACAGAAAATCATAACCAGATCCATGATGGAGTCTGAGTTTGTTGCACTGGATAAATGTGGGGAATATGGAGAATGTTTATGCCAATTCATAGAGGATATTCCGGATGGAAAAAATATGTGCTTAGAATGATATTATACATCAAAGAACTGAGTCTTATTCACCACAATACAATAGTGTGGCTGAAAAGAAAAAATCATACCAATGATGAATGCAATGCAACTAAGTATTGGGCTGCCACCCAACATGTGGGGAGATGCCATTATCATGGCTAATTACCTTTTAAATAAGGTTCCCAAAAGGAGGGCAGAAAAGAATCCTTATGAATTGTGAAAATGAGTAAAATCATTATACGGTTATTTGCTAGTGTGGGGATGTTTGGCTAATGTAGCTATCCCTCCATCTAAGGCAGTAAAAAATAGGCCAAAGACGGTTGACTATGCGTTCATTGGATATACAATGCGTATCGGTTCATTGTGCAAAGATTTTGAAATTCAGAATATAGACAAGAACACGATCATAGAATTGAGAAATGCTTCATTTTTCGAAAATATATTTCCATAGAAATCTGAGGAAGAATCAAGTTCTTCTAGAATTGAGTCAAATACTAAAAAAAATCAGGCACAAATAAATCCTGAAGAGGTAGAACCTAGACGGAAATCTGAGGAAGAATCAAGTTCTTCTAGAATTGAGTCAAATACTCAAAGAAATCAGGCACAAATAAATACTAAAGAGGTAGAGCCTGAAGAGGTATAACCTAGACGGAGCAAAAGAGAAAGGATAGAAAAATCTTTTAGTTCCGATTTTTTGACATATATGCTTGAGTTTGAACCTCAGACATATAGAGGGGGAATAAGGTTCACTAATGCACCATTATGAAAAGAAGCGATTAAGAGTGAAATAGACTCAATTCTGCAAAATCATACTTGAGAACTGGTGGATCTTCCACAAGGGTGTAAGCCCTTAGGTTCCAAATAGATCTTTAAAAGAAAGATAAAAGCAGATGGGACCATAGACAAATACAAGGCAAGACTTGTCATAAAAGGATACAAGCAAAATGAAGGTCTGAACTATTCGACACATATTCTCCTGTGACGAGAATAACATCCATTAGGATGGTGCTTGCCATCGCAGCTTTGCGTAAGCTAGAAGTACATCAAATGAATGTAAAGACTGCTTTCTCATATGGGGATGTAGATGAGGAAATCTACATAGAATAACCTGAGGGTTTTTCGGCCCCAGGTCAAAGAAAGAAAGGGTGTAAATTGATAAAGTCTCTGTATGGCTTGAAACAAGCTCCAAAACAATGGCATGAGAAATTTGACAATGTCATGATCACCTATGGTTATAAAATCAACAAGTGTGACAAATGTGTGTATGTGAAAGATACACAAGATGGATATGTCATCTTATGCCTATATGTAGATGATATGCTCATTGTGGGGAGCAATGAGATGGTGATCAAATCTACTAAAGATATGTTGTGATCTCGGTTTGAGATAAAAGATATAAGACTTGTTGATGTAATTTTAGAGATAAAAATCATAAGACCGTCAGATAGTCTTGTGTTGAACCAAACACATTATGTGAATAATATCCTTGGGAAATTTGACAAGGAAGACTCTAGAATTGCCAGGACACCAGTAGATGTGAATTTACACTTGTCCAAGAACAAAGGGGAAAGTCTCTCTCAGTTAGAATACTCGAGAGTGATAGGAAGTCTGATGTACTTAATAAGTTGTACAAGACCAGACTTGACTTATGCGGTGCGTAAGCTAAGTAGGTACACGAGTAATCCAAGGGCTATGCACTGGCAAGCGATTGGAATAGTATTAAAATACGTGAGATATACTCGTACCTATGGGCTGCATAATACATCGTACCCAGCTGTCATAGAGGGGTTTAGAGATGCAAACTGGATATCCGACATGAAAGAATCAAAGTCTACTAGTTGATATGTGTTCAAACTAGGTGGTGCAGTAGTGTCATGGAAATCCTCAAAACAAATGATATAACCAAATCCACAATAGAATTTGAGTTTGTCGTCCTAGACAAATGTGGGGAGGAGGTCGAATGGCTACGTCAATTCGTTAAGGATATTCCAAGGTGGACGAAATATGTGTCTGCAATATGTATACATTGTGATAGTCAATCAGCTATTGTCAGGGCGCAGAACAAGATGTATAATGGTTAGTCTCGTCACATCCGACGACGACATAACACCATTTGATAATTAATCTCAACTAGAATTATTTCTATAGACTATGTGAAGTCTAAGAAAAACATTACAGATTCGCTGACCAAAGGGTTGAACAGAGAGCTAGTTGATAAATCATCGAGGGGAATGAGACTAAAGCCCATGAAAGAATAAAATCTTTATAGTGGACACCCAACCTAGCTGACTGGAGATCCCAAGAACTAGGTTTAAAAGGGATAACTAAATTGTAGAAATTGTGATGGATCACTGATTCACCCCATGTCAATTCCTATTATGAAAACAGTGATGCCTGTACGAGATGAGGTTAAGTTAAAAGGCTTTTAATGATTCTTATGCGTCGGTAAAACCGAGCGGAGTAATGCAGGTTACTCTTAATTAAGAAAATCACATATGTGAGAGAGAAGTGGGGCCGCTTCTAAGGGAGTTGTTGAGGGCACAACTCTTGTCAAACTCTTGCAAAACCAGGTGCGTGTCCAAAGCCAAAATGGACACAATAATGAGAACTGAAATGTTCCAGGGAGATTCCTGTGTGGGACATACCATCATTTACACAAATGACGGCTAGTTCAAAGACATCACATCTACTATTTAGTTAGTAAAGTAAACATGTTTTTACAAGGGAAGGTTCAAAGGCTCATAACCCACCTATCCTATGCAGGTCTCGACTATAGAAATCTATCACCAAGTCTATCGAGTCTTTGGTCGCCTATTTCATTCATATGGGGAATTGTTGGAAAAAATGGTGAAAATAACCATTTTATTTAACCAATTTAAATGAGAGAATTTAAATGGGTTATAGGGTGAATAAGAAATAGTCAACCAAAGATGAATAATTATTTGAAACCATGTGTTATAGACTTTATATAGTCTATTGACTAATTGAATTCTATGAGCTATAACCTCACATAATGTGTAAGGATGTAATCTCACAAATGTGAAAGGTTGTAACCACACATTTATGTGAAAGGTTGTAATCACTCATTTATGTGAAATGCTGTAACCACACATTTATGTGAAAGATTGTGGCTATAGAATGTCAAAGGTTGGAATTAATAGGGCTGTAACATATCAACCAGAATTCATGGTAATTGAAGTAGTGGATGGTTTCCCTCATGTATAAATAGGTGACACTTCATTTGTTCTAATCACAATCGAAAAGATCATCATCTCCTCCTCTCAAAAAATTATTCTCTCTCTAGTTTATAACATTCTGGTGATAGATTAAAGGTACTACAAGTTCGTCGGGTGTTCTTGGCAACAGTGCAGCTCTAAAGCACAAGTAGTCGTTGTATCCGGGCCCTACTGTTTCGGAGGGTGGGTCTTCTGGGGTACAGATGCCGCTACCTCTTCTCTACCTTCCGCGGTTGATACCGGCATTACCTATAGTCGATGACTCAGGGGCCGATTTATCCACTACCCCCGCAGGTGACCCCATCAGCGGCGTACCTGTTCGTGCCGTTTGGTACGGATTTAATTTCTGCGAGGGTATCATCATCGGCGACAGAGTCAGAATCCGTCGCATCCGCCCCAACACCCTCAGGTAATGATATATAAATAATTTTTTATGTTATAATGTTATAATAAAAATAATTTATTAATAATCAATATATGATAGGCACCGTCGGAGCCAAGCCGACAAGGAAGAAGAGATGTCCCGTCACAGGGAAGGCTCTCGAGAAGACAGTGAGTACCTTAGGAAGGATCGTCATTGATACTGATGGGGATGGGAACGTAGTATCGGACGGCAAGACGAGGATGTACTCCGGCCGCGTGGGAGCGCTTATTAGGGATAGAGTCCCTATGTTGTGGTCAGACTAGGGCGAGGTCCCACAGGAGGTTAAGGACATGGTCCACAACGCAATGTCGGTAAGTATAAAAAATTCAAATTTAACATTATTTATTACATTGTAGATTTATGAAAAACTAAACTAATAAATGTTTTAATGTAGGTGTGGTTTGACATTCCCCAGCACCTGAGGAACACCTAGGCAGATGTTGTGCATGGGGGAAGGTACGTTGCAAAGTTAATGACAAAAGAAAATTATGTATAATTAATAATATTTATAATTTTTTTATCGTATTACAGGTACAAGGAGTGGAAGAACGAGTTACGGACCCACTGGACTACGCATGGGAACGAATGTTCTGGCACCCCCCTTGAGTTCCAGTTCAGGGAATACGAGTGGTGTTGGCTTCTGATATCTGAGTTCAACAACCCACATAAACAGGTAATTAAAAATAATAATTTATTATATTGAATTATAATTAGTACGTTTTAAAATATTTTACTAATTTTTTTCCTTTGTAGGCCGTTTCTCGGGTGAATGCTCAAAACCGGCAATGCAACACAAGGAACCATCATGCCGGTTCTAGACCGTTCGCATCGTTGATTGATGAGGCGGCTAGGGAACATCCAGAGGTCAACCGGTACGTCTATACGTACGAGAAGGCATATCCTAACGTCCAGGAGGATATTGTAAGTCGTTTTACGTTTTAAAATTTAGTAAATTATATTTATATATATATATATATATATATTTCAAAATGTTAATTAATTATTTTTTCTATCCAATTAGGCGAGGGTGAGGCAGGCTAGTGACGAGGTGATGACTGCTATAGTCAGGGAGACATGGTCTGACACGCAAGAGGAAGACATGTCCGAAGTCATGTCCAGGATCGACACTTCGGATCTCAGGGTTGGGGCGAGGATCATGGGCACAGCATTCCCACGGCGAGGAAATAACTTCTACTGCCGGGGTCTAGGAAAGAAGGGCGAGAGGGTACTGAAGACCACTCCCGGATTTCATAAAAAATGAGCCTCGACCAGCAGCAGAACGACTCAGCTAGAGGCGGAAATTCAGATGTTACGGGAACAGCAAGCCGCCCAGACAGCATATACAGCCGTTTTACAGGAGTATAATGCGGCAGTATATGCCACCCAGCAAGCACAGCAGCAGCAGATGTTCCAGTACTTCCAAGATTTTTCAGCTACACTGCTTTAGAGACTTTCGCCTCCGCCCATGCCTACGCATATTCCCTTACCTCAACCGCCGCAACCTCCCCAGCAACATCCTCCTGGCGCGGATATAAATTTAGATGATATCGACTTTATTTAGTTTTTTAGGTTTATGAACAATTTATAAATTAAAAATTTAATGCAAAATGTTTATGCTACTTTTGATGGTGTTTGTTGTTGGTTATATCAAATTACTTGTGTAATTTGCAGCTTGTTTGGATGGTAATTTAGAAATTTTGTAGTTTTTTTAGTATAAAAAGTATAGCCGACGAAATTTACCATAATTCGTCGGCTATAGTTTTTTTCAACGTTTAGAGTTGTAGTTATGCCGACGAAATGTACTATATTTCGTCGGCTTTTCTCCATTTAATTTTTAATTTTTTTAAAATATCTAGCCGACGATTTATACTACATTTCGTCGGCTAAAGTGTTTTAAATTGGCCGACGAAATATTAATAATTCTTCGGCCAAAGTCTTATGTTTAAACCGACGACAATGTATTTCGTCGGCTAAAGTAAGAGTTTGGCCGACGAATTATTGAAAATTATGTCGTCGGCTATAGTGTAACACTTAGTTGACGAAGGATTTTATTTCGTTGGCTAAAGTCATAGCCGACGAGCCTTTGCCGACGACTTTATAGCCGACGACAACTCGTCGGCTATGATGTTAGCCGACGAATTTGATGAACAGGCCAACGAAAAATTTTCGTCGGCTAAAGTGCTTATCCTGGTAGTGAAGTGTCATCAAGCTTTTTCCACCAGTATAGGAGACAGAATTTGTCTTAAGTAAAGTGTGTGAAACATATGACTCGATTTCATCACTTTTCTCATATCGTTCGTTTGAGTTTGGAGTCATGATAAGTTTTTAGGTATTCTGCGTGCTAAGTGTTCTAAGGCACGTGATTCAGTTTTCACAAGTTCTATTTCTCCTTGAATCAAGTGTGGTAACCAATGTTGATCAGTAAATGAAAAATCAAAAGCCACAACATTTTTAGCTAATTGTTGGTGAGGCAAAATCTTATACATATTGATCAAACTAATTCAACTAAAGGCTTATACAAAACTTTGATTTTCAGTTTTATGCAACCATTAGGCAAGATATTGCATCCATGTAAAGGCCATCTGGCCATGATATAAACAAACTAAATTCTCAGTTTCAAATAAATTGTTTTCAAATCTGTTCACCATCTCCGATCACAAAAACATATGCACAGGAATTATTACTTACCTTGACCAAGATTATGCATTTTACAGAGAGTTTTCTTAACTCCAAAGTTGCTCGAATTAGGTTCACACATGTCCTGCAATTAAACTCAAGAGAAACTAAAGATTAGCACTTTCAGAATCTGATTAATCAATCACAAAAATTGGCATTGGAAAAGCAAACAATAATTTTATTGAAGAATGTCTCACGGCTGCCTTTGCTACTCTGACAGTGTGCGAAAATAGTCAAGTTCCTCCACCCTGCTTAAATTTAAATAAAATACCAAACAAATGGATAGAATCCATTGTAAAGACTACAACAGAAAAACTATTCTCTCCTAATCAAATTACCCTCAAAAAACACTTACACCAAATAAACTACCAATAGAAACAAATCTCAAATGCAGAAACACACCCGAATGAAATGAAATCAGCAAAAAGATCCTTACCTCGAAAAAAAAACTCTAAACTGATATCTGCGTATGAGTGTATCCAAAAGTTCCTGTCTCAACCACCTTTGAACATCCTGCAACCAAAACTACTCACTGTTACTAAATGGTAGTAATAGAGTAGATTCTTAGATGAAAAGGAAAGCAACAGCTGGAAAAGAGGAGACATACCAGATGAGTAAAGGCCGATGAGAATAGCCACGATTGGAACGATTAAAATCTGGAAACGATAGCCTTCCTTCTGCTGCTATCTCTCTCACTTTCTACAGGACCTTCCTTTGTTGCACTCTTCTGCTGGGTCCATACTCTCTGGAGACGAGAATTTCTAGACACTGAGAGAAGCTACAGGGGCAGAAATGAAATTACGTGTACCCAATTCAGGGGCAGAATCCGGAAGTGGACTGTTTATACACTGTAGGGGTGAACAGTGAACTAACATGGTCGGCCAAACATGGGAAAATCCTTTAAGGTTCCTTTTGTTTTCCTAGAATTCCTTAAATAAAAATTATGTATAAAGTTTGCTCTGTTATTCTTAGGTCTACTTAGCCCCATTTGGTCTACTTAGCTTCGTTTAAAAAAAAACTGTGTTTCGGGTAAATATTACAACTTCGTGTATTGAAACCAGCTTCCTCTGCTATAACGGTAAATTTTTTATGAGCATTTATTATCTTTTATGAAACATTCTTGGCTCAGTTGTTTCATGGTTATACCTATACATCTATCAAATAACCCACATCTAGAAGCATATTGAAATGATATAAATACTTGAACATAGTATCAATAAACAGTAACAAATCACTCTAATAATTTCTTTGATGTCTTCTTCATATAGGATAAATCTTCAGATGTTCGTAAAGCAGCAAAGGCTTGTATTGCTGCAATTTTGAGAGTTAGTGGACATGATGTGGTAGTGTTTTAGAAGCTTGTAGTGCTCTTTTATATTCATGTGCCAATTGATTCGAAGACTCTTTTCTTTGGTTATGCCTCAGATTGAGAAAAATTTGAAAGATATCCAAGGGCCAGCTTTAGTTATTATTCTTGAACGGTTGAAGCCTTTCGGGTCTTCACAAGGTGTGTATATTGAATGCCTGGCTCTTGTGTTTTGTCTGTCAATTCAAAGTAATCTAACAGCTTTCCCCTAACAACTTTTGAAACGGTTAAAGCAACAGTGCCAACATCCAAAAGCATCCCAAAGGTCGGAAAATCTGCTTCCAATGGAATTGTAAAGCCTGGAATGAAAGCCATATCTTCAGTATGCCCCCTCTTTTTACTTGTGGTCATTTACTTTCTGAACTTGTAATGGGATCATTAATTGATTTTTCCATGAATTCAAAGAGGACCAATGCACTGAAGGGATCAATACTGTTCGTCCAAGATATAGTCGTCCTTGATAAATGTTAAAGATTCAGTAAAGGTACTTATGAAAATAGCATAGAACTTTAAATATAGGGAGAGAATAGTGGTTAAGAGGTTCAAGTTTGAAGAGCCTCGAATAGAACAGATTCAAGATCTTGAGGTTTGTATTTGTGCACATTTCACCAAATAATATAATATATCGTTTAGTCCATGGTCATTGATTTTATTTTCATTTGTTTTTTTGCAGAACAACATGATGAAGTACTTTAGAGAGGATCTGCAAGGCGGCTTCTTAGTCCAGATTTTAAGAAGCAAGTTGATGGACTTGAGATGCTGCAGAAGGTTTTATCTTTTCTCACTTAATTTCTTTGATTTATGTCAAATATGTCAATGTATAACTTTAAATTTCATTTAATCTCTATGCCAGGCACTTCCACTATTAGAAATGAAATGATTGAAGTTCTGGATATAATGCTCATGTGGCTTGTTTTACAATTTTGTAAATCAAACACAACATCTTGTTAAAGGTACGGTATTTTTTGTGTCTTCTTTTGTTACCAAATTTTAAGCTCTGTACGTGTATTGAATTCTAAATAACTGCATATCTTGTGTTCCACAGGTGCTGGAATTTATCCATGACCTTTTTGACATGTTTAGGGATAGGGGATACATGTTGACCAAATCAGAAACCACAATTCTCCTCCCGTGCATAATGGAGAAGGTTGTTACTTTTCTTTTGTATACTCAACTACAACATCAAATAGCTGTTTCTGCAACTTTTATGACACTTGAATTTTAATGCTGATTTTTATGTTGCAGCTTGGACATAATGGATTTGGAGTACGAAAAGAAATGAAGGAACTAGACAGAAAAATTGTCGAGGCATATACTGCATGAGTTTACCTTATATAATGGAGGGATTGCGTTCTAAGAACTACCGGTAACTAATTGAGTGTGCTGAACTTGTTGGATATTTGATCGATCATTATGGAGCTGAGGTAAATGTAAAGGAAGTATTTTCCTTTGTACGTGCTTGTAGTCTTATATACACCACTAGTAGAAAACGGGTTTAGGGTATTTAGGGTATAGAGCAACGGAAACTTTCTGTCGCCAATATAAGACCGTCGCTTAAGCTTAACTTACGCGACAGAAAAATGTTCCGTCGCTTAAGTATAATTTTTTGTCGCCAAAACTCATCCAAATCGACGGAAGTAAGTGGTCGTACCAATTTCGTCACTGAAGTAGCATTCTGCCGACGAGGATAACCCGATGACTTCAAAATTTAATGCGACGGAATACACCTTATTAGGTGACGAACTATATGTGTCGCTTATGGTGTAGCGACAGAATATTTTATAAAAATGACGGAAGGTTCTGTCGCCTAAGTGAAAGTTGTATATAATTCACGTCCTCAATCATCTTTGATTCCAGCCCCATCCTTATCAATCTTTTACAACAGTTCATCAGAAAAAAAAAACCCAGATCCAACTGCAAAAAGGTCAACTGAATATATTCCTCTATTCATCTTCATTCACTACTTTCTAGCAAGATATGATCCCTAATCTCTCTATCTCTCTATGCTTCACCATTTTTCTGGTGATTTATCATTAATTGTTGTTGTTAATGTGTGGAGAAATCCTAGTTAGTTTCCCTTTCGTATCTTGTTTAGTTTGACAAATTATATTGGACTGTTTGCCTTCTTCATACGTACTGAAAGATTTTGAAAGAATTAGTCATATGTTTAATTAGATTAATTCAAACAAGTAATTATTTATTATGAGATATTGTTGTTACATAAATGGATGAGAATACCAACCTATGATTTTGAATTTAAGTCAAACAATACTTAACATATCATGTATCTAAAGTTTTTACAATTTTTAACACGGTTTATAAATTAAGGTAATTTGAAATAAATGAGGAACAATTAAACATTATATACAATTTTTACTCTAATATCCATGGATGAAGTTATCTACATATTGTAAACATTAAAGTAACAAAACTATGTTACACCTCACACATTAGAGTGTTATGGATAACCTTCTAAATGAATGAAAATTAAATGGTAATTTCATTTAAATTTGTTTCACATTCATGTTAATTAGTAACAAGTCCAAGATTAATATGTTTACGTTCCAAGATTTGGACCATAGAGTTGGATTTTAGTTTGGTTTCCCTTTTAAATTACCAACATGCTTTTAATTTTAAATATTTGACTCTAAGAAATTCATAATCACTTTTTTGCAATTTTCTTTTTCCTTTTCACCTAAGAAAATTTTCAGATATTAAACTGTTGTAACCGTAGTTCCTTGTAATGTGCTTATTTCTCTTATGACACGTATAGTTTGAAACATGGACAAAAGTTGGCTAGAGTACGAGAGGAGTGACCCTTTATATATATAGGGGATTTTTTATTTTCTGAAATTTGTTGAGCAACATGGTAAGGGACAGGAGTTCTAAAATGTCCGTGTACAAAATGTTGCCGCGGCAATTGGGGCACGATTGCAAGTATGACACAACACTTGTCTCATTATGGCATGGATCCGTTTTATACTAATTGGACCGATCACGGTTGTTCCGTCATTCTAAATCTCAAGTCGGGAAGCTAACAGGTGCTCAGACAAGCTTGATAGAAGAGAGAATTAAGTATACGGTCTGTGCATAACGATGTTTTGAAAGTTGCATATTATAGTTCACTGTAACTAGTTTATGTTCCTAATCATGAGTTTATATTTTAACCTTTTTTAGGTTAAAGATATGGAGAGAAATAAGGAAGGAAAGCCTGGCGAAGCTAGGGCTTCTTTGAGGCGTTATGTTAGGAAAATTAGATATGCTCTGGACAAGTCTTTTTAAAGCTTACTTATGTTGCTATTTCCTGCTTCTAGTTTTCAATAGTTTTTGTGTTTACATTCTATGTTCAATTATAGCTGTAGAAATTATTTAATTTTGATGCCTGCTTTTCAGAAAAACTAGCTTTGTTTATGAGTGTGTTGTGTTCATGTTTAGAGAACTGATTTGTTCATGGTACTCTTTACCTGTAGTTTCGTTCAGATATTCAAATTTTGATAGCCATGAGTAGGTCTACATGCAGAGAAACTACTTGTACATTGTAATTTTCACTTGTTTTGCTCATTTTTCTTGTCATGCTCGTTGCCTCATTACCATGGTAGCTTTATTTATATTGTCTCTTATGGTCAGGTAATAGAAAAGATTAATTGGCCAAGAACAAGTCATCATAGTGTAAGTCCATACTACTTAGAGTTGTTGCACTAGAAGCTGAGATTTTCTTCATGGTGGATATGTCCCATGTGCCGAATTTAGCAGCAGATAGTGTTCTGGAGTAGAATTCATGTGTAGTTTTTACTGTTTGGTTAGAAATAGTTTAGGCTGGTTTGTGTTTTCACAATGTATGCATGAATTAACTCAAGTTTTGATTTTAATGGCATATATAAAAAGTGTTTGATTTTGATGTTTTCTCAGTGGATGTTCTTACTATACCAATTAATCTAATGTAGTATGACTTCTCTAGAAACAACAAATGACATAGAATTGTCATTGAAAACAACTTCATACTACATATATTTTCATTGATAGTAAAATTTTGTAGTCTGGTGCTACAACAAATGACATATTTATGTCCCTAAAAAGATTTTTAGACTGCATATTGTCACTAATCTGTAGTTTAATCCTATAAATAGACGACTAACATATGATATTGAAAACAACTTCAAACTACATATAGTTCCATATATATGTAGTCTATATAATATTCAATGACATATACTTGTAGTGTTTGCGTATTCCAGGACTCAATTTCTTTAATCTTGAGAGACTCAGACGACACAATATTAAATTTATATGTTGTCTTAGTTCATAATAGTCGACAGTTATTAACTGTCGTCTGACATGTTTAAAGACTGTAGCCACTTACACTACACATTTTTAAACTGTCGACGATAGTTACCAACTGTCGTCTGAAGCCTTTTTCTGACCTAGTGTGTGTTTGTACAACCTGGAACTTTTTTGAAAGTTTTCCATTTATTTTGCAGGAAACTCTAGTAGTTGATATAAGAATTAAGATGTTCAGGAAGAAGCTGGCTGTTTGACCTTTAAAGCAATTCCATGCCATATATATGATCATGATTTGAGATTCTGAGTTCTCTAACAATTGCGTATATAAACTTTAAGCTGAGTTAATACATATGCTGTATTGGTTTGGCAAAACGTTTATGAGCAGAAGGCTTTAGCTATAAATGAAAGGGAACTAACAGGATTGCTCAGGCGTGCGAGCCTGATGCGGGACGAAACGACGATAGCCGTCTTATCTTTAATGAATTGATCTTGTCCGTTTAAGTCTGTTTTATCCGGTCTGTTGGATTAATTTATTAAAGATTGAACGGCTGTCACCGTTTCGTCTCGCACGCGGCTCCCGCGTCTGAGCACCCCGGAGAGAACTAATATTGGTCACTAGCCATACCCAATCTAATATTATTAAACACATCAAGTACAGTACAAACTTAGCTACATAGAAAAGAAGAATATACAGGAAATTAAGTTGATCGATGTCATTCTTGATGGGACAAAATACACAACAAGAAAGGAAGAGGAGTACTTTTAACTAAGGAGCCAGCAGGTGAAGCTAGCCTTTGGATACCGATTGCAAGAGTGACCAACTACGCATGATATCCAAACCCTCCATCCAGTAGGTCGTAATCTCCGTTCTTTTGTTGTAGAGCGTCAAATCGAAATTCTCCGTCCGGAAAACTAAACACATTCTCCAGTTCAACCTGTATAAAGAGGAAGAGAGAAAGAAGAATTATAAGACAAATAAAAACAAGATCATATATAATTATATATAACTCAAACACATAACAAGATCATAATTTCCTGACTAATTCAGAAGTTTATAACTTTATATACTTTTGATTGTGCAGTAAAGATAACATTTTAAATACCGTTAATAACATGCATATCATAAAAGAACAAATCTACAGAATCATACCTGGTTATCCAGTAACTCAAAACTATCTTGAACCAAGCCATCATCCGACTTTTCTTGCTCATCATTAGGTTCAATCTTTGTCTGCATGGTCGAATTCTCAACCTCAGCTCGCTGAACCATAGTAGTATTTTCCCCATTGAACTGGTAAATCAAAGATGAATTTATGCTGCTATGGCAAACTGCATCATTTTGATCCAAGGTCCGGCTTGGTGGAACTACAACATCATTTCTAGAAACGGGGGAAGGAATGTTCCAGTTATAATTGGAATTTTGCGTATGATCTTCCCACCATATATCAGGAGTGCAATATGTGGTCGGTACAATAGGTCCTTGGTTTTCTATATGTACGTTTTCTCTTGGTTCCTCCACAGGAGCTGAAAGCGCACCTATAGAATACAAGTCATTTGGAGTGTTCTCGATCAGAGGTGTACTTGAAGAAACACCAAAGTTGTTAGCAGGCAATGTACCAAAATTGGAATCCTCACTCCTGAGCATAGCAGTTTGGTATAACTGACAACAACCTTGAATACCACCCTGCAACCTTTGGCAATATCCATTGTTATCCACAAAATTGGAGGATCTACAAGGGACGTTGTCAAACGATTTGGGATTCAATGAATTCACTCCACGAGACGAATATAAATCAGTCACTAGTGTCCCAAGTTGCTGTGGATGGACTTGTAATGTCGAAGTGTTGAGAGAGCTGCACAAATTCTGGGCAGGCCTCAGCAGATGAGAAGAAGGATTCACTATAATACCAGTGGGGAAGTTTGATCTAGAAAGCATCCGACGAGGTATGTATGAGGATAAGGGAACAGCATTCGAGACTAGTCTTCCTCCAGATTCATCAACTGGACCCATGCGCGGCATCAGCATATTAATGCTGCCCTTTTTTAGTTGTTCCCTATATTTCTACAAATCAAGGTGAGAAAAAGTAAGAATGAAGGCCGCAGTGCCATTGTAACCGAAAAGAAGTCAATCTTGTTTTCATGAAGAAAAAATTACTGAAAATATACATTTGTTCAGAAAGTAAAGGAGATGAAAGATATTAGTACCTGTAGATGGCTGGCCACATGACTTCTTGTGAGACCTTCAAAATTCATCAGCTTCAGAATATTCGTAGGTACAGCCTCTTCATAAAAGTAAAAGGAGGACGACATCAGTCAACATAATCTCAATCTAAATTATAAAAGCATGAAAATATTACTGAAAATCATAAAAGCATGACAATATTACTGTGAAGCAAGATACTCACTGTCTGGTCCCAGATACTTATAAACATCATCAAATCGTTTTTTCATAACTTCTGTCCAAATTATTCGACCCTTCTTCGGGGTTGATGGTTCCTCATCTTCATCATCTTCTCCGCCTTCATCTTCATTTTGGTGTTTCCTTTTTAATTTGTGTTCTCCATTCTTTTCTGAACTACTTGATGCTGAAGTCCCTTCTTCACCTTCTCCTTTTCCATTGCAGGGCTTGTCTTGATCAAAAGACTTGCATCGGTCCTTAGAGTTCAAATTTTTCCTCCTGAAAACATGTTGCCAAATAGTCTTCAACACTTCCATGTTAACAGGTTTCACCAAATAGCAACAAGCACCATGCAAGATTCCCTTCTTAACAAGCTCATTATCGCAACTGCTTGACACCACTACAACCATTTCAATACACAAGTTATTAGAGTTAGTAATTATTTTATCGTTTGACAACTCTGGAATCAAAGAAAACTTGATAGTATTTCTTATATTTTTGAATCAAGTCTCATTCAAACAAGATTAGGAAGTTATATACTTGATTTTAAAAACAAAAGTCTAGTATTTGATACTTACTTACTACAGGCAGGTCCATTTCGTGCGCTAACTGCTGGAGGAGCTGAAAGCCGTCCATCTCTGGCATCCATACATCACTGATTACCAGGTCAAACTTGTTTTTGTTTTCCCTCAAAATTTCGAGTGCATGCTTTGCTTGATTGACGGTAGTTACTGCAATGTCAAAATCAAACATAAATAAAAGATGGTCCAAAGCACTCCAACAAAACCAAAATTAAGGTTCAAGGAGTTGGCACTCCAAAGCACTTCAATGCCTAAACCCTAAACCTTTTTTTTGATAGTAAAAGAAACTATATTAGATCCAGGTGCCTCTAGAGCATCCAATGTTTACAAAATCAAAGGATAGAACAAGAGCGGCCTCCGGGGAAGAAAATCCATCCAGATGCCTCAATTGTCTACGCTATGACCCAAATTGGCAAGTATATTAGCAACAAATTTAGCTTATCTAAACCCTAGACCTAATAACAGATAGATTTTGTTACACAAATCTCATTAACATCTTAAGAAAACTATTTCCAAATTGAGGGAAACCAAGGGGGAAGAGAAGAAACATACCTTCATAATTACATTTACGCAAGGAAGCCTCCAAGATTTTGAGGTAAGTTTTGTCGTCGTCAACGGCCAGAACACGCATACCATCCGGAAACCGATCCATCTCCCGATTCTGATCACCAACAGAACCTCCCAATTGGTCTCTGGCATCCATGATGGCTAATAACAACAATCGATCACACAACGATGTGTAGAAGAAAAGTCGGGATTTTTCAGAAGAAAAAGTTGGGATTTCCTTCTACTATCTCAGCCTTCTCAGCCTTTTAGAACGATCAAAGACATAAAATAAAGCTTTGAAGCCTATTGGATCCAGGAAGAAGCAAAACTTACCCTTTTTACGACTTTCATTAGTGACGAAGTAATCGAGAGAGGTAAGTAGTAAAGAGAAAACCCAAACTAGGAAAGAATAAGTTATCCCTTGAACAGAAGGAGTAGGTTATCAGAAACCTTTCATCAATAGATTTCCTTCCATGAATAAGAATAGGGGCTTTTCTCAATTTTTTATTTTAACAAGAGACGAACTATTAATTATAAGCTTAAAACATTAGTCCTTGATAAGAAAATGAAATTGCAGGGAGTCAGACGTAAAGAAAACATAACCATGTCAATGAAAACGAAATCGGCCTGCTCTCATTGCTCTGGCTACCTGTCGTAAACGTTTCTGTTCCCAAATGGTTTGGTGAATAAGTGGCTTCCAATCACTGCTTGTATTTACAAGGGCATGGCATATCCACGAACACCAACATATTTCCATTTGCTTCATGAATCTCCATCTTCTGAAAACTTAGTTTCTCTGCAGTAGATATACTTCATCTCCTCCTTCTAGGTCACAAGCACTGAGCTTCCATATCTGTGTCACAGGCACTGAATTTCTAGCAATGGGTCTCTTAAGAACTATTTATTTCTTCGCTTACCAAGAGAAAATTATAATATCATCATACGCTCGTGATTTTTACAGGCGTTATCTTGATGGACAAAGTTAGTTTTGATATTGTTTTAGTTAATCTATTTGCGTAAGTATTTTATCTGTTTAACAGTCTATTGAATTTGAAAAATCTGTATTTTTCTTATTATCTCTTTCGTTGAAGAAAAAAAACATAATGAAACAACAATAAAAACCATGACTCATTCCCCTGATCCAAAAGGAACGTTGAGAGCACTAACAACGGAAGGCAGAAAAACCAAACTTTAGGTTGCACTGCACCATGGCTAAGAGCAGCTAGCTAACATACATAATTGACAACCTGCTGGTACACATGTCGAAACGTAATTGAATCCAATTGTTCGACAAAGGTTAATTTGAATGTCACGAACAAGTGGTGGATTCCTCATGGAAGGAGCCACAGTCGTTGATGTTGTCAATGAGTAACTTGGAATCACCTTCAACCAAAACCTTTCTATGATATTGAACAAGGGTTGTATGGATTCCATCTTAAAGCGTAGTGCATGGCCTCAGCTACAGGGAAGGAGGCATGATTTCAAATTAGGCTGGGTTAAAAAATTTTACAGGAAAATTATATAATTTTACTTCTATTGTTTGTTTTACTTGAAACTGTTTTTATGATAAAAATTTAAACAATCTATAGAAAAAGAAAGAAGTTTGCAGATGAGAAGTCTAAAGCAAAAAGAAAAATAAAAGCAAATAGATACCTGATAATTCCGAAAAGGTAAACTACATATTTAATTCACTAACTTTTTCAAATCTTGGCTGATTAATAATGTTTTCTGGCTGATAATAGGCTAATTAATTATGTCAATACAGACAAGTTTGGAAATTTTTTCGATGAAGACAAGAATTGGGTGGGCTACAAAGCCTAAGATTTAGTTTGTAGGTGTTTATTGACTGATTTATAAGCCTTAACTATCACAATTAGGGGTGGGAGTTTGATACCGAAATTCTGATACCGATCCCGAACCCGATCGGGTCGGGACACAAAGTGAAAAAAGTGTTGTCCCAAACCGTACCGAATCTTGAATTTAGTAATCGGTTCGGGATCGGTATGAGTCAAATATATACCAAATGTCCCAAATCGTCGTCTCAAATCATCACAAATTTATAATTTTACTAGTTTTAAAGAAAAAAGTATGTATTTATAATGAAGAATTAATCATCTTAAAGTGATGAAGTCGCATAATTATGTTAGTTCATTGATTTATGTTTAAAAAAAGTGTTAAATATTGCATAAATATAGTATAAAATTGATTTGTTAATTTATAGATATAAAATTCTAACTTAAAACATTATGTCCCGAATTTTTCGGTATCGGAACAGTTCGGTACCAAGCCTTAAAATCACACATCCCGATACCGAAAAAAAAATCAAGATCGATATCGGGATATGTCAAATCCCGTACCGTACCATACCGATCCCACCCCTAATCACAATCAAAATATAATTAGCTCGGCTATAGGCCTCCCTATCCTCCATCCCTGCTCACCTACAATAGTATATATTTGTATCTCCCAAACTTCTACCAGTAGCACATATAGGATGTTTGTCAAAAATTGCGAAGAACAAAGCCAATAGCTGGTCTCTCCATGACACACTGACCCATTAAAATTAGGATAAATGATTAAATGCACAAAATACGATTTTTAAAGCCCGCTCTCTCATACCTATACTCAAATCGGCATCAATAATTATAATTGGGGTCAATCACATGTTAACTAAGGGGTCCCTAATTTTTAATTAGGGGTCAATCATATGTTTATTGAGGGTCAGTAGGTAATATTGGGTCTCAAATCATGATTTTACTAGGGTTAATAATTATTATTGAGGTTTAATAACCTATGGTTAGGTCACTAACATTATTACTAGAGTCAATAATTTATTATTAGTGGTCAATACCATGTTTACATGGGTAAATAAATTATTGTTCGGAGTCAATAACATGTTTACCAAATTTTAGTGATTGGAATCCAATAACTAGAGTCTGGTGAGTGGTGGCCAAAATTCGATGATCGGTGATCAAAGTTCAGTGAAGCTCTGACAAAGTCTACTTTCTCATCGACTTGTTCTATCTGTATGCATGTTTAAGGGATGAGGGGAAACTAGTCTTAAATATTATGGTTTAATTATTAACATTTAATGGTTTCGTGTACAGATTTTGCTTGAATAAAATTCTGGAATCTTTTGTTTTTTTTCGATGAGTCGTTACTTAGTTGGTTAATGTACGTATTTAACTGATAATTTTAAAATAACGGGTTCAAACCTCATTGACATATATAGGGTGTGTGAGTTATTAAGAAAAATAGGCTCATGAAAAAATTGTCATTAGAACAGGCGATGCCTGATGAGAGGTGAAACTAATACTAAATAAACAATTAACCGTTAAAATTAAGCTTAACCTTGTGATTAGGTCCTTTCCAGCATCCAACCAATGAAACTTTGTGAATGACATGGTTTGAGTTTTTTGTCGATAAATAAAGAAAACTTACAAACAGGAAACCCTATTAGAGCAATTGCACCGACACGTCAATTTAGTAGGCAAAGCTGGGCCCTAGCTATCTTCTTTTAGTCAAAACTAAAATGCAGCGGCAGCAAATTGCTTAGGCAATTCAATGGGTCCATATTAGCAAAATTGCTTCACCAATCCGTTAGGCAATTTTCGATAAACGAATCGCCCAGACAAAATGTTGGGTCCCCCCATGTGAAGCTGCAACGGCTCTATCTAACGGTCTGCGAAGGCTCTATCCAACGACTGCATATTTGTTTTTTTTTCATTTTAAAAAAATCCTTAAACTACTCCAACATTTCTTATAAATACTCATTTTCATTTTATAATTTCTCACACCAAAACTTTCAAAAGTTTTCCTCATCCTTTTCTTCTTTCATCAGTTTTAGCTTCTCTTTCTTCGTATCTCATTCAACTATGGGAGACTCAAATTACAATTGACAAGAAGATGAGAAAATTCAATTATGCGATTTTTGGGAGCATGTAACCGTGTCCGATCATCGGTAAATCGATATATGTTTCAAGGTTATAGGAAATTTTTTTTGCCGATTATATGAAAAATTGATGTGGTCCTTCAACAAATCGAACCCCTAGTGCTCTCCAATCTCAATTTCGGCATTTGAAAAAGATGCTCAATGAGTGGGAAAATGCACAAATTCAATCTTGCAATAATATAGCGAGCGGCCGTAACTTGATGGACCAGTTTTTTTCCTTTTATTGTTATTTATATCAAATTTATCTCTAACAATTGACTTGGATGACGATGAAGTTTTTAAGACACCACAAAGCACTTTTGCCGAGACCAATGAGACAAAAGAGAGCCAAGAAATCATTGAAGAAAGGAAAGAAAGGGCAAGATGCTTCTTCAAGTTTGGCTCTTTCTATTCAATCCATGGCTGAGTCAACACAAGCTTTTGTTGAGCTGGTGAGGCAAAGAAATGAAGAAATTGCTGCTCACTCAAAGAGGTTTATGGAATTTGAAGAGGCAAAAGAGGACGCAAGAATTATGGGTAAGGATGCTAGTAATATGTCTCCAGATGAAACACGTTGGTGGAAATCAAGAAAGAGGAGTATTATGATAAAAACTTTGTTTCATGATGATGGTAACAATGATTGCTACCACTACCAGCATTAACATTATAACCGACAAAAAAAAAACAAGCCGACGAAAAAAAAATCGTCGGCTAAGTTAAATTTTCGTCGGCTAAAGTGGGAAATTTAGCCGACGAAATTTATTTTCGTCGGTTAAAATAATTTTTTAGTCGGCTATAGTCTGTAAACTATAGCCGACGAAATTTTAAAAGTTTAGCCGACGAAATATGTAATGTCGTCGGCTAAAAGTCCTTATATTTCCAGATCTAAACCGCAGCTCATTTGAAAAAAAACGGGAGAAAAAGTTTGGGTGTTGTCGAAATTGTTGGGTGTCGTCGAAATCTGTCCAAAATTAGTTTGTGGAGCTATATATACGTATGTATATGCATGTGTATATATCTTGATTTTGATTTGATTTAAGAGTTTTATTTGAGTTGTATATATTGATTTTTAGTTTTAATTTGAGTTGAATTATTGGATTTTGGGTGTGATTAAGTTGATCGATTTTGATTTGATAATATATATGAAGTTGTTGTTATTAATAAGTAGTAGTAGCTAGATATATATATATATATATTAATTTAATTATAATATTGTGTTGATTATGATTGATGTTAATTGATATATATATATATATATATATAATATTGTTATATAATTAGTAATTAGTATATATATGCATCTATATATATGTGTGTGTTAATTATTAATTTGTTAGTAATTAATTGTACGTTAACTGTAGATAGAATACTAAATAATTTGAAAATTTAATTAATTAATTAATTAGAGTTTATACATATATATTATGTTATCTTTTCAGGATATGAATAAGAGTTGGATTTCGCTTCCAAAATGAGACAAAAGATATGGTAAATGAGTTATTAGTTTTATTGAATATGTGATGGATAATGCTAAAGGGAATATAATTTTTTATTGCCCGTGCACTAAATGTTAGTGTTGCAGCGATATGCATCGATTTGCAATTGACAAGGTTTGGCAGCACCTTAAGAGTAATGGGTTTTGGAAGAAGTACACATGTTAGATATATCACGGTGAAACATCATCAGGGGGTCTGCATGATCATGGACAATTTTCTGAGACGGGCAGTACATCCAACGATCCAACAACGACCTTCATCAATGATATGTTTACTTATGAGAGCGGTGTATGCTCTGAAGGACCGTATATGCTTGAGCCGGTGCAGCCCTTCCCTAAAGTTATCAACACTACTGGTATTGACAGGTACAACAAACTACTTGTTTTCCAACAGACCCATGTGTACTCCGGTTGTCAGAAGACGGTTCTTGAAAGTGTGATGGACGTTATGAAGATTAAAGTTGAGACAAAATCGACCGTGAAGACTGTTGATGACTATCTACAGTACACTGCTTCGATGCTGCCCCACGATCATCGTCTTCCTACCACTCATCATAAGGTTCGATGTATCCTGAAAGATATTGGGCTTTCCTACATCAAGATCCATGCATGCAGATATGACTGTGTTCTCTTCTGGGGTAAAGATCCAGAAGTGAATGACTTTGGTGACCTTGAAGCATGTCCGGTATGTCAGAGTGACAGATATAAGCTGACTCCTGCAGGAAATAGAAAACTTGTGAAGGTACTTCGGTATTTCCCGTTGAGGGATAGACTGAAACGTTTGTACATGTCATCACACACGGCCAAATCTATGAGATGACACGCTGATAGGGAATTGCATGGCGAAAATACCCTTATACACCTTGCTGAAAGGAAGGCTTGGAAGCATTTAGACCGTGAGTTTCCTCATTTTGTGTCAGAGGTCCGAAATGTGAGTCTCGGGCTCTCATCCAACGGGTTCAATCTTTTTGGCAATATGAGTCTTCAATGCAGTGTATGGCCGGTGATTTTGGTACCATACAACCTTCCTCCATGGATGTGCATGAAGAAGGAATACAATATGTTGAGTTTGTTGATTCCGGGGCTCGGTTAACTAGGGAAGTGTCTCGATGTGTATTTGAGACCCTTGATTGAAGAGCTTAAGTTTTTTTGGAACATTGGTCATCCCACTTATGACAAGTACATGCACGAGATGTTCCAAATGCATGCCATGGTTGTTGGTACCATCAGTGATTTTCTTGCCCGTGGGATGTTGTCGGGCAACGTTGTTAGGGATACAAGGCTTGTCCAGAGTGCCTTAGCGATGAGGGGAGCTGTAGTCATTGCAACAAGATATGCATATTGGGTCACCGTACTCTCCTTCTGTATGATCACGAATGACGGTTCGATGACAAAGCATTTGATGAGACTGTAGAAAACGGTGTGCCTCCTAGAAGATGGACAGAGTAAGAAATTTAGCAGTGCTTAATGAGTATGATTTTGGGAAGCTCAGCAATCATCCCAATATTGTGGCGGTAATACCTGACAGACCCGACAGGTATAAATTTTAGACACATAAGAGCATATTCTTGGAACTCCCATACTGGAGTAAGTTGTTGATCAGACAATACTTAGATGGGATGCACGTAGAAAATAATGTGTGCGACAGTATGGTGGGAACAGTGCTAAACCTGGAGGGGAAGACGAAAGACGGGCCGAATGCACGCATTGATCTTAAAAATGGAGATACGAAGACATTTGTGGTTGAAAAAGGGAAGAAAAAAATGCCTCAAGCTCCTTACACCGTGAAGCCTGATTAGAAGAACGTAATTTTCAGGTGGATGAGTTCTGTAAAGTATTCTTCAGACTACACAGGAAATATAGCCCGGTGTGTAAACATTCGGGACAATAAAATGTACGAGTTAAAGAGTCATGACTGTCATATTCTGCTGCAACGTCTCTTCCCTATTTTCATTCGACCGTTCATTCCCCGTGAGGTGGTGGAGCCGTTAGTAGCGTTGTCAAGATTCTTCCAGAAGTTATGCACACGGGAAGTGACAAAATCAGACCTCCGAGAAATGAAAAAGGACATTATATATATCATGTGTAAATTTGAGAGTATATTTCCTCCAAATTGTTTTGACATCATGCCCCATCTTATGATCAATATTCCCGAGCAATTGTTGCTTACCGGTCCAGTACACTATACTTGGATGTATCCCATGGAAATGTATGTTTTTTACACTTAAATTCATAAGTTACATGTTCAATATATAATCATAACATATTACAACAATTTATTTATATATAGGCCACTTGGAGACTACAAAGCTTATGTGGCTAATAAATCAGCGCCTGAAGGATGTATGAGTGAAGCATATATTGTGCACGAGTGCGTCACCTACATGAAGTTGTATTTAGGAGCGTTGAAGGAAACTCCACAAACCATACCGGTAGATGTACCGAAGTTTAACCTTTCTATAGTCTCTAATAATGTTGAAGTTTATGGAATTTTACTAGACTCCTATAAGTTGCAACCACATGAGCTAGTCATAGCCCATTGGTAGGTATTGATTAACTGTTTAGAAGTTGAATACTGGAAAGACATCCATTTATACTGTCCAGACATTCAAGGTGATCTCGACTACCACAACAAGGAGTTCGCGAACTATTTTGGCTGCTGGGTATGTAATTCTTTATTTTTATTCATGACTTATTCATTGCATAATTATTCATATTTATAATACATTGAATATTTGGTTGCAGATGAACCATATTCATTTCGATGGTCACCCAAATTGGTCGCACGAACTAAGACTTCTAGCGATGAAGCCGATAATGTCAAGAGTTTATCCGATGTGCAAGATGAATGACGTGCAATTTATATGTGAACAGAGAGACAACAGACGGAGAACACAAAATTCTGGAGTGATGGCGCATGGTGGGCGGAATGGATTTGACTATTACGGTGTTCTCGATTCAGTGGTGAAACTCGTTTATGGGCAAGGCATGACAGTGCATCTCTTCAAGTGTAGATGGTTTGATATTAGAAGCCTGCAGAGCATAAAGACTTATCAGTACGGGATTTTATTGGTGAACACTGCTACAAGCTGTTACAAAGATGACCCGTTCGTTTTTGCCACATCGGTAAAACAAGTGTTTTATCTTGATGACCTTGTTAAAGGTGACGCGTGGAAAGTAGTCAACCTTGTGCACTCTCAAAACATTTACCAGGCGGCTACACTTGGAGAGGCCGAAGACAAGGAAGAAGATGTTGCGTATCAAGAGCCTAATGCAATAGGTATTCCTGACTCCTCTACAATTCGCCTTAATAATTTTAAAGCGGGTCGCTCGGTTCGAATTCGTGATTTAGACGCAAGGCTTATTGATGTGTATCCAAATCAAGAAACAGACGACGACTCTTGTGATGAGGAAATGCATAGATTGCCAGAAATTAATTCTGACACGGAAGAAGACTCATCGGATGATTCTGATTACAAGCCTTCTTAGTTTGAATTTGTAATACAAATTGATGTGTTTTATATGCTACAAGCTGTTGAATTCATAATTTTGTTTAATTTTGGTGATATATGAACAGGAAATTTGTATGGTTACATTAAACATCCTGGGGTACAGATGTCGCCGCCTCTTCTCTACATTCCGCGGTTGATACCGGCAGTCGATGACACAGGGGCGCCGATTTATCCACTGCCACCGCAGGTGACCCCATCAGCGGCGTACCTCTTCGTGCCTTTTGGTACGGATCTAATTTCTGCGAGGGTATTATCATCGACGACAGAGTCGGAATCCGTCGCGTCCGCCCCAATGCCTTCAGGTAATGAAATATAAATAATTTGTTTTCTTATAATGTCATAATAAGAACAATCTATTAATAATCAATTTGTGATAGGCACCGTCGGAGCCAATCCGACAAGAAAGAAGAGAGACCCCGTCACAGGGAAGGCTCTCGAGAAGACCGTGAGTACCTCGGGAAGGATCGTCATCGATACTGACGGGGATGGGAACGTAGTATCGGACGGGAAGACAAGGATGTACTCCGGCCGCGTGGGAGCGCTTATTAGGGATAGAGTCCCTATGTTGTGGTATAAGGACATGCGACGTCCCCTAGGAGGTTAAGGACATGGTCCACAACACAATGTCTGCAAGTATAAAAAATTCACAATTAATATTATGTATTACATTGTTGATTTATGAAAAACTAAACTAATAAGCATTTTAATGCAGGTGTGGTTTGACGTTCTCCAACACCTGAGGAACACATGAGCGGACGTTATGTATGGGGGAAGGTGCGTTGGAAAGTTAATGAAAAAACAAAATTATATGTGTAATTAATAATATTTATAATTTTTTTTGTGGTATCTGTAGGTACAAGGAGTGGAAGAACGAGTTACGGACCCACTGGACTATGCATGGAAATGAACGTTCTGGTACCCCCTTGAGTTCTAGTTCAGGGAGTACGAGTGGTGTTGGATTCTGATATTAGAATTCAAAAACCCTCATAAACAGATAATTAAAAATAATAATTTCTTATATTTTTATTAATTAATACGTTTTAAAATATTTTACTAATTTTTTTTCCTTTGTAGGCTGTTTCCTGAACGAACGCTCAGAACCGGCAACGCAACACAAGCAACCATCATGTAGGTTCTAGACCGTTCGCATCGTTGATGGATGAGGCGGTCAGGGAACATCCATAAGTCAACCGGTACGTCTATACGTACGAGAAGACATATCCTAACGCCCAAGAGGATATTGTAAGTCGTTTTACGTTTTCAAATTTTTTAAATTATATTTATATATATTTCAAAATTTTAATTAATTATTTTTTCCTATCCAATTAGGCGAGGGTGAGGCAGGCTAATGACGAGGTGAAGAGTGCTATAGTGAGGGAGACATGGCCAGACACGCAAGAGGAAGACATGTCCGAAGCCATGTCTCAGATCGACACTTCAGATCTCAGGGTTGGGGCGAGGATCATGGGCACAACATTCCCATCGGGATGAAATAACTTCTACTGTCAGGGTCTAGGAAAGAAGGGCGAGGGGGTACTGAAGACCACTCTCGGATTTCAAAAAAGGCAGCCTCGACCAACAGCAGAACGACTCAGCTAGAGGTGGAAGTTCAGATGCTACGGGAACACCAAGCCGCTTTACAAGAGTATAATGTGGTAGTATATGCAACCCAGCAGGCACAGCAGCATCAAATGTTTCAATATTTGCAAGAGTTTTCAGTTGCCCAGCTTCAGGGACTTCCGGCTCCGCCCATGCCTACGCCTATTCCCCTACCTCAGCCACCGCAACCTCCTCAACAACAACCTCCTCCTGGCGCGGATATAGATTTAGATGATAAAGATTTTATATAGTTTTATTGTTTATGAACAATTTATAAATTAATAATTTAATGCAAAACGTTTAGACTACTTTTGATGGTGTACGTTGTTAGTTATATGAAATTGTTTATGTAATTTGCAGCTTGTTTGGATGGTAATTTAGAAATTTTGTGGTTCTTTTTTAGTATAAAAAGTATTATAGCTGACGAAATTTACCATAATTCGTCGGTTATAGTATTTCGTCGGCTATATTATTTTAATTTTAATTTTGTTAAAAATATTTAGCCGACGATTTATAGTAAATTTCGTCGGCTATAGTGTTTTACATTGACCGACGAAAATATTTATAGTTCGTCAGCCAAAGTCTTAGGTTGAGGCCGACGACAATTTATTTCGTCGGCTTTAGTCTTAATTTAGCCGAGGAAAAATATAAAAATAAGTCGTCGGCTAAGTGTTAAACTATAGCAGACGACCACTTTTATTTCGTCTGCTAAAGTCATAGCCGACAAGTCTTTACCGACGACATCTTAGCCGTCGAATTTTCGTCGGTCAAACTACTGATTCCGGTAGTGTACAGACCTGAGTTTGATTAGTTTTATTTTTTGATAATAACATGTTGTTTAGGAAATCATGTAATTTAAATTCCGCTTATATATTTTAAATGTCGCTTATGTAGTTTCAATTATTTTATGAAATACAAATCTATGTATTGAATAAAGTAATAAAATCAAACTATAAATTAATATTTTTAATTAATAAATTATTCAAAATTAAATTGTGAATAATGAATTAGCATGTAAATTGCCTTTAATGGGTGGATTGATAAAGGAAAGACAATTGCCAATTTAGGATGAATATTGAATTAGCAAAGGCAATTTAATTGACAAATGAGCAATTGCCAATTGCTTATGGGTCAACCTGACAATTCAACCCGCTACCTATTAACCACCCTCTAACCGTCCGTTAAAAATCTGCCCGCTAACCATCCGATTACATAACGTGTTAATGGGTTGTCACCCGTTAACAACCCGCTAGTTAGCGGACGGAAACGGGTTGTCCGTTAAATCTCATTTAACCCGTTAAGACCCACTAAGGAATAAAAAAATAAAAATAGAAGGGAGAAAACCTTACTAATCCATTTTCTTATTCTTTTATTTTTTTTACTATATATCATCTAAATCGTTGGAACTTCCAACTTCTAAGGATTTTTTTTAATATTTGATTATTTATATATATAAGAAATGATGAAAAAATTTCTTAACGAGTTCAAACGGGTAACCCGCGAACCCAACAGGTTCAACCCATTTATAACAGATTGAGCCCACCGAACTCGCTAACCGTTCAACCTGTTCATTTGTCGGGTTGGCCTATTACGTACGTGTGTAATTGCTCTTAGGCTATTTCAGCGAGAGTTATCAATTAAAATGCCGAATTGGCTTTCTTATGGTAAAGTATTAACCCAACTTTGAGTGCTGCTGTTTTAACAAAATAAGTATAGCTGGGCCCTCTTTTTTGTTGGCACAAATTCTTTTGAGTTACCGAAACAAACTTGAAATTCGCAGAACAGAAAGACAATCCTTTTGCAGAAAACCCAAAGCGCTAAAACTCTACCGCGAAACTCAAAACCCGTCAAACATGTCGCCTAGCTCGAGCACAGCGCGCGCCGCTGCCTCGCCGGTCGAGGCCTTCAGGTCACCGCCTTCTATCACTCCCGGCGAGCCCATCGACTTCTCATATTCCTCTTCTTCATCCTCCATCTCAAACATCACGCAGGCCTTTCCTTTCTCTTCTGGAAACCCTAGAATCGAAGAGACCCGAGGCATCATGCTCCTCTATCGCGACGACGACGACGCTGTCTCCTCCTCTCACTCTGATCTTCCTGTAAGCTCAATTTCCGTTTCGACTTCATCCAGAGATTTAAGTAATCAAAATGAGTATTAGAGAAGCTCCTAATCTGAATTGGTCTAATCTTTGGTCATGATTGTCTTGAGTTCTTGATTGTTAGGCTGATCATTAGTGTTTGTACTATTATTTGTGTAATTATAATCTAAAAAGTTGTGTTAAGCACACCATCGTGTAGGATGTAGATTGATGTAGATAGTGGATTTGTTTAGGTTGAAAGGAAGCCGCTTGTTTGTGTACTCGGAGTGCCGAATCACATGACATATGCCGACTTCTGCAGGTTCTGTGGGTCTTTCATTCAGCTTATATTGGAGATGCGGATTGTCAGGTTAGGGGTTATGAAATGTTGGTTTTGGTCATGAATTTACAATCGTTGAATTTTGTGTCGTTTTGATTTTATTTTCTTGTCTGTATTTTAGGACTGATGGAATGGAGGATCATTATAGCGTTTTGATTAGGTTTGATAGTCAGGACTCTACAGATCAGTTTTACAAGCACTTCAATCGGAGCCGGTTCTCATCACTAGAGGTTTTCCTCCCTTGCTTTGGCCCATAGATTAACATAGTGTATTACGTTTATGAGATTGTTGAACAGATTAGTATTGTCATCATCCAATCTAAACGTCTATATTTATTATAGGTGGAGGTCTGTCGGATACTTTTCACGGTTGATGTTCAGTACACTGGTTCAATAGAACATGCACAGGCTCCATGTAGCTCAACTGAGCAGCCATCATGTCCAGTCTGTCTCGGTATGCACCACAGAACACATAAAATTATATCTAAGTGAAGATACGAGACAATTTTGTTATCTTTCTCTTTAATGTGTGGAGGTTCCTTACTTAACCTTGTTTTACAGAGAGACTAGACCAAGATATGAGTGGAATTCTCACAACTATCTGCAACCATTCTTTCCATTGCTCTTGCATTTCAAAATGGACTGATACTTCTTGTCCTGTAAGTAATTCTGGAGTCACTTCCACTAATTTTGGGGCTGTGTTTATATATATCTGCATAGGTATATCTGTTATAAGTCTGTATATGGCCATGTTCAAAGTTATGATAGTAAATAAATTGGACATTTCTTTTCCCTTCCTCCATAGCATACTTATGCCACATGTTTGTCTGTTGTAGGCTCATTATAGTGAGATTAAAGTACCTTACGAAGTCACCGAACCTTTATTTCGTTTTCGGTTATGGATGAGTGTTGTTATTTTCATTACTCTGAAATTAAAGTCTTCCCACTTAATATCATCTTTTTGTTACGTCATGAATCACTTAGTCTGATAAAGGACCTCTAGGGAGGGATCATGTCCTGTAAATTTCCGTAAATCTTTGCAACCATTGTTCTGGGTACCATGATAGAAGTCTTGTGTATGGAAATGGGCAAAAGATATTTAACGTTGTGACTATTCCAAACGTCCCTCCAGGATATTTGGAACAGCTCACTAGGTTAATCTAGTTGGTTCTTTATAAGAACTCCAATGGTTGAAAGTTTAGTATATCAATCTTTCAGAGAAGTATCTGACAAAAATATGTTAGCTATGTATGTCATGTATGTCCATTATATTGTTCGTAGATAATATGCTCTCCGTCTTCTATGGAATATGTATAATATACATTTTTGCCCCTTAACATAAATAGAGGGTATGTGGGATATGCTAATGTGAAAGTGTGTATCTTTCCACAGTGGCAGAGAAGTTAGCAAAAAATTAATATGCATGACCGTTTAATATTTTGTACTTCTTTTTAATTGCTTTACTCTTCATTGAAGTATACAAAATATTGATATTATTACTTATAAGGTGCAGATGTACAAATTCACAGAAGCAATTTTATTGCAAATACGTTAGTTCTGGATGCTCAAGAGGTGGAGCATATACATTACCAGTTCATATTGTTTCACATCATTGTTAAGCTGCACTCTGGCTAGTTTGATTGTAGTTTTTAATTTGTATTACTAAAGTGTTGCATTCTCTGGCTAGCTTCAGTATGTCAATTTTATAGAGTTGTCATTTGACTTTGAATGGTAGATGCTTCATTATATTAACTTGGCTACCATATCTTATGTTAGGTATGTCGATATTGTCAGCAGCAGCCTGAAAAGTCGAATTGTTTCATTTGTCAAACTTCTGAGAATCTGTGGATGTGTATTATCTGCGGCTTTGTTGGTTGTGGAAGGTAAAAAATTTTCATGATTAGTTTGTGTTTTAATTATTATCATGCAAAAACTGATCTCTCTCCCTTCTCTTTTCTCACTCTCATCTAGTGTATCTACCTTTGCCTGACAATTTTGGTGCAGGTATAAAGAAGGCCATGCCATAAAACATTGGAAAGAAACACAACATTGCTATTCCCTTGATGTGGAAACACAGCGTGTGTGGGATTATGCAGGAGACAATTATGTTCACCGCCTAATTCAATCAAAAACTGATGGAAAATTGGTTGAATTGAATTCACACTGTCGGAATGTGAATGATTTCAAAGGAAATTGCGAGTGTGTAGATTCTGGATTCAGTGAGGCTCTTTTGAACAGTAGAGTAGAAGCTGTAATGATTTCATTCTTCATGTCAATTGATACCTACATTATCATTTTTTTATTGGGTCTGCATTTTCACATCTTTTTATTTCATTATTTGCAGATTGTTAATGAATACAACGAATTGCTTGCTACTCAACTTGAGAACCAAAAAATGGTAATCACTGCTAACGGTTTTCTCTTTAAACTTGCCTTTTTCTTGTTTTTTGGGTAGTATCTTTAAACTTGTCTAATTTTACACTGCATTGTGATTAGTAGATACTGTGGGTTAATTCTAAATTTGTCTGAAACTTGATGATATTCCATTTCTTGATTTCAGTATTTTGAATCATTACTTCAAGAAGTTAAAGAAGGAACTGAGAGAGAAATTTCTAAAGCTGTAGAAAAGGCTGTGCCAGTAAAGAAAATGCAGGATAAGCTGGATAGATGTGTAAGGGAGAAGAAATTTCTGGATGATGTAAGTGTCAACTCTTATGCTTCTGATTGATTATTAATCTTGCTTACACATAACACACATCCGGCTTTCTATTGCACTAGAAAAGCACCCTTCCAGTAATTATTTTTGGTGCTTCTCCGTGTAGCTTAATGATAATCTTTTGAAAAATCAAGACGTTTGGAAAGCAAAGATACTTGAAGTTGAAGAGAGGTATTTAGTTTCTCCCTCTCTTTTCTTAATTTTTTTTACATTTGCTCCCAATTTGTCAGTCAGTTAATGTTTCAGGTAAGCAATTTGGCTTTGAAATGTCTTCATGCTGATATTGCAATGGAGCTTATGTTATCATTATTGTCTAATTGGACATATGCTTGTATTCACAGGGAGAGAAAGGCTTCAAAACTGAAGGAAGATAAAATAAGCAACTTAGAAGAGCAGGTAATATAAGATTTTCATCGCTTGTTGGCCAATTTGGTTGCTGGTTGGCATTATGCAGGCATCAGGCTAGACTTTTTGCTAACATGACTCAAATTTTCACCTTTTTGCAGCTTAGGAATTTGATGCTGTACCTCGAGACAGGGACTAGTTTAGAGTCATCGAATGAAACAAATGATGGTACGGCCTTGCCAGTATCAATCAACTCGTCTCAGCCATGAAATATCAAATGAAATGATGATGAACACTGAGTTTGAAGGATGGAAGGTTGCTGTTGCACCAAGTTTTAATAATAAGGGCGACTGATGTCATTTGCTTAAATTCAGCATACTGTATAAAAAAATGTGGGGATGGCTGATGGACTTGCTCAAGAATACTGTAACAGACTCTAATGGCACGGTTGGTTGGATATTGTACATATATGCTCGAGGTTTAAAATCTCTTGTACTTGGTAAACCAAGGTTTATGAAGTTGGTGGAAATCATGGATGATATCTTTACTATCTCATGGTGTATTCGTGTCCGTTACTAGTAGATGTATGAGGCTCTTATGTTTTGTTTTGTTTCGTTTCATGGAATTGTGGCTTAGAGTTCCCACATCTGGTTAGTTCAAGGTAAGGAGAATGAGGAACTATACAGGATAAAATGTAAAATGCCATAATGGATCCTTTGTGAGGTGGATGAGATCATGACAATGAGTTTTTGATAGCAAACCAATAGTATGCCAAGTGGTTGATACCTGATAGCATGCAATTCAACAGTAAATGGTACCTAGACTTGGGTGCTTAGAAGCTCAGAGTTACATGCTTAGAATTGAAGTTTTCCTGTCCAAAAAGCAAAAATAAGAGTGGAGAAACCAAATGAGAATCGAGAAACACTTGAAAAAAATAATCAAAGACACATTTTGAATATCATTTTTCGGTGTTTCCTTCTTCAGTGTTTCCCTTCAAGACTCCGCCTGTAATTACCGAATGCTACGAGGCTAATGAGGAGCCTCAGTTGGTTTGCTTTGAAAACAATCACACGAATTTGTTTTCTATTATTGTTATTTCCAATTTTCATTTAAAAGAAAAATTAAAATTTAGTATACAAGTACATCCGTAGCTTTTAAGCAAATAGTCGATAATTCCGTTTCTTTATCAAATCATATCTCCCTCTTCCTCAATCAGTGCCTCTCCCTCCGTCGCCAGCTTTCGTCTTTTCATCTCTTTCACGGTTAGCCCCTACTTCAGATCATTATCATGCTCTCTGTTACACCTTTTTTCATTTCGTCTCTCTGGTCGCAGCTTGGCTTTTCTAGCTAGGATGTTTTTTCTTTTGTCGAATTCGTATTATATATATTTAATTTATGGAAATCGTGTGTGGTTTTTCTTTGTTTTGGTTGAATCAACTAGTGGAATTTGGAATTGAAGTGATGCTCTTTGTCTGTATGGTTTACTTAATTATAGTGGATAACTGGATATGACTAATTTTGAGGACATTGGTGTGATGTGCTTCAGCAATAGTATGCCTTTTATATCCCTTAGTTTGATTCCGGGCTCATCACATAAATTTTCAAATAAGGATCTATAGTTCTTATCTGATCTCAAGGTTTTTGTTCTGGGTTTGCTTGATTATTAGGGTAATTTGATTGAGCATCTGCATATCATGTTCTCAGCATTATCTGACGTTTTTGTTACTGGAAGTTTGTATGGTTTTTCCTTTTTCTCTGTTTGGACTACATTTCTGATACTTTTGTTGATATAGTTCAGGTGATTCTCATTATGCGTAATCAAAAGCGTTACTGAATTGGATGGATTATTTACCCGAGCAGTTAGTTTGGGAGATCTTGAGAAGGATCAAGAAAACAACTGATAGAAACTCTGTGTCTTTGACATGTAAACGCCTGCATGGATTGGATAATGAACAGAGGCAATCCCTTCGGGTAGGCTGTGGATTAGACCCTGCTAATGAAGCTTTGACTTCTCTCTGCAGTAGGTTTCTCAACTTGACAAAGGTAGAGATAACTTACGCTGGTTGGATGTCCAAACTAGGAAAGCAGTTGGATGACCAAGGCCTTCTTATTCTTTCCAATCACTGCCCCTCTATGATTGAACTGTCTCTAAGCTACTGCACATTCATCACTGATGTCGGCCTTGGTTACTTGTCTTCTTGCTCAAAGCTTTCAGCTTTGAAGTTGAATTTTACCCCGAGAATAACTGGCTGTGGCATTTTATCTCTTGTTGTTGGCTGCAAAATTCTCACTGTTCTCCACCTCATCCGATGCTTAAATATTAACAGCGTCGAGTGGCTTGAATATCTTGGCAGGCTTGGAACACTTGAAGATCTCTCAATCAAAAATTGTAAAGCTATCGGGGAGGGCAATTTGATTAAGCTAGGCGCTAGTTGGAGAAACCTGAAACGCTTGCAATTTGAGGTGGATGCCAATTACAGATATATGAAAGTTTATGATCGTTTAGCTGTTGATCGATGGCAAAAGCAGTGGGTTCCTTGTGAGAATATGGTGGAACTTAGCTTGATAAATTGCATCATCAGCCCGGGGAGGGGTCTTGCTTGTGTGATGGGGAAGTGCAAGAAATTGGAGAAGATTCACTTGGACATGTGTGTTGGTGTACGGGACTGTGACATAATAGGCTTAGCCCAAAATTCAAGTAATCTTCGCTCCATATACCTCCGAGTCCCATCAGATTTCTCACTTCCTCTTCTGATGAATAACCCTTTGAGATTAACAGATGATTGCCTAAATGCCTTGTCTAGTAACTGTTCAAAGCTTGAATCTGTCGGGATATCTTACTCTGATGGGGAATTCCCTTCCTTTTCCTCATTCACATTACAAGGGATCATTATTTTGATTCAAAAGTGCCCTGTGCGGGAACTTGCTTTTGACCAGGTGTATACCTTCAACGATGCTGGTATGGAAGCTCTTTGCTTTGCTCAGCATCTTGAAAAATTGGTGCTTGTCAGGTGCCAAGAGATAAGTGACGAAGGGCTGCAACTTGTGGTCCAGTTTCCGCGATTGTCTGTTTTGCGTTTAGTCAAATGTTTGGGAGTTTCTGATGAAGGTTTAAGGCCACTAGTAAATTCATGTAAACTGGAAACGTTGGCTGTCGAAGACTGTCCCCAAGTTTCTGAAAGAGGAGTATTTGGAGCTGCAAGATGTGTTTCTTTCAGACAAGACTTGTCATGGATGTACTGATAGTTGCTTCCTGGTAAATTGTATCAGAGCTTGTTGTGTTCTGCAGCATTCAGTAATCCACTGATTGTAATTAATATAAATGGCTTACTATGTGAATAGTTGTGTTGGTGAATGTTATGTTAAACTTGTTTGTAATTAAACTCGTGATTTGTTTGAATAAATTAAGGTGTTCATTGATTCATGTACTGTCATGGATTAATGCTTTATGAGTTGCCAAATTGCTGGTATGAGATTTATGTGCTTTGTCTTGTGATGGTTTGAATTTGGCAGCCATTCATTAGTAGAAGCAGCATACTTGAAAAATAGCTACTAGCTACTGTACTGCATACGGCTTTAAAGTGCTTTCATCGGTTCTGCACATTTCATTGCAATATGTAAAACCTCAAGGCCTGATCAGAAGTGGACGTCGGCAAGTATGCTAAAGTGCGGACGCCGTCTCAAAACAACTTTAGCAGTGCCGGTTGTGGGTTTTGGCTTCTACTTGATGTGTCCCGCAGACACGTCAGTGATGAATTCCAAAACCGACATTGAGGTGTTTTAAGTTTCAGTTGAATTTCCAGCCTCGGGTCATTTTGGCCGTCACCTTGATGATGAAGCCATCCGGGATGTCAGTGAAAGACGGAAGCAAGGCTGCCATCTGCAGCTTCCGGAGTTGCTGTGAGCTGGCGTCCATAGTTGCAGACGTCTGATTCTAATCCGGCCTAGTTAAACCTCAATAGGAGGTGTTTGGTAACCAAGATAGGAAATGGAGTAGGATGTTGAACTAGATAAGATTTGATTAGGATAAGATTTGTTGTAATCTTAAATTCTTAATATTGCTTGTTACAACTAGTGTTTGTTGAATATTCCTTGTTACAGCAAGTGTTTGTTGGAGATATATAGTTACAAACAAAACAAATTCAAGCTTATTAGATGGTTTCCAGCAATACAGTCTAATTAAATTATCCCAGAATTACAAACTTACGGATCAATAGAATTAATTCATCGGCTAAAGAGCTAGTAAATCTTTGTTGTGGCGCTGAATCTTACTGGTCATCGCTGTCCTTGTCTGGACATTTCTAAGTCCAGTGCTCTAAAAATGTAGCACAATTCTCACATGGCTACATTTCAGCATATCCTTTCCAGTCTGTTCTAACAGGGTGGCCATCTTTCAAGTCGCAGCACTTGCAAAATCTTGAAATGCCAAGAGGAAGAGTTGCATTGTGTAGGACAAACCTCCACGGGCACTTGTCAAGGAGATGTCTAGAAATCCTACCACAAATCAGACGTTTGTATTTACCTCCTGGTTGTAGCTTCTTCTGTTGAGATCACTGGTTTGTAAAGGAGTATGAAACCAGAACAAATATGAACTCAAGGATTTACTGGATGAATGGATCAATCATTCTTATTAACAAACTCGGCTTTATAGCCATTACAGAATAACAGAAAACTAAGAAAAAGGTGAACACGTTTTGCAACAGATTTGCTAACGTGATCAGCAAGAAAAAACAGTCTGATCCTAAAGACCAGGATTTATGAAACAGAAACAAAAGACTAAGTAAACAAGACCTAGTAAATCCTATAATCATGCAGCTAAACAACCCTTCAATTCCTCCCCTAAACTAACACTTGAAAAACAGTTAGTTTAGCTCAGCTGCTTTGCACACTCCCAACAGATCTCTGAGCTTCTTGAATGTATCCAATTTCAGTGGTTTAGTCATTAAATCTGCGATCTGTTCCTCTGTTCCACAATGTGTGAGCTCAATTACCCCATCCTTTGTCAGCTCTCTTAAGAAATGAAAACGCACATCAATGTGTTTACTTCTTCCATGCATGACAGGATTCTTTGACAGCTTTATGGTAGAACTATTGTCACACTTGATATCAACACATTTCTTCTGAGCATACCCTAGTTTCTCCAAAACTCTTCTAATCCATACTGCCTGACTTGCACATCCAGCTGCTGCCACAAACTCTGCCTCTGTAGTAGACAATGTTACAATCGGCTGTTTCTTTGATAACCAAGACACAGCACCAGAACTTAACAGGAAAACATAGCCGGAGGTGCTCTTTCGATCTTCTGTGTCACCTGCATAATCACTGTCTGTGTAGGCCATCAAATCTTCTGAACTTCCTTTCTTGTACATAATCCCATAATCGAAAGTTCCCTTCAAATATCTCAAAATCCTCTTTGCAGCTTGTAAATGGAGTTCTGTAGGATTAGCCATGTACCTGCTAATCAAGCTTACACTATACATCATGTCTGGACGAGTTGCTGTGAGATACATCAGACTTCCAACAACTTGCTTATAGTATGACTCATCAATCTTGATTCCATGCTCATCCTTGTTCAGCTTGCAGCCTGGTATGATTGGACTACTGACTTCATTGCTCTCAAACATCCCAAAACGCTTCAGCACTTCTACTGCATATTTCTTTTGACAAATAAAAATGCCATTGAACTGCTGTGATACTTCAATTCCAAGAAAGAACCTCATTTTTCCCAAATCAGTCATTTCAAAAGCTTTCATCATAGTCCCAGTCCCACTGTTTTCCTTCCTCAAAAATGACATCCCTACTCACAACAATCTTTTTAGCTGTAGGATCGTATAGTCTATACCCTTTAGACTCATCACTAACTCCTAACAGCACACAAATGAAGCTTTTATCATCAAGCTTAGTTCTTCTCACTGAAGGTACATGAACATGTGCCATGCAACCGAAAACACGAAAATATCCTACTGAGGGCTTCAAACCACTCCACCTTTCTTCAGGAGTGACATCTTTGACAGCCAATGTAGGACATCTATTCAAGACATAGATGGTCCAGTTTATTGCCTCTGGCCAGAAAGTCTTGGGAATATTTTTGTCAGAAAGCATTGCACGAACCATATTCATCACTGTTCTGTTCTTCCTCTCAGCCACGCCGTTTTGTTGTGGTGTATAGGCAGTGGTTAATTGTCTCTTGATGCCATGATGTTTACAGAACTCATTGAATTCTCCTGAGGTGAATTCTCCTCCCCTATCCGTACGTAAACATTTGATCTCCAGACCTGTCTCTTTTTCAACCATACTTTTGAAACATTTGAAATGATTCAAAGCTTCTGACTTCACAACCAAGTAATAACTCCAAGCCTTCCTACTGTAATCGTCAATAAAACATAAGATATACCTCTTCCCACTGTTTGAGACAGGAGTGATCGGACCACAGATATCAGCATGGATGAGTTCCAGTTTTTGTGTTGCTCTCCAAATACTCTTCTTTGGAATAGGATCTCGATGTTGCTTTCCTTTAATGCAGTGTGCACAGTTTGTAGTTGATGAAGAAAAATTTGGAAGTCCATGCACCATTTTCTTGTACTGTAATGTTCTCAAACCTTTATAGCTCAAGTGTCCATATCTTCGATGCCAAAGGAGAGAGAGATCATCATCTTGTGTGCTGGTGTGTAGGCAACTGTCTTCTTTTGCATGGAGAGAGGCCTGGGACTGAGCAAACAAGATGAACATCCTGTTAGCAGTCATATTAGTTTGTATAATCAATCCCTTGTTTGGATGATAGATTTTACAAAAACCTCCCTTAATTAGAATATCCAGACCTCTTTCCTGCAATTGCCCTATACTCAATAAATTATTTTTGAGTTCTGGAACATAGTATACCTCAGCCACTACGTGCACAATCTCATTTATAACCAGTTTTACACTTCCCTTGCCTTTCACATCCATCCTGCTATTGTTTCCTAGTTTCACAGAATGCTGAAACCTTTCATCAATCTTACTGAACATGCCCTTATCTCCACACATATGGTTAGAACAACCTGAGTCAAGAAACCATGCATCTTTTCGTCTAGCATCCTCCATCTCAACGTAGGACATTAACAACATCTCATCTTCCTCATTCAGCTCAGTGTAGTTGGCTTCTTCTTTGTTCCAAGAGGGACACTCATACTGAAAATGGCCCAGTTTGTGACATCGATAGCATTCAACAGTAGTCTTGTTGATATTTGTTGAAACTCTCCCTCTTCCTCTTCCCCTAAAAACTCCTCGGCCACGACCTCTTCCTCTTCCTCCTTCATATGTGACTTTCAGAGCTTGTTCTTCTCCTTTATGTCTCTGAAACTTTTGTTCATGTACAATCAAAGAGCTCTGCAGCTCATCCACAGAGAGAGAGTCAGTATCTTTTGACTCCTCTATAGAGCATACAATGTAATCAAATTTTTCTGTGAGAGTACGTAGGATCTTCTCCACGATCTGTGCATCCTCCATATTCTGTCCGAGATTGCGCATGTCATTTGCCACCATCATAACTCTTGAAAAATAATCTGTAACTGATTCACCAACTTTCATCTCCAAAACTTCAAAATCTCTGCGAAGTCTCTGTAGTTGCGCACGCTTAACTCTCTCATTCCCTTGAAATTTTCTTTTCAAGGAATCCCACAGCTGATTAGATGTCTCTTTCTGAAGAATGGTTTTCAGAATTGTTTTATCAATGGACTGAAATAAATAATTTTTCACCTTTAAGTCTTTCAGCTTCAGCTCCTCCAATGCTTTCCTCTGCTGAGCCGTCGTTGCATCTCCAATTGCAGGCTCAGAATAGCCAACTTCGATAAGACTCCAAAATTCCTTTGATCGAAGGAAATTTTCCATTAACAGACACCAATGATCATAATCTCCATCAAGCTTGGGAATACATGGTTGAACAAACGTGTTTCCTTCTGCTGCCATCTCTCAAAGTGTTTCACTCACACTCTTTCTCTCTTTAGGATACTGCGGTTCCTAATCTCTTCCAAAAACCAGGCCCCTTGATGGGGCTCTGATACCAGAATGTTGAGATCACTGGTTTGTAAAGGAGTATGAAACCAGAACAAATATGAACTCAAGGATTTACTGGATGAATGGATCAATCATTCTTATTAACAAACTCGGCTTTATAGCCATTACAGAATAACAGATTACTAAGAAAAAGGTGAACACGTTTTGCAACAGATTTGCTAACGTGATCAGCAAGAAAAAACAGTCTGATCCTAAAGACCAAGATTTATGAAACAGAAACAAAAGACTAAGTAAACAAGACCTAGTAAATCCTATAATCATGCAGCTAAACAACCCTTCATCTTCTACCTCTGTTCGCTGTAAAATTAATCACCTACATCTAGCAGGTGTTCGTAAAAAATAAAAAATTATTCACCTATGGCAATGTGGTTATGTCCTCGTTCCAAACCCGTAAAGAAAAAAAATTGTTCGTAGAATGAAAGAACCTGAATGTGACACGTTCTTTCAGTAGTTGTTTACTTGTATCTAATCACAATCCCATTTCCATTCTCTATTTGCACTATTTAAATCATAGTTAGTAAAATATGGTACATGAATTATACGTTTAAAATTCATACGTGTATAATTTTAAAATGATAAATAAAAAATACTTTTAAAAATTCTAACAAAAAATTCGGATACAACAAATTTTAAAATATAATACGTATGTGTTTAATTCAGGATGTAATGAAAAATATGAACGAAAAATACAAAAATATATTTGTCATTAGTTATAAGTATTTTTATGACATCTAAAATATAAATAGTCATGAATTTATAAACAAAACATCAATACATGTTAAATATTTAATGAATAAGAAATGTAAATAGTACTATAATAATAAAAGATTCAAAATTCATTTTTTTTCTTAATTTCATAGTTGAACAAAAAATACATTTGACCAAAAAAATTTGAACAAAATATATATATATATATATATTTAATTTTGGTGTTTTTTCGTTTTAAATACGTATATGCGAATAATTCATCTAACACTACCAGGATAAGTATCTTAGCTGACGAAAATTTTTCGTCGCCCTGTTCATCAGATTCGTCGGCTAAGGTTATAGCCGACGACGTGTCTTTGGCTAAGAAGTCGTCGGCCATAATTCGTCGGTTAAAGTTATAGCCGACGAATAAAATCCGTCGTCGGCTATAATCCAACACTTAGCCGACGACATAATAAAAAAAATTCGTCGGCTATAATCAGACTTTAGCCGACGAAATATCAATATTTCGTCGGTTTATACGTATGACTTTGGCCGACGAAGTATTGATATTTCGTCGGCTAAAGTATTTTTAAAAATTAAAAATGAAATAGAGAAAAGCCGACGAAATATAGTTCATTCGTCGGCTAAAGTATTTTAAAAATTAAAAATTAAATATAGAAAAGCCGACGAAATTTACAATATTTCGTCGGCTCTGATACTTATAGCCGACGGCATTTACCATATTTCGTCGGCTAAAGGTTGTTGAAAAAAAAAACTAGTATAGCCGACGAAATATGGTAAATTTCGTCGGCTATAGTACTTTTTATACTACAAACCCAAACAAAATTTATAAATTACCATCCAAGCAAGCTGCAAATTACAGAAACAATTTCATAACCAACAACAACACACCATCAAAAGTAACATAAACATTTTGCAATAAATTTTCAATTTATAAATTGTTAATAAACCTAAAAAGTAAATAAATAATTGTTCATAAACCTAAAAAACTAAATAAAGAATTGTTCATAAACCTAAAAAACTAAATGAAGTCGATATCGTCTAAATCAATATCTGCGCCAGGATGAGGTTGCTGGGGAGGTTGCGGCGGTTGAGGTAAGAGAATAGGCGTGGGCATGGGCGGAAGCGGAAGTCCCTGAAGCTGTGCAACTGAAAAATCTTGCATGTACTGGAACATCTGCTGCTGCTGTGCCTGCTGGGTGGCATATACTGCTGCATTATACTCCTGTAAAGCGGCAGTATATGCTGCCTGGGCGGCTTGCTGTTCCCGTAACATCTGAACTTCCGCCTCAAGCTGAGTCGTTCTACTGCTGGTCGAGGCTCCTTTTTTCTGAAACCCGGGAGTGGTCTTCAGTACCCCCTCGCCCTTCTTTCCCAGATCCTGGCCCTAACGCTGAGATCCGAAGTGTCGATCCGGGACATGGCTTCGGACATGTCTTCTTCTTGCGTGTCAGGCCATGTCTCCCAGGAGAAGTTATTTCCTCGCGGTGGGAATGCTGTGCCCATGATCCTGGCCCTAACGCTGAGATCCGAAGTGTCGATCCGGGACATGGCTTCGGACATGTCTTCCTCTTGCGTGTCAGGCCATGTCTCCCTGACTATAGCAGCCATCACCTCGTCACTAGCCTGCCTGACCCTCGCCTAATTTGATAGGAAAAAAATTAATTAACATTTTAAAAAATATATATATATATATATATATATAAATATAATTTACTAAATTTTAAAACGTAAAACGACTTACAATATCCTCCTGGGCGTCAGGATATGCCTTCTCGTATGTATAGACGTACCGGTTGACCTATGGATGTTCCCTGGCCGCCTCCTCCATCAACGATGCGAACGGTCTAGAACCGGCATGATGGTCCCTTATGTTGCGTTGCCGGTTTTGAGCGTTCACCCGGGAAACGGCCTACATAGGAATCAAATTAGTAAAATATTTTAAAACGTATTAAATATAATTCAATATAATAAATAATTATTTTTAATTACCTGTTTATGTGGGTTGTTGAATTCCGATATCAGAAGCCAACGCCACTCGTATTCCCTGAACTGGAACTCAAGGGGGGTGCCAGAACGTTCGTTCCCATGCGAAGTCCAGTGGGTCCGTAACTCGTTCTTCCACTCCTTGTACCTGTCATACGGCAAAAAAATATAAATATTATTAATTATACATAATTTTCTTTTGTCCTTAACTTTGCAACGTACCTTCCTCCATGCACAACGTCCGCCCAGGTGTTCCTCAGGTACTGAGGAACGTCAAACCACACCTGCATTAAAACATTTATTAGTTTAGGCGTTCATAAATCTACAATGTAATAAATAATGTTAAATGTGAATTTTGTTATACTTACCGACATGGCGTTGTGGACCATGTCCTTAACCTCCTGTGGGCCCTCGCCCCAGTCTGACCACAACATAGGGACTCTATCCCTAATAAGCGCTCCCACGCGGCCAGAGTACATCCTCGTCTTGCCGCCCGATACTACGTTCCCATCCCCGTCAGTATCAATGACGATCCTTCCTGAGGTACTCACTGTCTTCTCGAGAGCTTTCCCTGTGACGGGACCTCTCTTCTTCCTTGTCGGCTTGGCTCCGACGGTGCCTATCATAAATTGATTATTAGTAAATTAATTTTATTATAACATTATAACATAACAAATTACTTATATAATCATTATCTGAGGGCGTTGGGGCGGATGCGACGGACTCCGACTCTGTCGCCGACGATGATACCCGAGCAGAAATTAAATCTGTATCAAACGGCACGAATAGGTACACCGCTGATGGGGTCACCTGCGGGGGTAGTGGATAAATCGGCGCCCCTGAGTCATCGCTTGCAGGTATTGCCGGTATCAAGCGCGGAAGGTAGAGAAGAGGCGGCGGCATCTGTACCCCGGAAGACCCACCCTCCGATGCAGTAGGGCCCGGTGCCGGTGCCCTGGGTATCTCAGGCATACGTGGTGCAGACACCTCCGCCTGAGTCGGAGGCCACAACTGCCTCGAGGAGTGAGGGACGCTAGGTTGCTTGGAGGAGCGAGGTACGCTAGGCTGCTTGGAGGAGCGAGGGGCGTCCGGCTGGCTGGATGAGCGAGGGGCGTCCGGCTGGTTGGATGAGCAAGGGGCGCTAGGCTGCCTGGAGGCGGGAGGGGCATCCGGCTGCGTGGAGGAATGTGTGGCCTGTCGCTGTGTCGGCTCTAGAAGAGACGCCCGTCGGGCCGTCATTGGGCCCTGAAACGAACCCCGAGGGTTGCTAGACGTTCCAGCGGGGATTCACGCCTTCGGCCCTTCGAACTCTTTGATTTACTAAATAATCCTTTCATCCTAAATAATATAATTAATATTTTTTTAAATATATAAAATTATAAAAAATGAACAACATTATCACAAATTAATTTAATATACCAATTAATATTGTAATATACCCAAATATATTAAAAATTTCCAAATACACCCAAATTCACCCGAAATCACTAAATACACCCAAATTCACCCAAATATACACCCAAATTCAGCTTTAATACAATATAATTCAACATTATCACAACCACAACATTATCACAACCACAACATTATCACAAACCCTAATTATCATATAATTCAATATATTGAAAAAACAATTGAAATTAGTTCTATAATACAATATAAACATGAAATAGCATACCTTATTTGTTTGGGAGATGGGAGAGGCGGAGTGGAGGCCGGAATTCGTCGAAAAAACGGAAGGAAATCGAGAGGAGAGGGAGAGAAACCGTCGGCCGAAAAAAGAGAATGGAGAAGAAATGGGGTTCTGTCGCTGGGTCCGAATATATAGGAAGAATTATAGCCGATGAAATAAAAAATTCGTCGGCTATAGTCCCACTTTAGCCGACGACAAAATCCTAAATTCGTCGACTAAAGTCCCACTATAGCCGACGAAATTACTAAAAAACTTCGTCGGCTATAGTTCCACTTTTAGCCGACGAAATTACTACGAATGTTTAGTAATTTCGTCGGCTAAAGTACATTTTATAATTATTTAGTAATTTCATGTACAATTTATATGTTTTATCTTGTGAAACGAAAAACCGACCGTCAGATATCATCATTATGTTGAAACATGTGTGAGGGTAAATTTTCAGCATCATCGGACAAACTTAAGGGCTCGATCCGCACGGTCAATCCCTTTAGTCAAACTCCTAAACACAAACAAACGGTGATTTGGCCACCTAAATTACGTATTCTGTCCGGACCTTCAACTACAAATAGTTTCATATCGAGGAGACGCAACTAGTGGTATAAAAGTTATAAGAAAAATAACCGTCGGAGATAGGGCGTCCTCTATGGTGAAAGAATAGAAAAAATGCAATGACCGCAAGTATTGGCACCGAAACTTATCGGAATTACGTGAAATTTCAACCATAGACATATTTCTTCGTTCCGGTCATATCTTATCTCACAACTTTTTTTCGTTTGAAGCATTTACGTATAGTTTGTTTTTAAAACGGAACATTTACTTAACACTTGGTAAATTAGTTATACAACATTAGTAGGCATATTTTGATTGTGACAATCCATCTTGTGAAACGAAAAACCGACCGTCAGATATCATCATTATGTTGAAATATGTGTGAGGGTAAATTTTCAGCATCATCGGACAAACTAAAGGGCTCGATCCGCACGGTCAATCCCGTTAGTCAAACCCCTAAACATAAACAAACGGTGATTTGGCCGCCTAAATTACGTATTCTGTCCGGACCTTCAACTACAAATAGTTTCATATCGAGGAGACGCAACTAGCGGTATAAATTATTATTTTATTCATTTAACTTTAGCCGACGAATAATTAGGGTATTCGTCGGCTATAATATAGGGTTTAGGGGTTAGGGTTTAGGGTTTAGCCGACGGAAAATTAGGGTATTCGTCGGCTAAGAAGGTCTTAGCCGACGAAATATGTTGGTTTCGTCGGCTAAAACATTCTTAGCCGACGAAATACAACATATGTCGTCGGCTTAGACCTTCTTAGCCGACGAAATATGTCGTATTTCGTCGGCTAAAACCTTCTTAGCCGACGAAACATGTTGTATTTCGTCGGCTAAAACTGTCAAATAGATAAAAAAATAGTTGGTTTAACCGTACCCATAACAATTTCCTGCATATATAACCAACATTAAGATAAATTATGAATTGTAGAGCTTGTACCATATAAAACACATCAAATTGTATTACAAATTCAAATAACTAAGAAGGCTCGTAATCAGAATCATCCGATGAGTCTTCTTCGGTGTCAGAATTAATTTCTGGCAATCTATGCATTTCTACATCACAAGAGTCATCGTCTGTTTCTTGATTTGGATCCACATCAATAAGGCGAGCGTCTAAATCACGAATTCGAACCGAACGACCCGCTTTAAAATTATTAAGGCGAATTGTAGAGGAGTCAGGAATACCTATTGCACTGTGTTCTTGATACGCAACATCTTCTTCCTCGTCTTCGGCCTCTCCAAGTGTAGCCGCCCGGTAAATGTTTCGAGGGTGCACAAGATTGATGACTTTCCACGCGTCACCCTTAACAAGGTCATCAAGATAAAACACTTGTTTCACCGATGTCGCAAAAACAAACGGGTCATCTTCGTAACAGCTTGTACCAGTGTTCACCGATAAAATCCCGTACTGATCAATCTTCATGCTCTGCGAGCTTCTAGTAACAAACCATTTACACTTGAACAGGTGCACGGTCATGCCTTGCCCATAAACGAGTTCCACCACTGAATCAAGAACACCGTAATAATCAACTCTATTCCGGCCACCATGCGCCATAACCTCAAAAATCTGTGTTCTTCGTCTGTTGTCTCTCTGTTCACATATAAATTGCACGCCATTGACCTTGCACATCGGGTAAACTCTTGACATTATTGGCTTCATAGCTAGAAGTTTTAGTTCGTGAGACCAATTTGGGTGACCATCAAATTGAATATGGTTCATTTGCAACCAAATATTCAATGTATTGTAAATATGAATAGTTATGCAATCAATGAGTCATGAACAGAAATCAAGAATTACATACCCAACCGCCAAAATAGTTCGCGAACTCCTTGTTGTGGTAATCGAGATCACCTTGAATGTCTGGACAGTATAGATGGATGTCTTTCCAGTATTCAACTTCTTGACAGTTAATCAATACCCACCAATGGGCTATGACGAGCTCATGGGGTTGTAACTTGTAGGACTCTAGTAAAATTCCATAAACTTCAACATCATTTGAGACTATGGAAAGGTTAAACTTCGGTTCATCAACCGGTATGGTTTGTGGAGTTTCCTTCAATGCTCCTAGATACAACTTCATGTAGGTGACGCACTCGTGCGCAACATATGCTTCAGCTATACATCCTTCAGGCGCGGATTTGTTAGCCACATAAGCTTTGTAGTCTCCAAGTTGTCTGTAAATAAATAAATTTGTTGTCATATGTTACGATTATACAATGAGCATGTACAATAAAAACATTAGATGTAAAAAACATACCTTTCCATAGGATACATCCAAGTATAGTGTACTGGACCGGTAAGCAACAATTGCTCGGGAAGATGGATCATCAGGTGCGGCATAATGTCAAAAAAATTTGGAGGAAATATTCTCTCAAATTTACACATGATATAAATAATGTTCTGTTGCATTTCCCGGAGATCAGATTTTGTCACTTCCCTTGTGCATAACTTCTGGAAGAATCTTGACAACGCTACTAACGGCTCCACCACCTGACGGGGAAGGAACGGTCGAATGAAAATAGGGAAGAGACGTTGTAGCAGAATATGACAGTCATGACTCTTTAACCCGTACATTTTATTGTCCCGAATGTTTACACACCGGGCTATATTTCCTGCGTAGCCTGAAGGATGCTTCACAGAACTCAACCACCTGAAAATTACGTTCGTCTGTTCAGGCTTCACGGTGTAAGGAGCTTGAGGCATTTTTTTCTTCCCTTCTTTCAACCACAAATGTCTTCGTATCTCCATTTTTTTAAGATCAATGCGTGCCTTCGGACCGTCTTTCGTCTTTCCCTCCAAGTTCAGCATGGTTCCCACCACACTGTCACACACATTCTTTTCTATGTGCATCACATCTAGGTAGTGCCTGATCAACAACTTACTCCAGTATGTGAGTTCCCAGAATATGCTCTTATGTGTCCAAAATTTATACCTGTCCGGTCTGTCAGGTATTGCCGCCACTATATTGGGATGATTACTGAGCTGCTCAAAATCATACTCATTAAGCACTGCTAAAATTTCTTCCCCTGTCCATCTTCTAGGAGGCACACCAAGTTCTACTGTCCCATCAAATGCCTTGTCATCGAACCGCCATTCGTGATCATACGGAAGGAGAGTACGGTGACCCAATCTACATATCTTGTTGCAATGACTACTGCTCCCCTCATCGCTTAGGCACTATGGACAAGCCTTGTATCCCCTAACAACGTTGCCCGACAACATCCCACGAGCAGGAAAATCACTAATGGTACCAACAACCATAGCATGCATCTGGAACATCTCGTGCATGAACTTATCATAAGTGGGATGACCAACGTCCCAAAAAAACTTAAGCTCTTCAATCAAGGTCTCAAATACACATCGAGACACTTCCTTGGATAATCGGGTCCCGGAATCAACAAACTCAACATATTGTATTCCTTCTTCATGCACATCCATGGATGAAGATTGTATGGTACCAAAATCACCGGCCATACACTGTATTGAAGACTCATGTTGCCAAAAGGATTGAACCCGTCGGATGAGAGCTTGAACCTCACATTTCGGACCTCTGACGCAAAATGAGGAAACTCCCTGTCTATATGCTTCCAGGCCTCCCCGTCAGCAGGGTGTATAAGGGTATCTTCGCCTTGCAATTCCCTATCAGCGTGCCATCTTATAGATTTGGCCATGTGTGATGACATGTACAACCGTTCCAGCCTATCCCTCAACGGGAAATCCCGAAGTACCTTCATAGGTTTCCTATTGCCTGCAGGAGTCAACTTATACATGTCACTCTGACATACTGGACATGTGTCAAGGTCACCAAGGTCATTCCCTTCTGGATCTTTACCCCAGAAGAGAACACAATCATATCTGCATGCATGGATCTTGATGTAGGAAAGCCCAAGATCTTTCAGTATACATCGGACCTTATGATGAGTGGTAGGAAAATGATGACCGTGGGGCAGCATCGAAGCAGTGTACTGTAGATACTCATCAACAGCATTCACAGTCGATTTTGTCTCAACTTTAATCTATATAACGTCCATTACACTTTCAAGAACCGTTTTCTGACAACCGGGGTACACAGGGGTCTGTTGGAAAGCAAGTAGTTTGTTGTACCTGTCAATACGAGCAGTGTTGACAACTCTAGGGAAGGGCTGCACCGGCCCAGGCATATACGGTCCTTCAGAGCATACACCGCTCTCATAAGGAAACATATCGTTGATGAAGACCGTTGTTGGATCGTTGGATGTACTGCCCGTCTTAGAAAATTGCCCATGATCATGCAGACCCCTTGATGATGTTTCACCGTGATATATCCAACATGTGTACTTCTCCCAAAACCCATTACTTTTAAGGTGCTGCCAAACCTTGTCAATTGGAAATCGATACATATCGCTGCGACACTGACATTTAGTGTACGGACAATAGAAAATTGTATTCCCTTTAGCATTATTCATGACATATTCAATAAAACTAACAACTCCTTTAGCATATCTTTTGTCCCATTTTGGAAGCGAAATCCAACTCTTATCCATATTCTGAGAAGATAACATAATAAATATGTATAAACGCTAATTAATTAAATTTACGAATCATTCAATTTATATTATCTCTGCACTTAACGTACAATTAATTAATATATATATATACATGCATATATATATATATATATATATATTAATTACTAATTAATATAATCAAATTAATATATATATATATATATATATATATAACAACAACTTCATATATATTATCAAACCCAAATCGATCAACTCAATCACACTCAAAACACAATATAATCAACTCTAATTAAAAGTCAAAATCAATGCATAACGAAAATAAAACTCTTAAATCAACTCAAAAACAAGATATATACACATATACGTACCTATATATAGCGCCACAAACTAATTTCGGACAGATTTCGACAACACCCAACAATTTCGCCAACCCCAAAACTTTTTCTCCCATTTTTTCTTTCACATCAGCTACTGTCTAGATCTGGAAATATAAAGACTTTTAGCCGACGAAATTATATATATCGTCGGCTAAAGTTTTAAAATTTCGTCGGCTATAGTTCACAGACTATAGCCGACGAAAAAAACTATTTTAGTCGACGACACAATATTTCGTCGGCTAAAAGTCCACTTTAGCCGACGAAAATTTCACTTAGGCGACGAAATTTTTTTTCGTCGGCTATGATACTTATTCTGGTAGTGTAACTTAAAAAATATATGAATTTTTTCATATCTTTGAAACAATTCGAAAAATGAGTGTATAATTTGAAAATAATACGCATACACCACTAACTATGATTTAAACTCATCAAAAATCCAAAATTCAGATGCTTGCCACTTCAAAGTTTCCTACTGCCTAAACCCTATGTACGCTCCAATATTTGATCCCCATTTCCTCTCGCACCAAATCGATCTCGTTCCTCACTGACCATCTCCACAATCACAACCTTTTGATCTCTCACCCAAATCTCTCAAACCATACGAAGCTCACTCTTGTAGACCAATGGGGCACCTCCACGTGGACGTGCGCTCACTCGATGAAAGTATTCCGATGGGGGCGAGCCCAAGGGCGGAGTTACAGTCCGGCCCGACGGGGTCCGGGCCCCTATCAGATTTCTTGCAAAGACAATATTAGTAGGTAAATTTTATCAACTAGTGATAAAAATAGTCAGATCCTTTTAGAAAAAAACTCAGAAACCTCACTTCTGAAACACGTGTGTCTATCACTCCTTCATCCTTTTGTAATAAAAAAATAATAATAGAGATAATAATTCATTTAGAAAGAAGTGTTATAATAATTAACAAAATGTAACAGGAGAAATAAACTGAATGAGAGAATTGTGGAGAATAATAGATGTTATTTCATTCATAGAATAAACATCTATATATAAAAGATACAATACATAATGAAAGTACATGTATTCCCTATTACAATATGATATCGAATACTATTCTGATTATACTTTAACAAAGGCACACAATAGGAAATCTATTTTCCTTCAACACTTCCCCTTGTGTCGTGTCATAGTAATATAATACATTAAGATGCATTTCATGTTGCCTCATTAAAAACCTTGCCAAGTAACAATAAAACCTCAAGGGCAAAAAATAACCTTAGTCGAAGGAACAAAAAAAGTACAACGCATCAATCACATTTGAAAGTGACATGTATGTGCCAGACTCCCCCTGATGTCTGTACCTCCTCCTGATTTTTACAATCATGGGAGGTTTAAATAAATTAAGCATACCAATGCTTTAAACATATTTTCAAAGTGATCTTAGGTATTGATCTAGTAAACAGATATGTCATATTATCCTGATATCTAACTTCTTTCACTTTGATCATGAGGAGAACTCGTTATACCTGATTACAAATAAGATATATACTATGTGTTTCTCAATACATAACACATTTGGAAACAACCATTAAGTGGGATAAAGAAATACCCCAATATCAGTAAATCATACCAAAACAACACAAGTATTTGGTAGAACGAGTAGAAGGTTGCCCAAGAACTCAAAACAAGAGTTTGCGTTGAAAAACATATTCACGCATGACATGACCTTCGTCTACTAAATCAGTCATAAATTCTTGCTCAATATACATATGGATGAACCGTAAAAATGTCTGGAAAGTAGACATCCGTACCTTTCCAACTATTTATTACAAATAATCAGATTCATTCTGAGCTGATAACAAAGCTCTGTCGATGTTGACTGATCAGAAAAGACAGATTTTCTGATTTTGCCTTCAATGCGTTTTTCTTCACGCATGGCTTGCGACAATGGCTATGTGATGCAATACAACATGTCATATACTATATTCTCTTTGTAGGGATAGAATGAGCCCAAAAGTATCATAACTTTCTAAAGATAGATCTCAAATCAATTCAATGACAATACGTGGACGCATAGCTAAATCTAGCTAACAAGTTCACAATATGGATGAGATGTCGAATCTTGTATATTTAGTTGGGTACAATGATGCGCATATTGTACATTTATTGGGTATTTAGCCTCTTAAATGTTTTCGTCATCATCACTTGGACGAAACGTATCCCTTTAAGGGTCAAGACTACGAACGATCATGAAAATAGTCATAGGTCTCACTTTATCATCATTAGAGTGCCTTAATATCATATAACAAAACCGATTGATGGAAAATACCATTATTATGGTGCTCGAATTTTGGTTTGATACAAAACCATGTTTTCCTACGATCTTTTATCTCAAAATCAGATTTCAAACATTTAGCGGTATCTCTTAGTTCATCAAGAGTACATAAAAATTCATACCATCAACATAAACTGCAATAATAAAAATCTGAAACTTGTATGTTTTAATAAACACACATGAGCATCATTCATCATATCCCTTCCCAATCAAGTTGTCACTCAGTGAACATTTCAACCTTATTGTAAACGTGCTCTGTGGTCTAGAGCCACTTGAATTGGATAAATGAAGTCAATCTTAGATCTTCATGTATATCTCATCATTTAGATCCTCATAGAGATATCTTGTGACCACATTCATAAGGTGCATGTCAAGTTTTTTCAGAAACTACCAAACTGACAAGATTGTGGAGTACAATGACATCCATTACGAGAGAATTATCTCCTCATAGTCGATCTCAGGACAATATGACAAGCCTTGCGCCATAAGGCGAGCCTATAATCATGTTTTATAACAAAGACTTATTAAATTGATAGGCTTTACACTTGGTGGTGTCGGCATCACCAATCCAAATATCTTTATTTTCAATTTAGCCTGGATCGCTTCTTTCCTTTTAGGCCAATATATACTACGTACCAATTTGCAACGAAGTAAGGTTCGGTATCTCAATATTTCACGTCCTCATGTATACTAGTGTAATATATAATTTATAGATATCTCTATATTTCAATAATTGGTTTTAACATTGTGGCGTCTCCCAATGATAACCATAATTCATAAAATATTCTCATGAGACGGAATTAAGTATCAATGATCAATGAATTATGATGTGCCAAACTTACTCTCTCACTTAGGCAAGTATTCATCGAACCTATAGGGCCTCCCGTTTTTCCTTGGAGAGTCATGGCCTGTGACACCATTATGCCATGTTATGGAGTCACTATGCTACCATCCATGGTGGCAACATCAACACCAAATTCATTACGTGGTGTCATGTCCTCTTAATAGAACATTATTCCTTACAGACATATTTGCAGCATGTATATATAATATCTTGTCACTTTAATAATATCAGATAACGTATCAGGCATCGAATCTGTTACGTTATGGATATCAATTATTCCACGCACTTTAATATTGTGTGGTTTGGGGATCATGATGAGACAAGTGGGGACAATATACGAAAAATTTTATGTCGTTACTATTGAACATTATATGTTCTTATATCCCCTTAATGGCGAGAAGATTGTCTCAAAAGTGACATTCCACAAATAACGGTAAAGAAATCGTCAATGTTTCAATATAACGGACTACGGTTGGAGATTTATATCCAACATTAGTACTTTATTTATGTCTAAGAACTCATCATAGTGCGCTGTGGCCGCACAATGTTGGCACATAAATGCCTAAGTCACTAGCTTCAACGTATAGAAATATTAAATAGTGATGGTTTATAAATGAATTAGTATAGCTGCATGCGATATTGTATAACCCCAAGCAGAAATATTGTTGCGCATTACAAAAATTCAAGCTACATTCGTAGTCATTTAATTGATTTTTCATGAAACCTTTGAGGTGTGTACAAGGGAACATGATATCAAACATCAATTCATAAACATGTACAATAATCATCAAAAATTGTCAATGTAAACTCTAGCATTATCAAGTCGAATTGACTGATTGAGATGATATTGATAGTGAGCCCAATATAATTTTGAGCTAGAAGTTGTATTATAAGCAGCATAACTGGTAGACAATAGTGCGACACGTGACCAGCGTGTATACGTATCAACCAACACCATAAAATATTAAGAATGTCAGCAAGTTGGTTGAATTTGTTTACAAAATTCATTTGGATTCAATGTAATTAAAACATAATGAGAATACATGTGTCATTTTCATAGGATGGTCTCAATCCTAATTTCACAAATAAATAGGCTTTATAAACGAGTGATTGACTTTTATTAGTAACAAACAAAAATTTGGTTTAGCTATAAAGTTAAAGTCATTTTGACTTGAGAAGCATAATATGGAACGATTGCACCAACATGTTCATAGCAAAAGTGATCCCAAAATCACCTAGGGGAAGCGGCGGCAATTTCATATAAGTAGCAGTATTTGCCTACTGAACCATTCTTTTGGTTTTTGCTTCTTTTCACTAAAAACAATGGATGTCCGTGTATTTTTTTTCATTTCAATATATGAATCATCATATTATGACCATGATGTCTTAATAAACCATGTTAAAGCCTATATGTGTCATAATCTCAATAGTCATATCTTATGATATTGTTAAATAAAATAATTTCGAAAGTGATTATATATAACCCACTAGAGTGACACACTGACATATATTCTTCTCTAATACTCATACATTCACAGTAATTAGAGGTAATGCAAAGGAACTTATGTCAAATCTCACGTATTTCCACATGAAAATTGTTGACAATGTATTCATCAAACTTACAAAGGTTCGATTAGCTTGTGGAGTAGATAAAGCTTCAATGATAAGAATCATAATGTCATAAAGACAATAAAAATTGAGCTGTCTATCACTATTTCTTATCAATTGTGATGATCCAGTCATCTAAGTTATATAAGGATTATAAGTCACTAAATCCATAAATAACTGTCACTATTTTGAGTGTTGTGTAGTTAGTCACACTATCGGCTTTAAACAATCGAACTCTCTAAAGCCTATATATACTTAGAAATAATAGGAGAGAAGTCAACATATGTGTACAAGTGAAAAATATTCACAAAACAAAACCTTTTTTCACGGTTACTATTCATATGAACAGTAATTTTCTTACTGTTGATTTTTTTGTCATATTTGGCCTTTTTCATCACATTTGATATTTTTCACCTTTCACTTTTTTTTTTCAATTCTTGCCGAAATATTTTTCTTTTCTTCTTTGACTCACTGTATTGCTTTACCATATATATTCATAGTGCAATTATTTATTTTTTCAAACCATATGCTAAAATAAGGCATTTTAATGGCTTTCTATGCCATTACAATATCAATTCTCATAAAAATATATTCAAGACTTTATGAATATGCCAACGATTATATGCATCAAGGTCTTATAATCAGAATCTAATCCATAATATGAATTATGACAAAATTTTCATTTATTTATTGAGGCATTTGTCTATACAATATGTTCTTGAAAAATAAATGCTCCAATCAAAATCTGCAACATCCATGTATCTTTGCCAGATTTGAAATATGTAATGTGAGAGTGGTGTAATGACCATATCTTTATCTTCTTCTTTTGCGGCATGACGAGCTTGTTGCTTTTTTATCCTTATATACATTATTTATGCAGCAAATTTGGCTTTTGCATTGCAATGCTCTAAAATCAATGATTATCAGATCAATGTCTATAGCACACCTCATCTTTAATAATAAGCCATATGTCATGACAATGAGGTATTCTCGGTGTCAGTCACTCATTAGTGATATCCAGTATCATTGGAATACAATTTTGCAAATTTCAGACATTTTTCTTTTATTTTCTTTGCCTCTTTTTTCGACATCTCAAGAAACAAGAAAAATTAGTGTCGCAGTCCCAAAGATTTCCTCGACATCTACTATTTCTAAGACTAAGATGTGTAAATGGTCGTCTTGAGGCTCATGAATTTTTTTTTCATAGCCATAATTTTTTTAAATGCTCATAGCATATGAATCCCCACGATTCAATTAATTCTCAGAAGTCCCACATCATATGAGAGGTCGAGATGTAGAAGAAGGGAACTTGAAAAATCCCTGATAAAAAGACAATTCTCATAATTGAAATCAACAAAAAGCATGAGTGTTGACTTAAAGCTTACTTGGACAAAGTTTAAGCTTGACATTCTTGATATACACATGTGTCGATGTTGACGTGTAGAGATCTCTATAATTATTTTGTCATCGACCCATGTATGGGGTTGTAAAAGTTGCTTCAATCCTTAACATATTACAAACTTTAAATGTAGCATGAGCCTTGTTAGTTCTGGAATCTTTTCGAGGCTCCTGCCTACTATTTCTTTCACAAGAAAGTAAATCATTAGCATCAGCTTCACTGTTTCAATGTGTTTATATATACATTGTGATTCATATTGCTTGGCATATATGTCACCATTTGAAGGTTAGAATGCAAATATGAGGTATATATATCAGATATAATAGATGCTTGATCATGCTATAAGCTCATTTAATACGTCAAATAGTATTTTTGTGTTGTATCCCATAAACATGATAGCATAGAGTAGAAATACTTATCTCTTTATTCTTTGAGAAAGTGCTCTGGTCACCGTGAAAACAAGAGCAAGGGTCTCCTTCGTCGAAAGACTGCACAATTGGCACTTGGTGAGATTTGTCATAATTTCACGTGGCCTTTGTTTTGTCTTCCTACATAACCAAGCTATGATCAAGGTGTGAGAGAATGAAGGCCCCATTGAACACCATGGCAGTTATATCTTGGTGCTTGTTGCCAAGACCTATGGCCTTAAGTAAGATGTTTGTCATATATACAGCCCCTTATCTCCACCGATTAAACTTGGCCTTCACATATACACATCGCAACCTGCTAGCTAGCATTCCTGAGAAGTCTCAAGGATAAAGATAAACCTGGATCCGTGAACTATTAATACCAGTATGTGTTTGATGTGCGTCGGTGGCAGAGGAGGGCATGTAGTGCGTCGGTGGCAGAGGATGAGGCGTGGTCAGACTGGAGTTCTCGGCGACAGAAAACTTATTTTTTTTTGTTTTTAGGGTTTTGGCTCTTAGCTATATATTAACTTAGGGTTAGAACAAAGTGGTGATAAAATGTAATAGGAGAATGAGAGAATTTAAGAGAATAATCGATGTTATTTCATTCATAGAATAATCCTGTATATATAGAGGACACAATACATAAGAAAAGTACATGTATTCCCTATTACAATATGATATCGAATCATATATTATACTTTGACTAAGACACACATTAGTAAATCTATTTTCCTTCAACACAAAAAATCAATGTAAAATTTAACATAATTTCCTATGTCATTAGTGATTACTCTTAATATAAATTTTACCCACACTTTTTAGCAACGAAATGTAACATCAATACTTTTTTATTTTTCCATTTTTTATTCTCTCTTTAACTCTTGTAATGCTATATTTGGATGATTTGGCTTCAATACTTATTTTCCATGAAGTGGTTTACGCCTATCATCAATAATTTTTTGTTTTTCCCATTTTTTATTCTCTCTTTAACTCTTGTATGCTATATTTTGATGATTTGGCTTCAATATGTATTTTTCATAAAGTGGTTTACGTCTAAAAGAATTGAAGATTATGAATCAATGAATTTATTTTTATTTGATTGTAGCTATTGTTTATCAATTTTATGTTAGTGTTATATTTTCTTTTCAACGTCAAACATAATATATAATAATTTAGCTATACCACTGAAATTATTGATTTTTTTTAAGTAATGATCAATACTAACTATGTAGAGTAGATCACCTTTAACACTATTTTCTGGCTCCATCACCGTGCCATGGAGGTGATTAGGGCTGGGATCGGTACGGGACGGGTCGGGATTTGACCTATCCCGATCCCGATCCCGAAGTTAATATAGTAATCCCGATACCGATCCCGAAATTCGGTACGAGACGGGTCGGGATTCGGGACATGTCGGGACCAATCCCGATCCCGATCCTGAAAATATGCAATTTTTAGTTCTAAATAGCTACATTTATACTAAAATTCGGGACGGGTTCGGGATCGGGACGGATAGAGCCTATACCGATCCCGACCCATTTAAGAAATTCGGGATCGGGTTCGGTATCGGGACGTCGTATCTGAAATTTTTGTCTCGTCCTGTTCGGTATCGGTACGGGATGGACGGGTTCGGGATCGGGATTTCGGGTCCAAATTCCCACCCCTAGAGGTGATCGAGGGTTATGGTTGGGAAGTACAATAGACCGCCTCTGGTGATTGCGAGTGGCAGAGTGTAAATTGTACGAGCCCGAAGGGCGAGAGTATTTGGACTTGATGTCCGGGATTGCTGTCAATGCTCTTGGACATGGGGATCCAGATTGGATACGGGCCGTTACAGAGGAAGCCGATATTAACACCCATGTCAGCAATGTTTACTATTCCATTCCGCAGGTTACAACTTCTTCCTCCTTTTGTTTTGTACAAGGTTATAACTTGCAAATTTCAGACACTTTTCATTACTATAACATATATCCCCCATACCATCCACTCTCACTGACAACACATGTGAGACCCCGCACGTTCTTACCGTGGTTAATGACGGGTTACTGAGGTTTAAGTCGTACTCGGTAACTTCACGAGTGAACGATCACGTTCATTTTTTAGTTTTTCAAAACTCTTCAAATTTCTCATTTAAGGACTCGGTGTCATAGTACGTGTCGACACGAGTATCTTGATATTTTCAGAAAATTTTTCAGAGCTTCTGTCTATTTTTTATGAATTTTGGAAGTTTTTGGTAATTTTTAATTACTATTCCAATAAAACAGTTTTACCATTTAACCTTTTACTTTTTACCTTCTTTGAATCTGGGTCGTTGGATCGATCCCAGATTGAATCTGGTCCGTCCATTTTCCTAAAAATTTAGGTGACAGGTTTGACTCGGTTAAACCTCCCATTTCGGTCAACCAGAGCTCTCCCGAGCTCTCTCTCTCTGCCTCCGCTGTCCTTCGCCCGGCACCGGCGATTCCCACCACCACTTGCCGGCGGACCAAGTAGAAAAGAATACTTCAATTCAGGGTTAATTCAATAATTCGAACAAATCAGATTTAGATTCAGGACAGATTCAGATTCAGGTCAGGTCAGACCTACTATGATCTACCATAACTTTCAGCTCCCAAGATCAGAACTCTCAACGATCTACATCACACCACACCTAAAACTATGCCTCTAGGGTCCTATTTATATATAAGAATAGTTGTATCCTAGAAGGAAACTAATTACACAGAAAGACTTACACAATCCTAGTTTGATTATACTTTCTAATCATACTAGGATTAGGACTCACGTCAACACTCCTCCTCAAGTTGGTGCATACAAGTCTTGAATGCCCAACTTGTCAAGTGAGTCACTAAATGTTTGGACGAAACTACCTTGGTAGACTCCAAACACATTTCTTCAAACTTCATAATCACTTCTATCTCCTCATCTATACCTAATAGGTAATACTTGAGCATGTGTTTCCATTCTGAAATTACCTTGGAAGCAGCTTGTACCAATTCGCTTGCCGATTCATGTGGAGCTTCCAATACCAATTTCACCATGGAGTAAAATACAGCTCTGGCACAATTTGCAGTTTGCTTGTTGAATGACAATCGCATTTTGTTCACTTCTAGGATCACATTCTCTCGTTCTATATTTTCATGCACAGCTCTTAGGAAAATTGCTTCAACCTCATTCTCAAATTCAGAATCATCTTCATCACTGTTGTCTTCAGAATCACTAGATTCTAGTTCCACCTCTCTCAGACTGCTGCCATCTGCATTGTGTTTCACAGTATAAACCCATCTACAACCAACAGTTTTTTTCTCAAATGGAACCAAATCCCAAGTACCATTCTTCTTGAGAGCATCCATCTCGACCTCCATTGCTTTGACCCACTTCTCCTCCTTTCGACGTGTCGGATAAGGTTCTTTGGTCAAAAGTTCAATCATTATACATCCAACTGACCACATATCAACTGTTATAGTGTACTGCTTTTGGCCTAATAGAAGTTCAGGTGCCCTATACAAAAAAGTGACCACCAGGGAAGTATAAGGCTTCAAAGGACTCCCATACAGGCGTGACATCCCAAGGTCTCATATTTTCAATTCACCCTCGTTCGAAAGGATGCTTGAGGTAGTTCTGGTCTCATGCTAAGAGAAGCCAGTATGGAAGCCCCATCCACAACTGAAGGATCTCTGGTTCTCCTGTCAAGGTGCAGATATTTTCCAATGCCACTTGGAACCTCTGAACCCTTAACTGCACCCTCATCCTCGAGTAGTTGAAAAATGTAAGCATGATTCCCCAGTGGCCCAAAGACCACTTCATCACCCGAGTTGAGCACACAGCTGTTGCCTTTCTTCATATGTGCCCCATTTACTTTTAGTGATCCCTTGTTTCCCATACTTTCAATAATTGTTACAGCACCGCCCTCCCGCTTTTCGCGTCTGATCTTGCACAAACATGCACTAATGGTACTATCCTTCAGAGGGAAATTGCTGCTTCTGCTCGAGCCAATAGTGAAATTCGGTGTGGTGATAGCAATGTTCAGATTCAGAGCTGACTGCGACAAAAGCTTGCACCAAGGCGATGCCAACTCAAAACTCGCAGAACTCAGACCCGGCTTCGGAAAACTCCATCCCAAAAGCGAACTCCTCCGCTTATCCAGCATAGCAGCTGGAGAACTCCATTCAGCCACAGGCGGTGGGGTCACCACCACGGCCTGTACCGAAGCTTTAGTCTTTACAGAAGTCACACCATCCTCGGCCGCCGGAGCTTCATCGGCGGCGCTACATTCTCCAGGATCATCCGTCGTCGTACAAACCTCGGAATTCTTGGTTTTCTCAAAAGTGGCGCCATTGTTATCAACCTTCTGACGCTTCGGAGACTGAGGCTTGTTGTTGTTGCTGTCCGAGGACGATGATCTTTTGCTGTTGTTGTTGCCTGAGAGCGATCCACTTCTCCTCGTTGAAACCATGGCTGTCTCTCTCTTCGGTCTTTTGTTAAACAAACCGGTGGACATTGTAGCCATTAAGAAGGTGAAGATGGACAAGTGCAATGAAGCTTTCCCAGCATTCACAGCAAAAAAGATGGCCACAGCCAGCCGACTTCATCTTCTGGATTGCACAAGCTTTCAGACATATCCTACACTTCACTTTTCCAGACTTGTCTAGAGACTCAACAACCAGTACTGATCCAGTGCAGGTAATAAGACAACATCTTATCGGACTTTATCTTCATCCTTAAACCATGCGTCCTGACACGAGTCCAATTTCCAGTTATGGGGGAGAAGCACTTGATAGAAAATGATCCGATAGAGAAATCCAAGAGGTTACACTAGTGCTATCTTCTTCCTGACGGCCCTTCATATCTGAATCTAACAACACCTTATAGCTACTATCATTCTTAGAGTTCTCATCATCATCATCATCATCATCCTCCATGAGTTCATCATCGTAGTTGTAGTCCTCCTCCGTATCATTATTTTCATATTTGTTGGAATCATAGTACTGCGTCTCATTCTCAGAATCCATAAGAAGACCAAATAATTCTAGAGAAAGCAAGGCCGACTAGCTCTGTTCTGGGAGGAATTGATGAGTCGCCTGAGTCATCAACCGTAAGCTAGTTGACGAGTCGACTGGTTTGGTTGACAGATCCACTTGTGTGCTTGCAGTTTCTTTTACTTGGTTTCCAGCCCCAAATTGACTTTCCAGGTTCTTCAACTCTTTAAATTCGTCCATATTCAGAGGATTTCCTACATACATGCTCTCCCCCTGAAGGTAAGACTCTGAAACTCCCCCTGAGTAATAAAGTTCAAGTGTCATGACTATGGCCTCAGGTGCAGCTGCAAGGTGCAACATTCGATTCTTGTAGACTACGAATGTATGCATAACTTTGCCCCAAATCCAGTTTCAGATCTTTATTGAAAGAAGAACCCTTATCTCCAAAATTTCTATACCCATTCATTCTTTCTTTCATTCTGCCCCTCCCTCTTCTTTATCTTCGTCTCCTTGAGGGGATGACCCAAAATTCTAATCTCATCAACATCTTTTGATCCAAAAGATCGGGCATTTAAGACCAACTCTTCAAGCTAAGGAAATTTGGAACAGACTTCCTTGATGTATTGGTGAGTAATGTTAGAGCGATGAGCAACTACAAGCAGCTTCTTTAAATTGTTGCAAGAGACTGCTTCGAGGTTCATTGGCTGGCTGTGTCTCCTTAAGGGGTTGTAGGAACTCAGATATTTGATCTATGATCTTACGGTACTTGATGATCAGGTGCAGCTCCTTCTCCATGATTAGGGTTTGGAATCATATCTCCCATGATTTACAGATTTCAGATATCAAGTTTTTAGATTTCAGGTGCAGTGAAAACGATTTCGGTGGTGGTGGTGGATTTCTGGGTTTCAATTCAATTCATGGTTTTTACGATTTCGGTGGTGGTAGTGGATTTTTGGGTTTCAATTCAATTCATGGTTCAATTCAATTCAGGGTTTTTTTCGATTTCGGTGGTGGTGGTGGATTTATGGGTTTCAATTCAATTCAGGGTTTTTCGGCTCTAAGATGGTTTAGGGTTTCAATTCAATTCAGGGTTGTAGGAATTTAGGGTTTCAAGATGGTTCGATTTCAATGGTGGTAGTGGTGGTACGCAGCGGTCTGTGGTGGTAGTTTGGGTGTTCTTCGAGATTCAGAATTCATAGGATGCAAAGCAAATTCAAAGGATTGAACCTGCTCTGATACCAAGTAGAAAAGAATACTTCAATTCAGGGTTAATTCAATAATTCGAACAAATCAGATTCAGATTCAGATTCAGGTCAGGACAGACCTACTATGATCTACCATCGCTTTTAGCTCCCAAGATCAGAACTCTCAACGATCTACATCACACCACACCTAAAACTATGCCTCTAGGGTCCTATTTATATATAAGAATATTTGTAATCCTAGAAGGAAACTAATTACACAGAAAGACTTACACAATCCTAGTTTGATTATACTTTCTAATCATACTAGGATTAGGACTCACGTCAACAGACCACCCCCATTCTCTTCCTCTCTTCCTCCTCTATCTAACCTAGTCCTCCAATCTACCAAACAACCACCACAACCGGAGATCAGACGAGGAAAAGCTCCGCCTGTTTTCTGGCGAGAGCTCACCGTTCAGGAAGCATGAAGGCGCGTGAGTGGTACCATTCTTCTCCTCTTCTATTCTTCTTCCTTTCTACTACCATTACTTGTTAGATTAGAGACCTAATTCGAAAACCCTTTTTCCCTGTTTCCCTCTTTTTCTGGGTTTCGGTTCCTCCTTCGGCGACGATCTGTTCTTCGAGTTTGGAGAGTTCTTCGAGCTTCAGTGAGGTTCCCTAGCTACTAAATGGAGTCCAGGAGAGTTCAAGAACTGATGCAGGAGCTCTACTTGATCGAGACAGTGTTGGGGATGGGTGGAGGCCGAGGAGCTGCTAGAATGGGTCTAGGAGGAGGTAGGTAGCAGGGACGCTGCTGGGATTGGTTGTAGGTCTGAGTTTAGGGAGCAGAGGCAGAGGTCTGGTGTTTCGGCCTCGAATCAATTTTGAATGTAATTACTGATTCTCTAGAGCTACTGTGTTGTTGAATTGTTGATGTTGATCTATGATTGATTTGATGTTGTTTGATTGTTGTATGTCGATAACTTGGAGACGAAGAAAACGGGGAAATTCTGAAGAAATTCCGGCAAGTTGACCGGAATCCAGTGACCGTTCTTGTGAGATAGTAAAATCTGGCATAATACCAAGGAGGTAGTCTTCGACTCCTTTTTAAAGTGTGTCGTTTCTGTTTATTCGAGTTAACGGTCGTAAATCAGAAAAGTTACGTATAAGGAAACTTGCTAAAAACGGAAACTATCCGTAATTAGAATCTTTTCCATTTTAGGAAACTTTATATTTTTGGAAACCTACTAATTTAGGAAACTTTCTTTTTTGGGAAAGTTCCATTTTTTGGAAAATGGCTTAGTAAAGAATTGAAGTTCAACGAATTAGTAAAGTGTTAAATTGTTATCGGAAAATGATAACTGAAATTCTGAAAATGTCAAGTTGACTGTTTTAAGTAAAATGGGTGTTTCACGTAAATAGATAAATCGACTCAAGGTTAAAGAATTGGTTAATGTGATGCATTGGGTGTCCATAGTAATTCAACGAATTATTATGTGACACCCTAACGTAAAATTAAAATGGTAAAGGAAAGTTCGGAAGTTAAGTCAAACTTCCGGTAAATAAGTAAAGAGTCGTTAATCAGAAAAACAAGTCAAAAAGGTTAAAGTGCCATACAAAGGAAATTGGTTAGTCAACTTGGTCAATTTGGTCATTCCTGGTCAAACTAGGAATGCTGAGGTCAACGTGATTGTTATTGTTTCTTCGTTGCTAAGCTACTCTAATTCTGCAGTGAATCATTTGACGAGGTAGCTTACGCGATGACCTTGGTTTATCTGAGGCGGTTCCTGGAAGCTTAGAGCTTACGTAAGGATCGACAATTCCAGATAGGGAAGTTAAACCCCCTTTATTAGTGGTTTTGCCTATATATGAAAGTGCATGATTTTTGAATGCTCATGGTCTATGCCTCGGGAAAGTTTTCTTTATATTATGTGATAAATGATTTTTAATTTGGCCAAGATAACCCGAGGCTAGACGTAAATGCTTTTTATGTGATGACTCGGATCGCAAAGTAGTACTGTTGTCCTGATTTTCGGTGCTTGGTGACAGGACCCACCCCGGGTTAAACCCCTTTTACCCGACGTAAATCCTGCGGGGACCACCTCAAGGGAACTTCTTACCGAAACCCCCTTGAAATGGCCAACCCTTCCTACAAAACTAACTAAACCGGGTTAGTCAGAGCAGTCTACCGAGATGATTACCCCAAAGAATTTCAAGCAGCAACGGAATGGTCGACTATGCCTCGACTCTCGTACGCGCTCGACCTCCTCTCAAGAACCCTGCATCACTGGGCATTTAAAAACGAAAGGCCCAGGGGAGAAACATTTAAAAACTGTTAGAGTGAGTGGACGAAAATCAAATATAAAACTCTATTTCTTTTAATGCTCTCCCAAAATGTTTTGATTTAAACATCATTTATGCATGCCCACAAATACCAAATATTCCACAATTGCATGATAAGATAAACAAGTAAGAATTATGAGAAGAGAAATATTCACAAACACAATAAGTCTGGCCTCTCATACTAGGGTCGGAGCTAAGAGCTCTGGTTGCGCCTTCACGCTATGCTAGCTATATAAAACGGTAATGGACAACCCTTAATATATCCACCTGACATCTCAGGCGTGTCTGTCCTCTCAGACCAGGGTCGGAGCTAAGAGCTCTAGGTAAGTGGTGATGGACAACCCTTAGAATATCCACCTGACATCTCAGGCGTGTCTGTCCTCTCAGACCAGGGTCGGAGCTAAGAGCTCTAGGTAAGTGGTGATGGACAACCCTTAGAATATCCACCTGACATCTCAGGCGTGTCTGTCCTCTCAGACCAGGGTCGGAGCTAAGAGTTCTAGGTAAGTGGTGATGGACAACCCTTAGAATATCCACCTGACATCTCAGGCGTGTCTGTCCTCTCAGACCAGGGTCGGAGCTAAGAGCTCTAGGTAAGTGGTGATGGACAACCCTCATAGTGCACTACGTAATTTGCCTGACCTCTCAGGCTAGGGTCGGAGCTAAGAGCTCTAGTAGCGCCCTCACGCTGCTCTAGCTAGCATAATCATTGGACAACCCATAAAGGAAATTCACAACAATACTCTTCCCAAACAAATAAATAAATCTATTCCTCGACATATAAGCATAAATCCAAATATAATATCCGAGCACCCGAGGAACATATCATACTCGAAACAAACATAAAAACCATGCAATTATATCAATAATTAGGGCATGCATTCATTTAAATAAAATAATCTGTCCACTCACAGTACTATTGCGACCTTCTTCCCGCTCGGAAAGCTCCTCGAGCGAAAATCTCGAACTACCCGCGTAGTCGAGCCCGTCTCACATTCAATCAGAGACTGTACAAACAAACCATTATATTAGTCATTTCACAGTTGACTTGGTCTTTTCCTAGTTTGACCAGGAACTCCTATTTGACCACAAGTTGACTGAGTTCCTTTTTATGACACTTTAACCTTTTTAACTTTCTTTTCCGGTTATCGACTCTTAACTCAATTTACCGGAAGTCCGACTCAGCTTCCGAACTTTCCGTTATCACTTTAACTTTACGTTAGAGTGTCATATATTAATCAATATATATAACCTCGAGTCGATATACCGATTTAACATTTTCTCATAAATTCCAATTATCTATTTCCGATAACAGTTTAACACTTTACCCATTTAACCAAAAGGTGTCACATTCATTGGACTTCAATCCTTTAACCATTTTTCTGAAAATGCAACTTTCCCAAAGTGGAAACTTTCCCTTAATGGAAACTTTCCCAAAGTGGAAAGTTTCCTAACATGGCAAGTGTTCTTTAGCATGGGACGTTTCCCAAAATGGAAACTTCCTAATTACGTTCAATTTTCTCCGTAATTATTCAACTTAGGAATTAACCGTACTTTTCGACTAAAAGCCTAACAAGGATTCGATTTCTACCTCTTCGGCTTTCTGCCGGAACTATTACGTTTCACCGAAGTCCGGTAACGTGCCGGAATTTCGCCATAGCTTCCCCGTTTATCGATCACCAAGTTCTCGACATGAAACAACGTAAACAACACTAAGTCAGCAACCCAACAATGATTCCAATAACACCAAACAATAAAGTACAGCATTCAACTTCCTTAACATGAACCTTGCATTCCCAGATCATCTTAACACCAAATTTGAATACATATATAAAACTACCTTACTTCCCCAGCAGCCATCTTAATCACCAGTCAATAAACTTCATCTCTAAGTTAAGCACAACCAATTAAACTAGCTTCTGTCAATATCAACATAACTATTTCAAAGCCCAAAATTGCCAAAACGTCTCCAACCATGGCAACCGTAATTGTGTATTAAACTTTTGATATCATAACATATACTGACAACTATAGAACCACCACCTCTATCGCCGCCGAACACAGTAGCAGACCAACACTGCCCAAAAACCCCAACTTCTCCAAAACACACTCAAACTCGAATTCAATTATACAAAGAGTTAGAACACGAAGAGTAGGTCATCTTTCATACCTCACTTTCCTTCGCCGGTGACCGAAGAACACCGAACCATGACCCGAAAATCTCGACTGCTTCTCCTCTTCGAATCTCTCTCCACTAAGCCCTCTTGGAGAATAAACACCACAGGGACGTCCACAAGCTCACGGCGAAGCTACCAACACCTCTCGTGCTCGCCGCCGTGACCTAGATCGGAAAAACCAGATTGCACCCTAAAACTTCTCTCCTCTGATTCTCTCTCACCGGAGCTTCTCTGCCGAAACCAAGACCACAGACGTGTTGGGGACGGCGAAGCTGTACTCACTTTTCCTTCGGGTCATTTACTAGAGCATTTGACATAAACAGTAAAGGTGTCTTCCTGATTTGTTAACCTTGTTATATGTTTTATTGTTGTCGCTAAAGTTTTTAATTGACCCTTTAATTTGACCACCTTCCCCGAAATTAGAAAAACTCTGATGAATGTTTTTAAAAAATATTATGGTACCACTCAAGTTTAAAAGTTTAATTTTATTTTACCTACTAAACTGCCTACGACTTTAGGTTAATAAGTTTTCGGCACATCCTTCTGACTTGTTGGCTTCTTATTGGCTTAAATTCGTGACCACTGTAGTTTCCCCTCCCGGGCCGTTACAACACATATCCCGCGCTTCCACTCTGCCGAATGAGGAGTGCTAGGTAAGCGCGCTTCCACTCCACCGAATGAGGAGCGCCACACGCTAGCTAGCTAGAAACATCTGACGACCCTTTATGGTCTCGATATATAAATTCAGGCACAAAGCCTATAAATTAGAGTTGGCAAACGGGCAGTAAAGCACGGGCACGAGCACGACACGTTTAAAATGGTTCAGCACGGCACAAGCACACTACCGGCCCGAGCACGCTATCTTAATGGGTCGAGCCTAGAAAAATGAGACCACGGGCCTGGCTCGAGCCCGTTATAGGCCCGGCCCAGCCCAAGCACGGTAAGTTAAGGTCCACGACCCGGCCCACTTTAAAATATATATATATATATTCTTTATAATATGAAGATTATATATTTATAAATAATATAAAATTTGTTTTAATTGTAAACAATAACTTATAAATACTAATAATTATTCATTTTGATTCTCTTAGACCTATAAAAAGTTTTGCTAAAATATTACCAAGTATAAATAATGATCATATATTTCTTTAGTTTGTTGGCAAAGAAAACAAATGATTGATAGAAAATGTGAGTTAGTTTTCATTTGTTTTTGTTTTGGTATACTACGATATCAATTTTAGACTAATATTTATTTTTAACTACAAACGTGCCTGTTAATGGGCTTAGCCGGGCCTGACCAGAGCACGGCCCAATGTGTTATGGGCTTGGGCCGTGGGCTGGGCCCATTAAGACGTGGGTCGTCATGTGCCTGCCCGGGCCCAAGCCCGTTAAGACGTGGGCCGGCCCAAGCACGGCCTGAAGCCCGATTAAACGGGCCGGCCTATTTGCCACCTCTACTATAAATAAAATCCTGGCAAATGCCAAATAGTCAAATCCCAGTAAAACATCGGATCTGATTCTCATATGTACGACCGGTCTCTCCCGTCGAAAAGCGTTCAAAACCCAAATAAAAATAAGCCAGCTAAATCCATAAATCAAATAGAAATAAATAAATAAAAACCCTTCACTGAGGTTCTCGCAAAACCAAAGGAATCAAAAATATATAGAAACCCGAAAAGTCATCCTTACTGGAAAAATTTTAAAATCGTTTAAGTATTAAACCATGGCATGCATTTATTTATAATAATTCAAAGGTCCACTCATCATACTGGCAACACATCTCATGTGTCAGGTACGGTACTCTAACCGTCCTCAATTATTTACCTCATCATCAGTAACGTCTTTCATGTCCGTATATGGTTCCCCAACTGTAATAACTTATTACTATACGGTTTTCCGACAGTAATAAAATATGCTTCCTTGACCTTACTCTTGGGCTCTGAAACATTACATAATCCCTTTCTCTTAACCTCGATCAGCATCTCAATCACCTGAACATCCTTGATCCTCCTTAAATATAATTACGCAAGACTAATGTGTCGATAAATGTGATCTTACTTACTCCCTTAACCCATCGATCAAAATGTAGGAAGCGAAACTACTATCAAATAGTCTAACCAGGAAAAGTCAATGATTGACTTTAGGGTTGACCAAGTCTTTCCTTGGTTGACTAGGAACTCAACCAAGACTTTCTGTCTAATCGGCAAGCATCAAACCCTAATAAGCTCTATAATCGCCGATTTATAAATTCGAATAATATTAAGCGCAGTTTTAAGCCTATTTGCGCCAAATACTGGAATTAAAAATTTCTTTTCCTAATCCGGCTTGATATCAAACTTACGAACCTCTCGACTTTTCGATCTAATGAAAAGTCAGTATCGACATCTAAATGCAATTGATGTCGCAAACTTTATAATTACATTAACCTTACTAATTTTGACTCCAGATGGCAACCCTTGCCACCGCACATACTAATAAGTATAAACGACTAGTCCCACTTGGAAAAATAATAACACATTTAAACATTTTCAAGGACTTTAATTACTCAAACCTTTGGCCCGAGGTTTTGAACCTATCCTCAGATACCATTTGTCACGCCTAGAGGTGGTAAACGGGACGGTCCAGCCAGGCCCAGCTTGTTTAATCGGACTTCAGGCCATGCTTACGCCGGCCTATGTCTTAACGGGCTCGGACAGGCCCATTTACCCATTGGGGCATGCTCGGGCCGGACATGGCTCATTAACGGGCCCATTTGTAGTTAAAAATAGAAAGTAGTCCAAAATTGATATCATAGTATACCAAAACAAAAACAAATAAAAAATAACTCACATTTTCTATCGATCATTTATTTTATTTGCCAACAAACTAAAGAAATATATGATATATGAATCATATGATCATTATTTTATACTTGGTAATGTTTTAGTAAAATTTTTATGCGTCTAAGAAAAACAAAATGAATAATTTTTAGTATTTATAAGTTATTGTTCACACTTAAAACAAATTTTATATTTTATAAATATATAATCTTCATATTATAAAGAAAAATATATATTTTAAAGCGAGCCAGGACATGAGCCTTAACTTATCGTTCTTGGGCCAGGCCGGGCCCGTGGGCTCATTTTTCTAGCCCCGTCTCAGCCCATTAAGATAACGTGCTTGGACCGTGCCGAACCGGTAGCGTGCTCGTTACGTGCCGGACCACTTTTAAACTTGCGTTGCTCGTGCCGTGCCCGTGTTTTACGGCTTGTTTGCCACCTCTAGTCACGCCCCAGCCCAAGTTTACCTCCCTAAACCTAGGATAGGACGTGCGGGACTCACCCAAGAGAGATTTACTTATAATCCCCCTTGAGAAAAGGGATAACCTTTTTACCCAAATCATTTTCAACAGTCCAAACGATACCGGAATAGACCTCATAACCAGAGGTTATCCCGATTTCCGCATTGGATTTCATACTAATTACTTTGGAAGACCTAGGGTCTAATTATTATTTATGACTGCACCCGTATCCCGGACAGGTTGCCTACGTACCCTCTATGCAGGGATCAAGCCACACGTAGTTCTTATTTAATTTAATTTAATTGTCAAACCAGATTATTCTTATTCTTCTATTTAGCGGTACCTTTAATAAACCCGTTAGAAGTGTTTCTATCGTAACCCGGAGTCCAACCCCTCCGCTAAGGTAGCATTAAACATCTATTTATTTGGATGAATTCACGACTATTTCCAAACCGGTAAACAACCTCCAAGCACATAATAATTACATAAATAAAAATATAAAGGCAATCACGCAACTATATAAAATCCACTAAGGGCATATAGGTAAAACCACTTAAGGGGCACCCTCGTAGTTAACTTGAACTGTCAGGGGCAGTATTGTTTTTTTAGCGTCAATGGCAATCTTGTAATTATACAAAAAATTCAGGGGCATTTAAGAAATTTCGCCCACAATGACATACTTGTAATTATCTCATCAGCTAGGGGCATTTATGAGATTTTAGTCTCAATGACATCCCTGTAATTATCTCAAACTGCTAGGGGCATTTATAGGATTTCAGCCTTAACGACATCCCTGTAATTAACCGAACTTCCAAGACAGTTCTGACATTTCACACTCACAGTAAAACAGTAAAAGGGGTAAATCTGACACGGTAAAAACCAGGGTTTTTACCCTGAAACTTTCCAATTAGCTGGTTAGCCGGAAAACAAGCTTTTCCTGCCAAACCAAGCTTTTACACCTACAACCCAACCTTCTACACAACCCAAGAAGGCTAAAAACGAGGGAAAAGGTGGAGGTTTTATACCTCAACCTCAAGCTTCTGGTTTTCAGATGGTTTTCCTCCGGCTGAGCTTCGCTTGCCTCCTCTTTCCTTCTGGCAGCTCTTGGTGTAACATCCCGTCCTAAAAATTTAATCTTTTACCAGGACCAGGCGGGTTAGAGAGGTTTATAACTGCGATGTTAGTTTCCCGAAGTTTTAACGAGTGTAAAGTTTGTAAATTTTAGTGGTATTGGTGCGTATTCGTACATTCGAGAGAGGGTAAATCTGACATGGTAAAAACAAGGGTTTTTACCCTGGAACTTTCCAATCAGCTGGTTCACCGGAAAACAAGCTTTTCCGGCCAGACCAAGCTTTTACACCTGCAACCCTACCTTCTACACAACCCAAGCATTCTAAGAAGGCTAAAAACGAGGGAAAAGGTGGAGGTTTATACCTCAACCTCAAGCTTCTGGTTTTCAGACGGTTTTCCTCCGGTTGAGCTCCGCTTGCCTCCTCTTTCCTTCTGGCAGCTCTTGGTGTAACATCCCGTCCTAAAAATTTACTCTTTTACCGGGACCAGGCGGGTTACAGAGGGTTATAACTGCGCGGTTAGTTTCCCTGAAGTTTTAACGAGTGTCAAGTTTGGAAATTTTAGTGATATTGGTGCGTATTCGTACCTTCGAGAAGAGTGCCAGTATTCGAAGACAAGGGACACTCATAAATGACTTATTTAAAAGGTCAAAGGTTGACTTTTTGCCACGTCGAGTTTATCAGAAAACTTCATTCACGAAAGTTGTAGTGCTCGACGATACGAGTCCGTGCACACCCGGCAAGTGTTAATCGGATACCGTGTGCAGAAATTACTGTTAACAGATGTTAGGTTTCCATTTTTAGAAAGTATATAAATAGAAAGGATGTGTTTACAAAAATGGAAATAACCCATTTTCTTTCTCCTTCCACACGCGTGCGCGTTCCCATCACTATCCGAAAATTTGAACTGACTCGACCCAAACCCGACCGACCCGACTTTTGTGGCAAGCTCCGACCACCGGAGACGTCGAGGCCGGTCCGGATCGCTTCCTCTCCTCCGTGCGAGCCTCCCTGTTGTGGTGGCGTGGCCCAGTTAACTGGTTCTCAGGCATGGGGTAGCGGCGAGGCCTGAAACCAGTCCAGAAAGGACGCCCAAGGCGGTCTGGACGGACCTCCGGTGGCCTTGAAGCCCAACACGGCGACAAGAACGGCTGAGGTGGAGGCAGCCCTATCGGGGCAGTTTTGGTCCACTTTCCGGCCGAGTTGATCAAAACTTCAGGTATTAAAGCTGTTCCCCTTGTTGTGATCTACAACTTTCCGGTTTTGAGTTTGTTGAAATTCGGTGTTTTGGGTGGAGACGCGTGACGCCCTCGCGTCGCCGACTTTGGCTGCTCGTGTAGGCGCATCCGGCAGTTCTAGGAATTCTAGTTGCTCTTATAGGCCTTCTAGGGTTGTTGTGATTGCATGTAGGTTGTTTTTAGGTGAAGTTGACCGATTTAAGGGTGGTGGCACATTTGACATCCTCAGGGGCAGTGAGTTGTCCCTGGATCATGTACTCGTCGATACTAGTGCGTGAATATATAATTTGCGGATTTGCCGGTTTCGGTTATCGTTTAGTGTGACGTTCAGTCGAATTAAGTCATTTTTATCTTTGTGTGGTAACTAAGGTCGATTATATAATTGTAGGTGTATATTGATCAACCAAGTGTTGAGGGTTTACCGTGTGGCGGTAGTTGACGCAGTGGGATTTCGAGGTGAGTAATTTCAATTGAGGGTGTAATCTCTGAAATACCCCTGGTAGTTTTGTCTATTTACATGGCTGTCTGACGAGGCCGTAGTTCAACAACCTGCAATTTAAAACCCTATCGTGTAGTATTAGTAAGTAGGGTATCGTTCTAGCCGGGGACACTAGGGAAGGATTATATCTGCAAAACAAATCGTTAATAATATTCACACACTTTATACAAAAATACACAAATACATAGCATACACAATTATCTGTCACATAATATACGAGTATACACAAATGCAAAAGTATTAACATATTTACGATTTTAAATGGGGGATTTATAAGGTGTTCGAAACATAAAGAAAAGAAAACAGAAATATTTACATACATCGGTCAATCAATACTCAAGCACACAACATAACAAACACCGAAATAAGCATATAACAAATTCATGTAAGATTAAATAGTGATGCTCGCACTATCATATGTTTTCATTGATTTCAACCTCTTATGACTTCTCATGTGTTTTTAGGAACTTCAAATATGCCTGAACCTAAAACATATGTGTCACCTTGTTTAAACTATCAAATATGCCTAACCTAAACAAGATACACTTACGAACTGGAGTCGGTTGAAGACATGGTCCTAGGTATGGCGTCACTCATCCTATTCAACATGCAAATCACTCACCCTAAAAACCCTTTGCAGCAACTAGAATCAAACTATCAAATATGCCTAACTTGATCCTAGATTACTACGGCTTATTAAACTCCCCCCTTAGAAACGTCTTGGCCTAGACTATCTTTAGGTTTGATTACATGATCAGGTGATGATTAATCAATTAACACATACTACACACAAGAACATACAGCAACTTTATCTAAATCATGAAACTAAAATATACTTAGAACGTTATACATCACACATGGTTTCAAGAAAATCACAAAGAAGAACTTAAGAACACATGCAACATATAAAACCGAAAACCATAGAATAATCTATAATAAAACTTGATAAAGTACAGTAGATTTTTACACACAACCTTGATGAACTTCATACCTAGGCTACCTATATAGATCGGCTAGGGAAGAAGGTGAAATCGGCGGCGGATGGAAGCAATTGGTTGGTGCGGCGGCGGCGGCAGCAGCTTGTGTGTTTAGGGTTTTTGGTAGAGCTTGGCTATACTAAGGCTTGAGCAATTGAAAGTCACTTTTTCTACTGTATTACATGTTTATTTATAGAGACAAAACCCTAAGAAAACCTAATGAAAATCGGCAGCCCCTTGTGTTCCAAACCGGGTAGGTTTCTCTTCTTTCCTTGTTGGATTTGTCTTCCTTCTCTTTAATTTGCTGACTTGGAAAATACTTTAAAAACTTCTTTTTCTGATTTCATGGACTCTTCTTCATGTGTGTGGGTCGGCATTGGGCTCTCTTTTATGCTCATGGACTCCTAGGACAGCCGAAAGGCTTCCATAATCTCGGTAGACCGAGTTATCCTGTTTTGACCGGGATAACTTTCGTAGTTGTTATTTTCGGCTTCTCCTTGGTGATTTCTTCGATTCTTCTTCTTCTAAACAACTTCCCATATCATCATTAAGCTCTTCATCAATCATTTGGCATGCTTGGGAAGGATTTTGGTGAAGAAACACACTCACGAACTCGGTAGACAACTTCAGCAAATTCTGTCCTGTTTCCAGCAGACGGACCTCCGGCCATTGTTTCCGGCATAACTCCTTCCTCAGACCTTGGATTGCTGCGATTCCAAAAGATTTAGAAACTAGACATCCACAGCTTTCCATCCATATATGGCACGTTCCCTAGTTCCTCCTGGATCGTCCTAGGGAAATCTTTGAAGTTGAGTTATGGTTTCTGGAAATCCTCTGTTTCTGTTCCGAATTCATGCTTTTGGCCTCTTGTCTTTCCATGCTTCTTTTGTGACCTTCCATAAGTCCAATCCTCACGATTCTTGTTTTGTTATGTCCACATACATGTCACCTACACATTCAAAAGATATAATCAAGTAGTGACAATGTATTGGTTTACAGAAACTTAAGAAAATCAAGAACACTTCCAAGTTCAGCTTTTAACGATATTGCACATACTTTATCTATTTTACACATGTTTTAGCCAATGTTCTACAATTAACCCCTTATGCTAAATAACTACTAATACTAATCAAATAATGGATAAACAAAGCATAAATGAGGGTAAAAACATGTTAAGAACGTAGCGTAAAATGCTCCTATCAACTACCCCACACTTACCCTTTGTTAGTCCCTAGCAAACTAAATATAAGACTCTACTAACACTAACGACACAAAAACAACTAACACTTAAACAACTAATACCCTTAAATGATTTGTCTCAGAATCTTTAGTATGCATAACTTTCAAGTTTGAACATTTGAATGAAAAGCGTAATTGCAAAGCTTCATAAGCATGTATCATAGCATGAACAAGTAAGATATGAGATCATATAGCACAAACATGTATGATAACCATTCCACCTTACAATGACATACTCTCTTCGTTTCACTCAACCATGGTATTCACTCAATAGTATATGCAAGAGAAAAGATGATAAGATAACAAATAACTTGCATATTTCAACAAATAAAAGCACTTTGTGAATAGAAATTCATGGAAAAACCTCATATAACAACTATGTGCAATAATGGACCAAAACCATATGCTTAACTTATGAGAAAATCTCCACAAATCAAAGTTAGCTCTCTTAAGAATCATGAATTAATCTCATTATTGGTTGTAATGGGGCTTGGTTTCATAAGGTAGGAATTTTTAGATAAGTGATGCTATAAGAAATCACCAAGACTTTAGCAAATCTTGCTCCTCCTCATGTCTTCACTTCACGGGTCGAATTTCTTCATGTTGGACCCATACGTTATTCTTGACTTCTCCCCATATTGTGAACAGGACAAAGGTCATATAAACACTTTTAGACCTTCAAATAATCACTAACTCCAAATTCACAAAACATTACAAAAAACACCAAAACTTTGTGCCTTTTACTTTTGATCCGAAATTCTTTTATTTTCTGATTTCTTCTTCTTCTTCTTTTTTTCTTTTTGTTTCGGAAATTTTTTTTTTCATAAATTTTTTTTTTCGGATATACACATTTCGGCACATATACAATACAAAACATTGGTGTTTAACCCCACACTTGCTCTTTATTACCTTGTTCACCCCACACTTGTTCTTCAGCATCATGCATTACAGCTCCATCAGAAGTACTTTGCCAAGTCTTGATAACAAGGTAAAAGTTTAGCTATTCTAAGCAAAGGAATTCTGTTTAAAGGTGATTGAAATAAAAGGCTCAATGTAGGCTCAAAGGGGTTAACTAAGGAGTCCCACGACGGGCACAAAATAGGCATATGCTTTATTTGGCTATGGTGGTAATCCTAAAGAGATTTAAATTCAATCATATTCCAAATCAAGACATGTTATGATTATAAAGCTTTGACAATCACATAAGCAAGTTCTAGTAAATTCTAGAGTCCATTAAAAATCTATAGCACATAGGCATTGAATTTGCAAAGAATGATGAGGTTTCGAAAGATAGTGAAAATTTAGTGAAAATTTCGAAAAAATTCAAGCAAAAATCGGCACATAATTCACTCATGAAAGAAAGTTTTTAGGCTCAAAAGCTCACATAGGTTATTTGGAACAATTTAATCAAACATGCATACTTCATTATCAATCAAGTCTCAAATATTCATACTAATTCACAATATCCCTGAAACTCGCAATTTCTTAAAATAAATGTCAAACTATCAATCATGCATTCAAAGATATAGTTCATCATAGACTTTTAAGGGTATATCCTAAGACTCGAAAACAATTAAAAATATTTAAAAGAAATTTGAAAAATTTCGACAAAAATTAAAAAGTTTCGGAAAATTTGAAAAACACACCAAACAAAAATATGTTACTATGTAACCTCTACCCCACACTTAGAAAATTACATTGTCCTCAATGTAAACCCAAAATAATGTCATAATTGTCTAAGCATGTGTCTAAGTCACATAATAAACACATAAAGAAATCAACCATAAGAATGAAGGGATTAGAAAAATGCAAACTCTCGTTGATGGCTCCTCCACTGCTACGGTTGAAATGAGTTGCCTCTCATGCAGCGCTTAATGTTTATAGTCTATCAGCCTAGACTCTTCTCTTCTTGCTTCAATGGCGCCATCCTTTGTTGCCATGGCTCTCCCACATTGTGCTTTTCAACATTTGTGCTCTTGTTGCTCATTTAACGTTGATGACACAATAACTGGTAGAGTGTCATCTTCTCCAAGAAAAACGTACTTCAAATGTGGGGGAAAAGCTTTTAGCTCTAACTTAGGGGCCTGTTTCACATATGGTAACAACTTATTAGTAGAAATTGGAATTGACAAAGGAGAATACCTTTCATAGATTGGTTGTGACTCAAGCTCCTTCACAACTTCAAGTATGGACGGCTTGATAGTCGCATATTTATGCGTATTTATCGTGTTTAATTGAACTATTACACTTGGATTATTGCTATTAATTGAGTGATTTAATTAATGTTTATTGTTTTATTAGGTTTTGTGGAGAAATAAAGAAAAGAAGAAATAAAAAGGATTCCTAGTGCCATAAGGAAGGGGAGACCAAGAGGAGTATAAAAGGACTCTAGGGTTTTCTAATAAGGGGAGTTCGACAAAAAATATAGGGGAGGCAGAAGAGTTGGCGAGAAAAAGAGAAGGAAAAGAAAAGGGCAGCAGCGTGCGCCCAGCGAGCACCAGCGTGCGCCCAGACGTGCACCTCGCGCGCACCAGCAGAGCACCAGCGCGCACCCAGACGAGCACCAGCAGTGCACCAGCGGCAGCAGGGCAGTGCACCGGTTCTTCTTCTCCTTTAATTTCATCTTCCATGTATTCTCTGATGTTCTTATTCAAGATTATGTGTAGCTAAACTCCTTAATAGTTAGGGGCTGATCAAAGCCCTAGATATGTCTTTAATTTCAAGTGTGGGGTGGGTTTATATGATATCTTTAGCGTCTATGTTTAGATTTGTGATTTTTGAGTTTTAAAAAAAAACAAAACAAAACAAAAAACTGTTTTTAGTCTTGTTTGAGTCTTAGAGCCCTTAACTAGTCTATGATGTGCTTATATCTTCTGAAATTGTGACTAAGAGATGATTATGTGACTTGAGTTTCTTTGGTTAATTTTGATATATGATGCATATGCGAATGTGTAGTGGATATAGAAATAAGTTAACATGGTACAAATTATGAGCATGCTTGGACATTGTTGAGATTCATTTAACCTGTGAGATTTTGAGCCTTTATGTGAAATACATGCTTTCATTGTTGAGTGTCAATTGCTTGCCGCAGATTAAGTTAATGGACTCTAGATATAACTAGAACTTGCTCTTGTACTTTTCAAAGCTTTTAGTCAATACATGTTCTGATTGAGGAAGGGATAAAGGCATTTAGGATTTATCATCATTGCCATATATAACCGGTGTCCTATATTTTTGCACACAAGTTGTGCACCCATTAGTTAACCACCTTGAGCTTACATTATAGCCTTTTTGTCATCACCCGCATAACCTTAACCTTGAACCTTAGAATAGTTATATCTCTACCTTTGTTCTTGAACTTAGTAGAGCTATACATGAGACATATATACATGAAGACCAAGGTGAAAGTGTGTGAAGGTGATACCAAGAAATAAGTGTGGGGTATCAAGCTAATGTGTTGTGATTCATTTAACCTGTGAGATTTTGAGCCTTTATGTGAAATACATGCTTTCATTGTTGAGTGTCAATTGCTTGCCGCAGATTAAGTTAATGGACTCTAGATATAACTAGAACTTGCTCTTGTACTTTTCAAAGCTTTTAGTCAATACATGTTCTGATTGAGGAAGGGATAAAGGCATTTAGGATTTATCATCATTGCCATATATAACCGGTGTCCTATATTTTTGCACACAAGTTGTGCACCCATTAGTTAACCACCTTGAGCTTACATTATAGCCTTTTTGTCATCACCCGCATAACCTTAACCTTGAACCTTAGAATAGTTATATCTCTACCTTTGTTCTTGAACTTAGTAGAGCTATACATGAGACATATATACATGAAGACCAAGGTGAAAGTGTGTGAAGGTGATACCAAGAAATAAGTGTGGGGTATCAAGCTAATGTGTTGTGATAAAAAAATAAAAATGAAACGAAAGAAAAGAAAAAAAATCAGTTCTTTGTGATGTCTAGCTTGATACCCATGATTGACTGTTGACAAAAAGAATGACGTGAAGACCCAACAAGATGAAAAATCTGGTCACAATGGTGACACATTTGAATTCAACGATTAGAAAGCTCCATGGTTGTAAACCTGAGAAAGTCTCTTATTTGGTGCTCTACTAGGTTCTAGAATTTGTGTTTGAATTCCATATCCTTTTTATTCTCTAAACCTATGAGCCTAGCCCCACTACAACCTATGAAGACCTTTTTGATCCTCAAGATGGCAGTCTTTGATCTGTGGAGATAAGTCACAAGAGTTGAGCATATGGTTCGGTCCATTTGGCAAGTAATTGAATTGAGTGATACCTTAAACACATTTTGAGTGAAACACTTCTGAGAGTATATCTATGTGAGGTTGAATCTTGACTTGTTCATTGCATGCTAAACTCTTTATTCACCGCGATTATGTCTGTGTCCTACATGTTACATGTGTGTCATGCATTGGAATTAACTTCCGAAACTTTGTGGAAACATATTAATCTTGGTGTTACAACTGTAGGGAGATTGCTGAGACAAAGTGTTGAGGGCATTAGAGTCTTGTTGTTGGTGTTTTGTTGAGTCTTAGTTTAGTGTTTTGCTCGAGGACTAGCACGGCTCCAAATCATTCAAAGCCTCCTCATCCCGTTCTTCAAACTTGTCAAATCCGACCCCTCGCTAATGGCTAATTGCTATGCTTGGTGGATGGTTATTGCACACGGTGCAACGCCACCATATCTCCATGAAGTTTCGGCAACCCCTTCTTGACATAGCTCGGCATTTCTGCTTGTTTCTTCCATTTCGGCACTTGGATGTCTCATGGCGTCAAAAATGTTGAACTTGATCGCCTCACCATCGAACTCCATAGTCAAATTACCTCCAGAAACGTCGATATTAGTTCTTGCAGTTCTCATAAAGGGTCTTCCCAACAATAACTGTGTCGACTCAGAAATTGTTGCCTTCATTTCCAGCACATAAAAGTCAGCAGGGAATATAAGCTGGTTGACCTGCACAAGAACATCTTCAACATACCCCTCGGGGTACTTGTTAGAATGATCCGCCAATTGGATCACAACATTATCAGTTTTAAGAGGTCCTAGATCTAGAGACTTATAAAGATTAAGTGACATAACATTAATTGAAGCTCCTAGATCTAGCATGACATTCTCAAAATGAGTAGAACCAATAACATATGGGATAGAAAAACTCCCTGGATCCTTCATTTTTTGCGGCAATTTTCGTTGAATGATGGCAGAGACCGTCTCACTCATTTTGACCACTTGTGTCTCCCTTGTGTGTCTCCTTGATATGCAAAGCTCCATCAAGAACTTTGCATACTTAGGTATTTGTCGAATGCACTCCAACAAGGGAAGGTTCACGTTCACCTTTCTAAAAACGTCCAACACTTCTTCGTCGGATTTATCCTTTCTGTTCTTTGTGAACCTAGAAGGAAAAGGTAGACAAGAAGATTGATTAGTCGAAACTAATTCACTTGTGTTAGAGTTGTTACCTTTTTGTGCCTCAGAATTCGGCACATTCTCCTTCTTGGATGTAGCAGGGTCTTTTTCTAAGTCCCTTTTCATCGTTGCTTTCAAGTCTCCCTTGCTTGGCTCAGCTCCCTTTTTTTCATGAAACGTGCTCTGCTTCACTTTGTTTAACATTGTGCTCGACATCATGACCAGGTTTGGCTACCTTGCGTCCAACGTCACCAAACACCTTCTCGTCAGAACTGGTCATTCATGAAAACCTGCAAAACCAATTTGACACAATTGAACAAAGATCAAGTGAGCATTGTCATAAACAAAAACAAAAACAAAAATGAAACTAAACTAAGAAATATGATAAGGCTTCGGTAAGAATGAAAAAAATGCAAAATGCAATATGAAATGCAACACAAGTATGAATGCAAAAATGAATGCAACATGAATGTGCTGCAGACACAGACATGTTAGTATGAAACAAAGATGCAATATGGCATGATGCAAACAAAACATGTAATGCAAGAATAAATGTCGACATAAAGTTGAGGTTAACCTGCAAAACGAAAAGTGTTAGTGACATACATAGGATTCGACATGGCATGGCATTCATCAATCACACAACAAACACATAGGTTCGACATTCATCACCACAAGGTTCGGAATTCATCACATAAAAGCATAGAGTGTCGACAACCTATAATGTTTCTAGTTGATTTTATTTACCCCTAATTTTCAAGGTACGTGGAGCAGGGAAGACCACTGTGCAATGGACTGATACAGCCCAAGGTAGTGTTATGCTTCGTCCGATATACCTCAAAAATTAAAGCCAAGTTAATTTGAAGTTCATGGCGTCATACATGTCTAAGTAAATTCTAGCGTTTAAAGTGTGGTGATGCTTCGGCCCAAGCATTTGGCTAGTTCGAGCGGATTCCGTGGTTTCAGAAGGCAAGTGTCAATGTCACGGGGGCGAACCCCCTACAAGAACCAGGCAGGACTCGTTTGTGATCAAGGAGGCGGACCCCTATCGACCCCTTCACCGAGAAGAGATGTCAGTCATGATCTTGAGATCCAATTGAACAAACCTGAGAACCATATCTATGACAGAACGGCCCCTTACTCAGCTAGGAACAAACTCGGGTCACTAGACCACTCGACAAGTGTTAATCAAAGCCGCCCTCAACCTCATGAAATCCGCAAATAACATGAAGGGTTTAGGCTAAGATTAACAAATGCGGCTTCTCCCTACATGTTACACTTTAAAAACCACAATAAACTCCAACACATATGAAACAATCAACCTCCTAAATATTTACTAAGTTACAACACATATGACACGAAAATATACACATATAAATTCGGCGCCTACACAAAAATATAAGAAAGAAATTGTTAGTCAAAAATTATGGCACAAAATATACAACTTTCACACCAAAGAATTCGGCACATACACAAATCTACAATGTACAAATCGACATTATTCACAAATACATTCGAAACATATGTGTTTTACACACATAATTCGGCACCTACAAAAGAAAACAAAGTTAATTCACAAACATATACAACACAAAAATCCTTTTTAGCATCCCCGGCAACGGCGCCAAAAACTGACGAGGCCGTAGTTCAACAACCTGCAATTTAAAACCCTATCGTGTAGTATTAGTAAGTAGGGTATCGTTCTAGCCGGGGACACTAGGGAAGGATTATATCTGCAAAACAAATTGTTAGTAATATTCACACACTTTATACAAAAATACACAAATACATAGCATACACAATTATCTGTCACATAATATACGAGTATACACAAATGCAAAAGTATTAACATATTTACGATTTTAAATGGGGGATTTATAAGGTGTTCGAAACATAAAGAAAAGAAAACAGAAATATTTACATACATCGGTCAATCAATACTCAAGCACACAACATAACAAACACCGAAATAAGCATATAACAAATTCATGTAAGATTAAATAGTGATGCTCGCACTATCATATGTTTTCATTGATTTCAACCTCTTATGACTTCTCATGTGTTTTTAGGAACTTCAAATATGCCTGAACCTAAAACATATGTGTCACCTTGTTTAAACTATCAAATATGCCTAACCTAAACAAGATACACTTACGAACTGGAGTCGGTTGAAGACATGGTCCTAGGTATGGCGTCACTCATCCTATTCAACATGCAAATCACTCACCCTAAAAACCCTTTGCAGCAACTAGAATCAAACTATCAAATATGCCTAACTTGATCCTAGATTACTACGGCTTATTAAACTCCCCCCTTAGAAACGTCTTGGCCTAGACTATCTTTAGGTTTGATTACATGATCAGGTGATGATTAATCAATTAACACATACTACACACAAGAACATACAGCAACTTTATCTAAATCATGAAACTAAAATATACTTAGAACGTTATACATCACACATGGTTTCAAGAAAATCACAAAGAAGAACTTAAGAACACATGCAACATATAAAACCGAAAACCATAGAATAATCTATAATAAAACTTGATAAAGTACAGTAGATTTTTACACACAACCTTGATGAACTTCATACCTAGGCTACCTATATAGATCGGCTAGGGAAGAAGGTGAAATCGGCGGCGGATGGAAGCAATTGGTTGGTGCGGCGGCGGCGGCAGCAGCTTGTGTGTTTAGGGTTTTTGGTAGAGCTTGGCTATACTAAGGCTTGAGCAATTGAAAGACACTTTTTCTATTGTATTACATGTGTATTTATAGAGACAAAACCCTAAGAAAACCTAATGAAAATCGGCAGCCCCTTGTGTTCCAAACCGGGTAGGTTTCTCTTCTTTCCTTGTTGGATTTGTCTTCCTTCTCTTTAATTTGCTGACTTGGAAAATACTTTAAAAACTTCTTTTTCTGATTTCATGGACTCTTCTTCATGTGTGTGGATCGGCATTGGGCTCTCTTTTATGCTCATGGACTCCTAGGACAGCCGAAAGGCTTCCATAATCTCGGTAGACCGAGTTATCCTGTTTTGACCGGGATAACTTTCGTAGTTGTTATTTTCGGCTTCTCCTTGGTGATTTCTTCGATTCTTCTTCTTCTAAACAACTTCCCATATCATCATTAAGCTCTTCATCAATCATTTGGCATGCTTGGGAAGGATTTTGGTGAAGAAACACACTCACGAACTCGGTAGACAACTTCAGCAAATTCTGTCCTGTTTCCAGCAGACGGACCTCCGGCCATTGTTTCCGGCATAACTCCTTCCTCAGACCTTGGATTGCTGCGATTCCAAAAGATTTAGAAACTAGACATCCACAGATTTCCATCCATATATGGCACGTTCCCTAGTTCCTCCTGGATCGTCCTAGGGAAATCTTTGAAGTTGAGTTATGGTTTTTGGAAATCCTCTGTTTCTGTTCCGAATTCATGCTTTTGGCCTCTTGTCTTTCCATGCTTCTTTTGTGACCTTCCATAAGTCCAATCCTCACGATTCTTGTTTTGTTATGTCCACATACATGTCACCTACACATTCAAAAGATATAATCAAGTAGTGACAATGTATTGGTTTACAGAAACTTAAGAAAATCAAGAACACTTCCAAGTTCAGCTTTTAACGATATTGCACATACTTTATCTATTTTACACATGTTTTAGCCAATGTTCTACAATTAACCCCTTATGCTAAATAACTACTAATACTAATCAAATAATGGATAAACAAAGCATAAATGAGGGTAAAAACATGTTAAGAACGTAGCGTAAAATGCTCCTATCACTGTCACTGTAGTCGAAATTCCTTAAATGCCCTAACAATTCAAGTTAACTACTAGGATGCCCATTGGGTGGTTTTACTTATATGCCCTTAGGGGGATTTATTTATTTACGTGGTTGCCTTTACATCATATTTTTGTGTTTTGATGTTGTTTGTTAGTATGGTTGATTGTTACGGTTAATAGATAGCTAGTTTTTGTGTACCTCAACGGAGAGGTTAAACTACGGAATGGCCTTAGTCGTACACCTTCCATAATAGGTTTTATATCGATAAATAGAAAACGGGATTTGCCCGGTTAGGGTGTTAATTAAAATAAGAGCTACGTGTGGCTTGATCCTTGTATAGAGGGTACGTAGGCAGCCTGTCCGGGTTACGGGTGCAGTCACAATTCATATTAGAACCCTAGGTCCTCTAAAGTAGTTGGTTTGAGATCCAAATGCGGGAATCGGGATAACCTCCGGTTTTGAGGTTTATTCTGACATCGTTTGGACTGTTGAAAATGGTTTGGGAAAAAGGGTTATCCCTTCTTAAGAGGGATTTACGAGTAAATCTCTCTTAGGATGGGTCCTGCACGTCCTAACCCGGGTTTAGGAAAGTAAACTTGGGCCAGGACGTGACAACTTTGGGTGCAGTCACAATTCAAATTAGAACCCTAGGTCCTCTAAAGTAGTTAGTTTGAGCTTCAAATGCGGGAATTGGGATAGCCTCCGGTTGTGAGGTCTATTCCGGCATCGTTTGCAGTGTTGAACATGGTTTGGAAAAAAGGGTTATCCCTTCTCAAGGGGGATTTACATATAAATCTCTCTTAGGATGGGTCCCGCACGTCCTAACCCGGGTTTAGGAAAGTAAATTTGGTCGGGGCGTGACAACTGGTATCAGTACTTAGGTTCAAATCTCGGACCAAAGGTTTGGGTAATTAGAACCCTTAGAAATGTTAAGTGTGTTATCGACTTTCCAATTGGAACAAGTCGTTATACTTGTTAGTATGTGTGGTGGCAAGGGTGGCCACCTGAGGTTGAAATTAGTGATGTTAAACGTAACAGTAAAGTTTGCGACATCAATTGCTTTTAGGTGTTGATACAGACTTTTCGTTGGATCGAAAGGTCGAAAGGTTCGTAAGTTTAGTAACGAGGCAGATTTGGAAAAGGTAAATTCGAATTTCAATATTTTTCTCAAATAGACTTAAAATTGCATCTAATATTATTCGAAATTATAAATCAACAATTTTCGAACTTATTAGGGTTCGATCCTTGTCGATTAGTCAGAAGGTTTTGGTCAATTTCCTAGTCAACCCAGGAAAGACTTGGTCAATCCAATAGTCAATCATTCATTTTTCCTGGACAAACTAGGAAAAATTTGACTATTAGACTATTCGATAGTCATTTCGCGTCGTACATTTGATTGATTGGTTAAAAGAGTAGGTATGACCACTTATGTCAACACATTTGTGTTACGTAATTTTATTTGAGGAGGATCAAGGATGATCCGGTGATTAACGTGCTGGGTGAGGTCAAGAGAGACAGATTACGTTAAGTCTCACAGTGGCGCAACGGATGAGTGATGGGTCCATAAAGCTCGAGGAGGAATATTTTATGATGGTCAGGGAACCGCTTTCGGGCAAAAGAGACGTCACCAAATATGAAGACGTTTAGAGTACCGTACCTGGAGCAAGAAATGCGTGGCCAGTGTGATGAGTGGACCTTTGATTTGTTTTAAAGAAATACATACCATGATTTATTAATTAAATGGTTTTAAAATGTTTCCAGAACAAATGATTTTCGGGTTTATGTACATTTTCGATTCCTTTGGTTTTGCGAGCATCTCACTGGAGGTTTTTTTATTTGTTCCATTTGATTTATGGATTTCAGCTCGCTTATTTTTCACTTGGGTTTTGAATGGTTTTTGACAGGAGAGTCTCGTCGTACAGATGGGAATCGGACCCGATGTTTTACTGGGATTTCTATGTTTGGCATTTGCCGGGATTTAAAGTCTTATTGGCAATTGCCTGGATTTTATAATAAGCTTCGGGCCTGGATTTATGAAAATACCGAGAATTTGTTTTAATTTCACCATAAAGGGTCGTCGGTCGATTATAGCTAGCGGGTGCCGCTTCTCGTTCGGCGGAGTAGAAGCGCGCCTACCCGGCGCTCCTTGTTCTGCTGAGTGGAAGCGCGGGATATGTGTCTTGTAGGGAATGGATAATACTCGGGATTTGTGTTCTCACTAGACAATGGATGAGGCACCAAAGCTCTTAGCTCCGACCCTAGCTTGTGAGGCTCACTGTCATGATGGGTCGTCATATGTATTGTTGTTATTAGCTAGTGGGCAGCGCTCTTCGTTCGGCGAAGTGGAAGCACGCCACTCGTTGCGCTCCTCTTCTATTGTGGGAGATGGTAGTGTTAGCACGGGATTGCATCCTTATTGAGAGGTATGCTAGAGCTCTTAGCTCTGACCTTGTTATGTGTGATAGATCATTTACGAAATGTTTTCCCGATTTGATTTTATACGGCTGCAGGGCATGATTTAATTTTATACGGCTGCAGGACATGAATTGATTTTATACGGCTGCAGACCATGATTTGATTTTATACGGCTGTAGACCATGATGTGATTTTTATATTTGGCTGCAGGCCATGAATTGATTTATATTTGGCTGCAAGCCACGAGTTGATTTATATTTGGATATAGGCCACGATTTGTTTTATATTGGCTACATGCCGGGATTGGATTTATGTTTGGCCGTGGGTTGGGAAATTATTTGTTTTTAGCGTAAGGCCTGGATTGTTTTCAGGTAAATGGAAATGAAATTTGAAATTTATGATTTTAAACCATTATAATTGGCATTGATTTTTTGTCCACTCTCTCTAAAGCTTTCCGCGTCTGAGAATTTCTAGCCCTGGCTGGAAGGCTGACAAGTCCACACTAGTTCCTAATAGAATATAAAATTTGCGAGTGACGTACTCCAGATTTCTACGGGTATAGTTGGAGACGGTTCGGGTTACTCGTATCGCTTGGATGAGTGGTGGTTGAATTTTGGTAAAAGAGATCGGGGTATCTCTTCGAGCGAAATTCACTCATGATGAGTGAGAGATGTTGAGTTGATTGGTGCTATATTGAAATTGATTACAGAGGCACCATGAGATGCATGTTGGATTTTGAGCTAAACTTTTGTCCTTTAGACAGGACTTGAGCACACAGAGTTAGTGTGCGAGCTTATTAACGCCTATTGTTGCGAAATGCTCTACCGTAGACTTTCTCTTGAGATGGTGGAATAGGATGAGGAGATTTATTATGACTGCGTATGTTGAGACGACATCCATGTTGTCACGAAGTCGCTTAATGGGTTCATCAACCCGAGTGAAAAATTTTGAGATCGTATTGTGGTATGCGAGTTCGCTCGAGCCCCGTTATCAAAAGTTAGGGTACAAGGAATGAGAAATGAGAATTTTGATTGAAAGACGCATGAGATAAAATGTCCTTAGCCTTAAGGCCTAGTGAAGGAAATGTACATTTCTTTTGTCTCGGAATGTGCGAGAGACGTGTGATGGACTGTAGCATTTCCGTCCTTCCTCGAGGAGGATGTTGGCGTTGAGGGTCAAGTGTGGCAGTTGTGTAAGTAGAACATACGTGTCGACTACGAGTTAGTCTATGTTATGTCTTGGAAAACTACCAAATTGTCATTTTGGGAATTAACTCGAGAAGAGCTAAGAGACAAGCCTTGTGGAGTCGATTTACGACGAAAGTAATGAGACAAGGGTGTCATGCTCGAGTAAGTATATCCAAGCTGCCATAGTTGTATATCTCGTATTGTAACTATGAGGAGACTTTAGTTTCTAAAGGAATTGATAATTAGAGCTTGTGACTCTTGTTTGTTTGAAGTTCCGTCCAGTGGAACATGATGACATCCCTTGACGGTTGGGCAAATAAGGGCTTGGAATGTGGGCCACCTTTAATTGAATGTTGTCATTTGAATGACAGTTAGTTTTACGTCCTGTAGTGGAAATTTCGAGGACGAAATTTTGTAAGGGGGGTAGTTTGTAACACCCCGTCCTAAAAATTTACCCTTTTACCGGGACCGGGCAGGTTGTAGAGGGTTGTAACTGCACTGTTAGTATCCCCGAAGTTTTAACGAGTGTAAATTTTGGAAATTTTAGTGGTATTGGTGCCTATTCGTACCTTCGAGAAGAGTGCCAAAGTGTTCGGAGTCAAGGGACGCTCGAAAATGACGTATTTAAAGGGTCAAAGGTTGACTTTTTGCCACGTCGATTTTTCCAGAAAACTTCATTCATAAAAGTTGTAGTGCTCGACGATACGAGTCCGTGGACACACGGCAGGTGTGAATCGGATACTATTTGGAGAAGTTACGGTCAATAGAAGTTGAGTTTCCGTTTTTAGAAAGTATATAAATAGAAAGGATGGGTTTCCAAAAATGGAAATAGCTCATTTTCTTTTTCCTTCCACACACGCGCACGTTACCCTCACTATCTGAAAATTGGAACTGACACGACCCGAACCCGGCCGACCCGACCCGACTTTTGTGGCGAGCTCCAGCCACCGGAGACGTCGAGGCCGGTCAGAATAGCTTTCTCTCCTCCGTGCGAGCCTCCTTATGGTGGTGGAATGACCTAGTTCGGCCTGGAACGATGCATCTGAGCTTGAACAGTATGGCGTCGAAACCCGGTTTATGACCCGACTGGTTCTCCGGCGTGGGGTGGCGATGAGGCATGAAACTAGTCCAGAAAAGATGCCCAAGGCGTTCTGGATGGACCTTCGGTGGTGTTGAAGCCCAACACGACGGCAAGAACGGCTGAGGTGGAGGCAGCCCTTTCGGGGCAGTTTTGGGCCACTTCCCGGCCGAGTTGATGAAAACTCCAGGTATTAAAGTTGTTCCCCTTGCTGTGATCTACAACTTTCATGGTTTGAGTTTGTTAAAATTCGGTGTTTTGGGTGGAGACACGTGACGCCAATGCGCCGCCGGTTGTGGCTGCGCGTGTAGGCGCGTCCGGCAGTTCTAGGAGTTCTGGTTGCTCCTATAGGCCTTCTAGGGTTGTTGTGGTTGCATGTAGGTGGTTTTTAGGTGAAGTTAACTGGTTTGAGGGTGGTGGCGCGTGGATCCTAGGTTCATGTACTCGTCGATACGAGCGCGTGAATATATAATTTGTCGGTTTCGGTTATAGTTTAGTGTGACGTTCAGTCGAATCGAGTCATTTTTACCTTCGTATGGTAACTAAGGTCGATTATATAATTGTAGGTGTATATTGATCGACCAAGTGTTGAGGATTTACCGTGTGACAGTAGTTGGCGCAGCGGGATTTAAAGATGAGTAATTTTCACTGAGGGTGCAATCTCAAAAATACCCCTGACAGTTTTGTCTATTTACAAGGCTGCCACTGTAGTCGAAATTCCTTAAATGCCTTGACAGTTCAAGTTCACTACTAGAGTGCCCATTGGGTGGTTTTACTTATATGCCCTTGGAGGGATTTATTTATTTACGTAGTTACCTTTACATCATATTTTTATGTTTTGATGTTGTTTGTTAGTATGGTTGATTGTTATGGTTAATAGATAGCTAGTTTTTGTGTACCTCAGCGGTGAGGCTAAACTCCTGAATGACCTTAGTCGTACGTCTTCCATAATAGGTTTTCTACTGATAAATAGAAAACGAGATTTGCCCGGTTAGGACGTTAATTAAAATAAGAGCTACGTGTGGCTTGGTCCCTGTGTAGAGGGTACGTAGGCAGCCTGTTCGGGTTACAGGTGCAGTCATAATTCATATTAGAACCCTAGGCCCTCTAAAGTAGTTGGTTTGAGATCCAAATGCGGGAATCAGGATAACCTCCGGTTGTGAGGTCTATTCCGGCATCGTTTGGACGGTTGAAATGGTTTGGGAAAAAAGGTTAATCCCTTCTCAAGGGGGATTTACGAGTAAATCTCTATTGGGATGAGTCTCGCACGTCCTAACCCGGGTTTAGGAAAGTAAACTTAGGCCGGGGCGTGACACTTGAGAGCTTCCAAGACGTCCCCAGCTACTCCTCTCTACTGTTTTTGCATCGAGACAGAGAGGACATACCTCCAGCTTTCTCTCTCCTCTTCTAGGCAGCGCTCACGGAGGCGCTGGCTCAGCTGGGGGTCAGTTCGTGGTCGCCGGGGCAAGGTGAGCCTGATGGTGGCGGCGGTGAGGCGATACGCGCGCCGACGATGTTGCATCGGGGTGGTCTCTGATCGACTGTATCTCACAGTCGAGTGAGAGAGAGAGCCTCCCCCATCCGGTCAACCCCCCATATATATACAGTACAATTTCAACGGCCTAGATAGAATCCCTGATTGATCTGACGGCCCAAATTAATTAATAGAAAGTTACCATAAACAGTAAATATATATTTTGTCATTTACTATTTACCGTACATTAAAAACACATTATCCTGAATAATTTCCGCATACAAAGTATATTTAGAAAATTGGGTTGACCTTTGGGTTTGCGATAGTATATTTAGTAGGTTTAGAAAATTGGGAATTATCCGGTTAGAAAAGTAAAGTTATAAGAGCTACGTGTGGCTCGAACCCTCTTCAAAGGGTGCATAGGCAAGCTGATCTGGATCTAGGTGCAGTTACAATTAACATCTAGACCCTAGATCCTTTGAAATAGTTCGTATTGAAATCCAACTCAGTCATCAGGATAATCTCAAGTATAGTGAGGTCTATTCAGGTATCGTTTGGATTGCTTGAAAATGGTTTGGATAAAAGGTTATCCATTCTCAAGGGGGATTACGAGTTGGGTCTCGCACATCCTATCTCGGGTTTAGAGATGTAAACTCGGGTTGGGACGAGACAATTCGTGGTAGCACATCAATTTTTTTATTATTAATTCATTAAATAAATTTTAATTTCTAAAATATTACTTTTTTATTTTTTTGACAAAAATAATACTTTTATACACTATTCAATGTCTATATTGACACATATTTGAACAATAAATAAACAAAATTCTATTTAATATACAAAATAATAGTCAAATACCACATCATAAACACAATGATGACTTCTCATTGCAAAGAAATAAAAATAGACGTTGACAGATGAAATATAATGCATAATATATTGTGCGAATACAACATAAAAATTGAAGTAGCACTCAAAAAAGCATTTGCAACAACGGATTTTAGAAAAGCTTGACTGCAAGTGAGTCAAGTGAAAATACAAAATCGATCAAGTGTTCAACATGACATCAATTTACAAGAAGGAACAAGTCACAATTGACTCATTCTTTATGAAATCTTCATAAATGAATAATTAGTTTGATGTATTAAAAAATTATTAATTTATATATTCGTTGGGGTTTATGTACATTATCTAATTTGTATTATCTTATAAATTTGATGAATTATTAATTTAGCACGTTGTTCTTGATTCTGGATTGATAAAAATTATTATTTTAACGAAATTATTAATTAATTGAGCATTAATTATTAAGATTCTAGTGTCCTTCAATTTGAAGAAACGAGTAGTTGAGACTTGAGAAATCAAACAAAACAAAACGAAAGGATTAGTTAATTACCTCTGAAAATGACAAGGTTGTGCATTTTCTACCACAGCTAGCACACGTAGCCGTGTAAATTGCATTACGAGGCAACAAGGTTAGACCTACCGGACAACCCAAATCTTACTAGTATTCATCTTAATCTTCTCGTTACTATTTAAAGTATAAAGAAACAAAGCTAGGAAGGAATATGGGTCAGTAGTTTCTCTACAAAGTCACCCAAACGAGGAGAAACTTGCACGAGTTCATGAGCCATGAAACTTTGCGTGGTGAACATAAAATATTTTGCACACAATAAAAAGATAGCATGATAGCATACTTTCTTTGTCTTGCTCATGTTTCTAGTTGGGTCTCTCTCTCTCTCTCGAAACCCAAGTGAGAAAATGAATGGTGAAATCTCTCGGTCCAAAGACTGTAAAACCCTAGCTAAAACCTTGGCGTGCTTCTCGCTCTCCCCTTTCTCTTGGGAAAACAATCATCACCCTTTGTTCTATAAAAACAGGTTTCATGGGGTCAAATAGACAGACATTCAGTTTTGTTCCCACCAAATATTTATCCACACATCAAAACATTGGCAACTCCGTTGCGCTGTGACCTCGGGTAATGCTCAAAATAAGCCAACAATTCAATAATATGATCAAGAGAGTAACACAATATTTGTCTTTATATAGGTCAGAAGCAGAAGATTGGTTTCAAGATTGACTTCAAATATTAAAGCACAGTTTTCCAATAAATAAATGGGGTTTTTTTTCATAAAATATATGGGTAAACGTCATCACAAGAGTGTCCAAACTCTTAAGAGACTGATAAAATGATACATGAACTCATAAAATTATCAATGTGATACATGAATTCTTATTTTGATATTAATAAGATACCTATACGGATTATTTTTGTTAAAAATATTCTGTTAATATTAAAAAATTATCAAGTTAACCTTATTTTGTGATTTCTGCTATTTTTCTTATAAAATTTGACGGAACATGGTAGGCCTAGAACTATAAATTTGTTTATTTCACATACTGCAAATATAAACGTATTATCTTACTCGAAGGTAAACAATTATTTTTCATCATCAATATGAGAATTTATAGCTACTAGACTTGATTCTTGCTGAGATATATAGTTATGAATCTCGAGATCCAATTTCAGGAGTTAAATAACAAAATTTCAAATATACAAAAGCGTGTATAAAAGATAAAGAATCGAGATAACTATAAAAAAATCAATAAAGAACAACTAGCTCAAAACGTAACTAGTAAAATCATCATACCACCTTTACCAAAAGGGTGAAAGTGGGTTTAAGTTTAGTGAGCCCAATCTACTTCTACAATGAAGAGAGATGTGACGATACTAAGTAGAATCCTCAATAAAGAGACACAGTTCTATACAATTGCTAAACGCTCAAGAATTTGAGTATAATAAAATCGAGTCTAGTGTGCTAGAAGCATCCGCACCTAGATATAAATTCGATGAGATCTATAAGAGATGATCTTTATTTATGGATTCTCGTAGGTTCAAGATTCTTGAACTAACTGTTCCGACAACAAGTGGTGAAACACACATCAGGCTAGTGACTCCCAAGGAAGTAAGTGAAGCATTTCACACAAAAATATTCTTATATGCATATTGGGGTACTGCAAGTAGAAATAAAGCTCTTAGCCATAGATGGTATAAACTGTTCTGTTCTATGTGTTCTATAGGAAGATAGAATAACATATTTTGAGGAAAGTCTGTGAGGAACAATATAAGCTTTCTTGTGCAACCAAGTTCCATATTTCAATGTGTTCCCAAACTTCACCACACATCTTAGAGATGCAACACATTGTCTAAAATTGAGAATCAAGACAGACAAACTCTATGTGAAGAAAGGAATGATGAAACTTGCGATAGATTTTCGAATCTATTGTAAGTTGATGAGTTCGAACATAACTCCGAATACTAGATTTCTCAACAGTCTTGGGATTGCAACTTTAGTTCTCACCAATCCAAAAATAATTCTCAGCAAAAACATATCACAAAATGGCAATGTGTTCCCAAACTTCACCACACATCTTAGAGATGCAACACATTGTCTAAAATTGAGAATCAAGACAGACAAACTCTATGTGAAGAAAGGAATGATGAAACTTGCGATAGATTTTCGAATCTATTGTAAGTTGATGAGTTCGAACATAACTTCGAATACTAGATTTCTCAACAGTCTTGGGATTGCAACTTTAGTTCTCACCAATCCAAAAATAATTCTCAGCAAAAACATATCACAAAATGGCATGAAGTAACATTCCTGAGAGAATGGAACCAATACTTTGATTTATGAGGATATGGGATGAAAAATAAGCTTACAATTTCATAGGCATTCGTTTGCATGCTATGATGAGGCTAGCAATTTTGGAACCAAATTGACTATCTTCCTTGAAAAGTCCTTTGATAAAGATGATGTTAAAAGATCTATGAAGATGGTTAAGTTAGAAGAGTTGCATTGAGTCCATGCGAAAGAAACTGCAGAAGGAAGTAATGGTAACACTACCAGCATAAACAACATAGCTGAAGAACAAAAAAAACAGGCCGACAAAAAAAAAATTTGTCGGCTAAAGTAAATTTTAGCCGATGAAAATTTTATTTCGTCAGCTAACCTAATTTTTTCATCGACTATAGTTTGTAAACTATAGCCGACGAAATATATAATTTCGTCAGCTAAAATTTCTTATATTTTTAGATCTAGACAACAGCTCATTTGAAAAAATAAACGGGAGAAAAAGTTTGGGTGTTGTCGAAATCTGTTCAAAATTAGTTTGTGAAGCTATATATAGGTACGTATATGTGTATATATCTTGATTTTGAGTTGCATTAATGAATTTTGAGTGTGATTAAGTTGATCGATTTTGATTTGATAATATATATGAAGTTGTTGTTAATAAGTAGATATATATATATATATATATATATATATATATATATGTTAATTAATTTAATTATAATATTGTGTTGGTATATGGTATGAATTAATTAAGTTGTTGATGATATGTTGATTATGATTTTTTGTGATGATCGATGTTGATATATAATATTGTTATGTAATTAGTATATATTTGTATATATATATATACGTGTTAATTATTAATTTATTATTAATTAATTGTTGTAGAATACTAAACAATTTGAAATTTTATATATGGAATTAATTAATTAGAGTTATATATATATATATATATTGTTGTCTTTTCAGGATATGGATAAGAATTGGATTTCGTTTCTAAAATGGGACAAAAGTTATGATAAAGAAGTTATTAGTTTTATTGAATATGTGCTGGCTAATGCTAACGGGAATACAATTTTCTATTGCCCGTACACGAAATGTCAATGTCGTAACGATATGCATCAATTTGCGATAAACAAAGTATGACAGCACCTGAAGAGTAACGGATTTTGGAAGAAGTATACATGTTGGATATATCATGATAAAACATCATCAGGGGGTTCACATGAGCATGGGCAATTTTCTAAGATGGGCAGTACATCTAACAATCCAACAACGACCTTCACTAACGATATGTTTCCTTATGAGAGTGGTGTATGCTCTTAAGGACAGTATATGCATGAGCTGGTGCAGCCCTTCCCTAGAGTTGTCAACAATGCTAGTATTGACAAGTACAACAAATTGCTTGCTTTCTAACAGACTCCTGTGTACCCCGGCTGTCAGAAGACGGTTCTTGAAAGTGTGATGGATGTAATGAAGATTAAAGTTGAAACAAAATTGGCTGTGAAGGCTGTTGATGATCATCTACAGTACACTTCTTCGATGCTGCCCCACGGTCATCGTCTTCCTACCACTCATCATAAGGTCCAATATATCCTGAAAGATCATGGACTTTCGTACATCAAGATCCATGCATGCAGATATGACTGTGTTCTCTTCTAGGATAAAGATCCAGAAGAGAATGACCTTGCTGGACTTGACACATGTCCGATATGTTACACTAATAAGTATAAGCTGACTTCTGCAGGTAATATGAAACCTATGAAGGTACTTCGGTATTTCCCGTTGAGGGATAGGTTGAAGCGGTTGAACATGTCATCACACATGTCCAAAGCTATGAGATGGTATGCTGATAGGGAATTGCATGACGAAGATACCCTTATACACGCTGCTGACGAGGAGGCTTGAAAGCATATAGACAGGGAGTTTTCTCATTTTGCGTCAGAGGTCCGAAATGTGAGGATTGGGCTCTCATCCGACGGGTTCAATCCTTTTGGCAACATGAGTCTTCAATACAGTGTATGACCGGTGATTTTGGTACTTTACTCCATGGATGTGCATAAAGAAGGAATACCATATGTTGAGTTTGTTGATTCCGGGACCCGGTTATCCAAGAAAGTGTCTCGATGTGTATTTGAGACCCTTGATTGAAGAGCTTAAGTTTTTTTGGGATGTTGGTTATCCCACTTATGACAAATACATGCATGAGATGTTTCAGATGTATGTCAGGGTCGTTGGTACCATCAGTGATTTTCCTGCCAATGGGATGTTGTCGGAGAACATTGTTAGGGGATGCAAGGCTTGTCCAGAGTGCCTTAGTGATGAGAGGAGCAACAGTCATTACAACAAGAAATACAAATTGGGTCACCGTACTCTCATTCGATGTGATCACGAATGACGGTTCGATGACAAGGCATTTGATGGGACCGTAGAAAACGGTGTGCGTCCCAGAAGATGGACAGGGGAAGAAATTTTAGCAGTGCTTAATGAGTACGAATTTGGGCAGCTCAGCAATCATCCTAATATTGTGACGAAAATACCTGAAAGACCCAACAGGTAAAAATTCTGAACACATAAGAGCATATTCTAGGAACTCTCATACTGGAGTAAGTTGTTGATCATGAACTACCTAGATGTGATGCACATAGAAAAAAATGTGTGCGATGTGTTGTTTACTGGTCCAATACACTACACTTTAATGTATCCCATGGAAAGGTATGATTTTTTTACACTTAGAGACTACAAAGCTTATGTGGCTAATAAATCTGCGCCTGAAGGATGTAGCTAAAGCATATATTACGCATGAGTGCGTCACCTACATGAAGTTGTATTTAGGAGCATTGAAGGAAACTCCACAAACCATACCGGTAGATGTACAAAAGTTAAATCTTTCTATAGTCTCAAGTGATGTTGAAATTTATGAAATTTTGCCAGACTCTATAAGTTGCAAACAAATGAGCTAGTCATATCTCATTGGTGGGTATTGATTAACTGTCCATAAGTTGAATATTATAAAGACATCCATTAGTACTGTCCAGACATTCAAGGTGACTCGAGTACCACAACAAGGAGTTAGCAAACTATTTTGGCGGCTGGATACGTAATTCTTTATTTCTGTTCATGACTCTTTTATTGCATAATTATCCATATTTACAGTTCAAGGTCCGGCCAAAATACGTAATTTAGACGGTCCAATCACAGTTTCCGTACGTTTGAGGGTTTGACTTACGGGATTGATAATTCGGATCGAGTCCTTAACGTGGTCAGATCTAGATGAATTTTTTCCTATATACATATTTCGACATCATGATGATATCTAACTGTCGGATTTTTGTTTGTAAATTTTGATCATCGGAATGACAACATGTCTACTAATATTGTATAACTTGTTTACTAAGTGTTAAGTAAATGCTTATTTTCAAAAACAAACTATACGTAGAAGCTTCAAACGAAAAAAAGTCCTGAAATAAGATATGACCGGAATGGTAAGGTACGTCTACGGTTGAAAAATCACGTAATTCCGGTAAAGTCTCGGTGCCGATAGTTGCGGTCAATGCAATTTTCCATTCTTTCTCCCAAGAGGTAGCCATATCTCTGGTGGTTATTTTTTATAAAGTTTTTATACCACTGGTTGTGCTTCATCGATTTGAAACTATTTTCAGTCGAATGCCCAACCAAAATACTTAATTTAGACAGTCTAATGACCGTTTCCGTGTGTATAGGGGTTTGACTTATGGGATTGACCGTCCGGATCGAGTCCTTAACGTGGTCGGATCTAGATGAATTTTTTTTCATACACATATTTCAACATAATGATGATAAAATAAATAAATTGAAAATAAATTAAATAAATAAAAAATGACTATAGCAGGCGATATTATCAATAATTCGTCGGCTATAGTTAAATAAATTAATTAATTAAATTAATTAAAAATAAATTAAATAAATAAAAATGACTATAGTCCACGATATTATTAATACTTTGTCAGCTATAGTTAAATAAAAAAATTGATAATAAAAAAAATAAGTTAAAAATTAATATTTTAAACAGGATGAAAGGCTTGTTTAGATCGACGAAGGGTTCAAAGGGTCAAAGATCCGAATCTTCTGAGGGAACGTTTAGCAACCCTTAAACGTCGTTTCAGGGCCCCATAACAGCTAGACGTGCGACCCTTCTGGAGATGACGTAGAGGCAGCCGGGCGCCACCCATTCCTCGTGGCAGCCGGGCGTCACCCATTTATCGAGACAACCGGGTGCCTCTCAGTCCTTGAGGCAGCTATGGCCTTCGACCCAGATAGAGGTGTCTGCACCACGTATGTCTAAGATACACCGGGTGTCGACTTTGGGTCCTACTGTTTCGAAGGGTGTGTAATCTAGGATACAGATGCCACTGCCTCTTCTTTACCTTCAGCGGTTGATACTGGCATTACTTGCAGTCGATGACTCAAGGACGCCGATTTATCCACTGTCTCGCAGGTGACTCCATCAACGGCGTACCAGTTCGTGCCTTATGGTACGGATCTTATTTATGCGAGGGTATCATCATCGGTGACAGAGATGGAATCCGTCACGTCCGCCGCAACGCCCTCAGGTAATGAAAGATAATAATTTGTTTTCTTATAATGACATTACAAGGGTTCTCTGATTTTTAATAATTAATTTGTGATAGGCACCGTCGGAGCCAAACCTACAAAGAAGATGAGAGGCCCCGTCACAGGGAAGGCTATCGAGAAGACTGTGAGTACCTCAGGAATGATCGTCATCGATACTGACGGGGATTGCAACATAGTATCAGGTGGGAGCGCTCATTAGGGATAAAGTCCCTGTGTTGTTATCAGACTAGGGTGAGGTCCCGTAGGAGGTTAAGGACATGGTCTACAACGCAATGTAGGTGAGTTTCCAAAATTCCTCAATAATATTATGTATTATATTTTTTGATTTATGAAAAAACTAAACTAATAAACGGATAAATGCAAGTGTAGTTTGACGTTTTCCAACACCTGAGGAACACCTACACGGAAGTTGTGCATGGGGGATGGTACGTTAGAAAGTTAATGAAAAAACAAGATTATATGTGATATAAATAATATTTCTAATATTTTTGTGGTATCCGTCGGCATAAGGAGTGGAAAAACGAGTTGTGGACCCACTGTACTATGTATGGGAACACACGTTCTGGTACCCCCTGTTGAGTTTCAGTTCAGGGAATACGAGTGGCGTTAGCTTCTGATATCAGAATTCAACAACCTTCATAAACAGGTAATTAAAATAATTAATCGTTATTAATTACGTCAGTTTTTAAATATTTTAGTAATATTTTATTTTTTTTCCTTTGAAGGGCGTTTCTCATACGAACGCTTAGAACTGGCAACGCAACACAATGAACCATCATGTCGGTTCTAGACCATTCGCATTGTTGATGAACGAGGCGGCCAAGAAACATTTAGAAGTCAACCGGTACGTCTATACGTACGAGAAGGCATATCCTGACACCCGGATGGATATTGTAAGTCATCTTACGTTTTCAATTTTTTTATTTATATATATGTAATAAAGTTAATTTATTATTTTTTTCCTATCCAATTAGGAGAAGGTGAGGCAGACTAGTGACGAGGTGATGACTGCTCTAGTGAGGGAGACATGACCTGATATGCAGGAGGAAGAGATGTCCGAAGCCATGTCCCGGATTGACACTTCAGATTTGAGGGTTAGGGCGAGGATCATGAGCACATCATTTTCACTACGAGGAAACAACTTCTACTACCGGGGTCTAGGAAATAAGGGCGAGGGGGTCCTGAAGACCATTCCATGATTTCAAAAAAAAGGCAGCCTTGACCAGCAGCAGGATGACTCAGCTAGAGGCAGAAGTTCAGATGCTACGGGAACAGCAAACCGCCCAGACAGCCTATACTGCCACCTTACAAGAGTATAATGTCGCGATATATACCACCCAGCAGGCACAACATCATGTTCCAGTACTTGCAAGAGTTTTCAGCTGCCCAGCTTCAGCTTCCGCCCATGCCTACGTCTATACTCGTACCTCAGCAGCAGCAACCTCCTCCTAACGCGGATATAAATTTATACGATATCAATTTTTTATAGTTAAATAATTATATAGTTTTATGTGTTTATGAACAACTCATAAATATTTTAATGAAAAACGTGTTGTCACCATTGATGGTGTTGTTGGTTATATGAAGCAACAGTGACTTGTGAGTATAACAAGTGGTGTCTCGGATCGAGATGGGCTTCAGGGTTTGAAGTGGTGGTGCGAAGCTCTCCACTAATGTCGGGAGGGGGAGATTGTTACGTTTGTTGCATATCCCTCCATGATGGAGATATTTGTATGGTATGAATGCATGGTGGTTTTGGTTTGTTCATTCATGGTGATAACTTATGCATGGTATTGTTATGTGCATGAATTAGGAAAAAATACATGGTGGAGTTGATGCATGGAGGATTAATTTCCTAACATCCTAATCTCTTTTCTTATGATTCAGATTTAGACAATGAGAAAAGGATGACGTAACACAAGGAGAGGAACATGAAAACCCAAGATTCTTTGGCTGATTACGACTACACTAATGAGGAATACCACAACATCACAAACATGATGGATAAATGAGCGGTAGCCAATATATCTGAAAATGACTTTTCTTTTGTTAAAAATTAGTGTGTTTCTTTTTGTTGCCGACACTTGAAGACACTCAACTTTACTTTACAAAAGTAAAGTTATCATGATCAGATTTCTCATGTAGTCCACTTATTCTTATCAATTTTCAATTTCAGTTTGGACTCTTTTTCCTATATAAAAAGCCTTAAGCGTCTGAGTGAATATATCCAAAATTTGAGATAGAAGTTTGAAACACTCTCAATCTTTCTCAAAAAGTAAGATAGCTAGAATATAGTCCTTCTGGTATAGTGTTAATTAAGAGTGTAAGTGTTAATACTGAATGAATAGTTTAGTCTGTAATCATCTGATGTTGTATGCTTTTATTACAAGTATTTGTTCTTGTAATTATAATTATGAGTACCAAGAGCGAGGCGCTGGGTTTTTATTTGTATTTATGTTGTGATAAATAAATTTCATCATCTTGTGTCCTCTAATCCCTCACAAAATATTTAGTTTAGCTAGTTTGCTTTGTCTTAGTTAAGTTTTAAAAGTTTTAGGATATTTTGCATGTTAAAAACTGAAAACTTTCCATTCTAAGAACAACACTGATTCTGTCAGAATTGTAACAGTTTATACAGAAATTCGTTAGGTGAAACTTGACATGTTAAAGGTTAGCTCGTAAAATGACAGGTGAATAATTTTTAATAAATAAGATAGTCTAAAATCTAAAAGTGATTTTTGCTTTAAGTATATCAAACTAAACATGACATTCATTCGGTAAATACCATACTTCAACTACACATGATTGTCCTATGTTCTAAGTATCTAAGTAAAAAATAAATAAAATATCAAAACAGACATTTTTATCCTTTTTAATAACTGACAGGTATGTTATCGAAATACAAAAAATAAAATCTAAACACTACATTAATCACTTTATTATAAGTGCAGATACCATATTCACAGTCACTCAACACTTCACACCCTATTAGTGTTAAAAACAAATATAAAATATGATAGAGGGACGAGTTCTACTGCTATTTATTACCTCAGAGTGCAACATATGTTAAACTATAATAGAGAAGCGTATAGCTAGCTTGCTTATCGGGTTTGCTTAGCTTTGGATTTCCGATGCTTATATTCTGGGTTTCTCACGTGATACTAACGAATCCATAGTGATATACGTGTTTGACGAGCAAATGAATTGGGGAAAGCTCTCCATAGTCTTGGACTCTTGGTGGCATTGTGATACCCTCAACGAATGAAAGGCTCCAACGAAAAAACAGTTGATCGAACATAGTGATCGTCAGGGAAGCACTTGAAGAACCAGTTTGTAGGTATAAAACCGGCTATAATTGTTGAAAATTTTATGAATGAACACATTGAGGGTAGGTAAATTTGGCAAATTAGACTCTATGAATGATTTTGCCTTAGAATATCAAGATTAAGATAAGCAGTCAAAATAAAGTCCGAAAGTCTTTCGTGGACGAAGCCACACTCTCTCCTATTGATATGATATCAATTCCAACGGCCCTAAACCCCTTCCAAATTCTCGAGATAAGCACTCTTGATTAAAACCCATCAAATCATCGTGCATCTACTCTGCTTCCTCATTTCTTATCCATGTCCCCCCATCCATTCAATTTGACAAAAAATTCATCTTTTTGATCTATCTCTGTGAAAGTTTTATAGCTCTCCTCCAGTTTACAATGCATTTATTGAATGTAATCATGGATCCAACCTTGAGCTTGCAAAAGAAACTTCTGGGAACTGGGTCACTCGGTGGTGTGCAACTGTGTCTGTGTATAGATATTAGGTTTATGTACGATATACAATATGTATTGATTGCTTTTATATAACATGCCACAAAATCTGTCTACTTAATTTTTGGAACAATGTACTCGCTTAATGATGTTATGAAGCAATGTAGCATGCATGAAATCATCTCAACAAATAAGAGTTCAATACTTCCATTATGATGATAATCCTAAAGTTTTACAAAAGAGGGATAAGTCTATTGTTTGTACATCCAAGGAGAGTCCCTCCTCCCAGATACACAATGACGTGAACATGAGGGATTACCATCTCATCGAATTTGACAGCAATATCTTAACCAAATCTTCAAGAAAATTAAATGTTGAAAATGGTTAATCATCTATTGTAATCATTTTTTACTCTGATATATAAAGCAATAAGGTCTATATGAATCTTCATACATTAGTACTCTAACACTCGCTGTGAATTTCATTTCACAAGACTGACAAGAGCATGAGTTTTAAAGCTACCGAGACCGCTCCGTTCTTCCAGCAGCAACCCGTTTCGTTACGTTCACCCAGCACGTTCCGGTTACTAACCGAAGCTGCTTCCTTCTACGAGTCCTACTTGAATAGCCAGTCATCACTTCCTCCGATTATTTCAGTCTCAAACCAGCTGAAGCTCTATAACCAACCAAGTCCTTCCCATGTTCCCTTAAACACTTCACAATTTCCACTTGATGCAAATGTTTCCGACTCCAAAACCGAACCCCCTCCGGTTCTCGACGGAATCGCAGCCGTAGTGGGTGAACACGTTTTGTTCGGAGGCAAAAACGCTGCCAGCAACAACGTAGCCGACATTGAAAACACCCAACTTGCGGACTTCATCAACCTTTCGCAGCGTTTTCGCTGTTCCGGAACTTCGAAAGAAGCCGCCGATAAGAAGTGTGCGGGAAACGTTTCGGTGCAGAAGAACTACAGGGGAGTGAGGAAGAGACCCTGGGGAAGGTTTTCGGCGGAGATAAGGGACCGTATAGGGCGTTGCAGACACTGGCTGGGGACTTTCGACACAGCTGAGGAAGCGGCGCGTGCGTACGACTCGGCGGCAAGGAGGCTAAGAGGGGCAAAAGCTCAGACCAACTTTCAAATCCCGTCGGTGTTTCCCCTCTCGTGTGACTCGGCTTCTTCATCAGCTTCTGTAAATGTTAATGCTGCAGGGACAAGGAGAAAAGGGTGTAGAAGTAGTCGTGGGGCAAAATCCAAGTCCACGAGGGAGACTAGTTCAGTGGTGGTTACTTCAGTGACTCAACTGTTTAGTCAGACTCCAGTTCCCAGAACTACTACTGTTATTGGGAACGGGGATCAGAATCTGGAGCTTGATTTAAAGCTGGGCATGAACTTTGGTTGCAGAGGAAGCAGCTGGTACTGTTCCCCATAATTAAGATGTAGCTCTTCCAGTTCAGGCTAGTCAGTGAAGTTTATCTTCTGGGTGTTTTCAACTTCTATTGCTCTTTGTGTTTATCAGTCAATCTTGCATGGGCGGGTTAGAATTCATCAGTATTTTTAGTGAATTTTTGTATCCCATGCTTTAGAAATCTCTAGGTAACCTAATATTTGCTGATCATCAATCGCTCTGAATATTTATGTGTTTTGATAAAGTTCATTCATCTTGGGTAAGGTTAATATTGAAGCAAGTACTTGTTGTAGTCTGTGGAGTTCTGACTTTTTTGCAGAGATAGAAACTGAAACTGGGTACTGTTACATGCATAATTTCTGGGTTTTTTTTCCTGCCGCAAGCACAGATACTGTTGTAGAATTCGACTTTTCTAATTCGTACAAGTTATAGCCGAACCCTTTTCTTCTCGCACTCGAGTATTTTGTGGCAGAAGCACTGAGATCTCAGGATCCTGTCATCAGAAGATTAATGGCTTACTGACACCAAGTACAAAAGAGTCGTAGTAAGAGTACTGGAACACCTTACAAAGCACTCCAATACCTAGCTACACATATTTATATTTCTGGATAATATAAAATTTTATTTTAAATCCGACAAATTTATATATTATTCTGTTCTGTATGGCCACGAAAAATAACACTGCAAATTAAGAACATGACACTGTTTTGTACGGAAATATGTGCGTTTTTTCAGACTGATTAATTAATATAAAATTTTTGTTAGTTTGATTAAAATTGAACAACAAATAAAAATAACACAACACAACCTCTAAATCATAAACTCGAATCAAACATAACTTCCATCCGAAACCAAACATATCCACAAAACATTCATATTCATCACTAAAATTATTATATTGATAAAAAAGTCATAAAAATAAATATAAACACTGAACAATTGATATTGATAAACATAATTATTTAGGTTTAGAGAGTTTTAATTTACATTTCATTATATTTAGTATTATTATTATTTATATTAAAAATGTAATTTCTTATCATGCAATTTAATTTAAAACAATATAAAAAAATCTCTCTTTAAAAACAAATTTAATGGCAAAACTGAAATAAATTTAAATTAAAGAGTATAACGAGAAGAGAAAATTATACAAACAGTATATTAACTTTGCTCCACTCATAATTAAGGTGTCTAAACTTTGTTAAATAACACATTAGTACATGAATTAACAAGTTAAACCTAATTTTCATACATATCGTTATAACACCGTTAAAAGTTACTGTTTTTTTTTCGAAGATCTTTTTTTTTCTTTTCTTTTTGAGAGAATCTTTTTTATAGGTGTCAAATCCACACATTTATTTTCTTTCTTTTCAAGATGATATTTTTTTCTAATTAAGGTGTTAACCGATTTGACGCCTAGAAGAAAAATTATTTTGGTTACAATTTAACTTCCGTTTTGTGGATTGCTACTTGTTGGTATATGAGGGAGAAAGAATTTTGGATAGTTGTTTGCTGATAAGAGGGCAATAGAGTTTAATTAGAGAATTGGTAAGAGAGAGATCTCAAACGCATCCACTACCTATTGATGAAGTCATGGGTTCGAGTGACCATGAGGGTATTAGTGAAATCTTTTGATCATCTTCAAAAGAAATAAAACAGAAAAGAAAAAAAGATTGCATAAAAAAAGATCTCAAGAAAAAAAAACAGTAACTTTTAACGGTGTTATAACAGCATGTACGATGTTTATATACCAATGTGTAATTTAACAAAGTTTAGACACCTTAATTATGAGTGGAGCAAATTTAATGTACTGATTGTATAATTTTTCCTAACGGGAAATTCATTCTGAGATGGCTGACTTGTAAAAAACTTAAAACATGAGGGGCAATAGGGGTGGGACATCGTTCATGTGAATAGTAATCCACCCCTATTCGTTTAATATATAGAGATTGTGAGACCTCGTACATTTTTACTATGGTTTACGACGAGTTAATGAGGTTTAAGCCGCGCTCGGTAACTTGACAAGTAACGACCGCACTCATTATCGATTTTTTCTAAATTTTTCAAATTCTTCATTTAAAGACTCGATGTTATAGTACGCATCGACACAAGTCTCCCGGTATTTTCATAATATTATTTGGAGCTTCCGTCTATTTTCTGTGAATTTTTGAAGTTTATGGTAATTTTTAATTATCATTCTGGTAAAAAAGTTTTTATCATTTAACCATTTACTTTTTTACCCTTTATTAAATCTGAATCGTTAGATCTTTTCCATATCAAATCTGGGTCATCCATTTGCCTATAAACAGGTTTGAAGTCTCTGACCAAAGTCAAAGTCCTCAAATCGGTCAACTCTTTCTTCCTCCTCTCTCCCAAGCTCTCTCTAGCTCTGGTGAGGTTCTGCCGTCTGGCCACCAACGGTCAGCACACCACCATTTGACTCCACTTTCTCTCCTCTGCAAAACCCCTCAAACCAATGCACCAAGCATCCACTCTTGGTGGAGATCGAAAGGAAGGAAGGCTTGACTGTTTTCTGACAAGAACTCGTCGTTCAATCGACGAGGCTACGCATGGAGGGTATTATTCTTCTCCTCTTCTCTCCATCTTCCTTTCTCTATCCGTGCAATGTCAAATCGAGCCCTAATTCGAAACTCTCTTTTTTTGTGTTTCTGGGTTCTCGTTTGTGGTTCTCCGGCGACCATGTTTTTGAGGTTCTAGCGAGTCCTAGGAGTTTGTGTGGAGCCTAGGTCCGTGCTGGAGCTATTGGTTCTCGGGCTTGAGTAGAGCAGAGGTGAGTGATAATTTCCTGGAGCTACTGTGTTACTATTTTTGTTGTTGGGATGCTAATTTGGTGTTGTTTTGATCTTGTTTATCGAGAACTTGGTGAAACGAAGAAAACGAGAAAGCTATGGCGAAATACCGGTAAGTTGACCCGAATCCAGCCAGTTAACAGAATCCGGTAGAATACCGAGGAGGTAGTCTTTGACTCTTAAAACGTGTCTTTTTCGTAGAGTCGTAGCGAAACGTCGGTTTAAGAAAACTTATCATTTTGAAAAGTTTCCATTTTTAGAAAGTTGAACTGTAAAAACAAAGAAAGTCAATAAGGGTTAAACGGTTAAATTAAGTAAAATGGAAACCTACTATATTTGAAAACTTTCTATTTTAGGAAATATTTCCAATTAAGGAAACCCTCTTGGGTGTACTTACAAGTTTCCAAAGATTCCGAATTAACATGTTTCGAAATGTTTGAGTTAATGAAAATCATAACACTTTGGTTAAACGAAATTTACGATTATTAAAACGGACTAATGATCGTTAAGATAGGTGTCCTTAGTAATTCAACGAGTTATTAAGTGACGCCTAAGTGTTTACCGTTTAATAAGAAGTAAAGAAAAATGACTCGGATTGTTTAACCTGAAGTTAAGTCGAACACCTTGAAAGAACGTTAATTGGTTAACCCTTAGTCAAATGGTAAATTCCTAGTCAGCTCAAGGAAAAAGGTTGGTCAACCTTTGGTCAAACCGAGAAAAGATCAGTCAATGATATTTCTAGACTTGTATTAATAGATCGTTTCTACAGTTTATTGAAGGACTTGGAGTACGACTCGAGAACGTAGACGCTTTGAGGAGCGCAACATTGGTGTTTGCTATGGAGCATGGTTCTAAAGGCCTCGCCTAGCACCGCTTAGGTTCTAGGCAGCAACAAGCCACCTCGCTTTTCTTCAAGACATTTGTGCCAGGCTGTGGGCAATTAGGCCGCCGCCTAGACGACACCAAGCCGCCTAAGGTTCTAAGTTCTCCGGCTAATTTTATTTATATTTAGTGGTTAGGTTGTTACTTTGTGAGGAGCATGGGAGTATAAGAGTAGATGATGTTTTTAAAATTAGAAGTGTATGTGCTTATTGTTGTTGTTGCTTATTTTTATATGAAGTTATGCTAAATTTTGGCTATAATCTATTTTATAAATATATCTAACAAGATTTATATTGAATAATTTATCAATATTTGATTGTTTTCTAATATGGAGAACATAAAATATATATTTTTAATTAATAAATATGAAAAAAGTAAATCGCATAATCTATGTCTAGGGTGTCCAAGCACTAGGCTATGGGTCGCCGCCCGCCTAGCGACACCTTTTAGACCATTGCTATGGAGTCGACATATCCAGGTACGGGGAGCACACCCAATGGGTGAACCGTAACTTTTATGGGTTAGTGGCTTTTTGTTTATATAAGTATAAGCTCCATGATTTACTGTTTTACCACGCGCTTTTACTCGTATTGATGTGTGTGTGTGTTATGGATAGAAAAGTAGTATCGTTGTCTTAATTTTCGGTGCTTGGCCTGAGAGTGACGAGACCTAATATTTAGTCTATGATTCCCATGGTGTCGATGACCGTGAACCTCCGAAGGGGCAATGCCCTGTTTATATTTTTTCTCAACTTATGCTTGTCTCGTATAGAGTTAAACGAGTTGTAAGTGTGGCGTCATGTTATGAGTGATATGTTGGGCATTTGATGTAAATTGACACTCGTGTTACTATTCGTCTCCAAGAGTAATAGGTAGTTGGTCCCGGTTTGCTGTAAAGACAAACCCATGATTCAGCCGTCGAGATCCAGGGAAAATCCTACTGGTGTCACGTGCATATTTGTTTGAGCTCAGTGTGCACATACAGTCACCTGGTTGATCCGTTTTTGTTCTTGTTTGGGGCATGATCTGTTCGTTTCTGTTTGAGTTTATTTGAGGTGACTATTAGTGTTAATTTTGCATTGGTCTTTAATGTTACCTCATGTCACTTGGTTTATCCTCTATATGTGTTTCCGTGTGTGTGGAATGTTTTACGCGTTGTCGCATGTTTTCAAAGTTGGCCATGTTTTATCACTATTTTTCGCACTTCCGTTGTAAATTCTGTTGTCATCGGTGAAAAAGAGGAAAAAGAGAATATTGTAGATTCTGGTCTTTGTTTCACCTAGCCTTGTAGTTTCGGCCAAGTGGGTGGTCAATACGTCAGATCGACGTATTGATTGAACATTAGACCAGGATTACGACAGTTACTGCCGTATTTCAGGCCAGTAAAGGATCCGGAATGCGACAGTAATTACTTGGTATCAGAGCGGGATTTCTTCAGACCACTGTTTTTAAATTGTTTTAAGTTTGTTTGTGCGGTGGTAATAACGGGTTTCGAATGTCCCCTTGGAAATTTGAGTTCAGGTTTAAAAATAGTGACAACTATAAAGTATTTCACGAGTCGTGTCTTCCACATTGGTAACCCATTCTGAAATTCGACTCATTACCCCTTGTGATATAGTACTTCATTCCATATTTTGATCCCTTGTCGATGTGTTCCACTTAAAAATATTGTTTCATGATTGAGAATTGTTACCTTGTTTGAGAGGTTGCAGATTTGTTCATTCTCATGTTATGTTGTTCCCTTTGATGTTTTGATTGATGTGGACTTGGTGTTTGAAATTGTTTCTTGAAATTTTATCTGAGTGTTTATAGAAAATTTGCTTCTTAATCTCAGTTATCTTGTTGAGTTTCATGTCCCATTTGTGAAATTGAAAAGTGTTTGATTTTGTTGAGTTTGTCCCCAATGCTCCCCACAGTACACAGACCGTAACAAGTTGTGAGCCAAAAGGGTAAGGTTAAGGTAATGAGAAACTGGACATAGTTGAAAGAAAGAGATTGTGAATTGTTGGACTATTATGAGGATTTTTTGAATTATTGGATTGTATTGTGCGCACTTGAGATATGTTGAGCTACTTGGTGCAATATTGGATTGTGATGTTGAAATTGATTATGGAAGCACCATGAGATGCATGCAAGATTTTGAGCTACTTTTATCCTTTAGTCTGCCAGCTTATTAGCATTTAATGTGATGAGATGCCCTACTTTAGACTTTCTCTCTCTCGAGAGAGAGTGGAGTAGAACTAGAAATTAATTTGTGGCTGAGTATGTGGAGGTGACATTCATGTTGGCGCAAAGTCACTTAGTTTATTCATCAGCCAAGAGAGCAGTTTTTAGATCACACTGTTGTATGCGAGTTCGTTCAAGCCCCATGATCGAATGTTAGGGTGCGAGGAACGAGAAATGAGGGTTATTGATTGTTGGACGTAGATGATGATACGCCCACAGCCTCAAGGTCTCGTATAGAAAGTACACGTCACTCTTATCTCGAAAAGTGCGAGAGACGTACGAGTTTCGTCTACGGTGATGGATTATAGCATTTGTCATCCTTCCACGAGGAAGACTTTGGTGTTCAATGCCTAGTGTGACAGTTGTAAAAGTGAAGTATATATACATATTGACTACGAGTTAGTCTACGTTTATGTCTGGGAAGCTATCAGATTGTTTTAATTGCCATTTCGAGAATTAACTCGAGAAAAGCTAAGAAGCAAGCCTCAAAAATTCTATTTACGACGAAAGTGATGAGACAATGGTATGGTGCCCGAGTAAGTGTATCAAAGCGGACATATTTGTTCATCTCGTATTGCAACTACGAGGAGACTTCTGTTTCCAATGGAATTAGTACATAGAGCTTGTGACTCTTGTTTGCTTGAAATTCCGTCCAGTGGAACATGATGACATTCCTTGAAGGTTGGACAAATAAAGTCTTAGAATGTGGATCATCTTTAGATGGATGCAATTAAGAAAATGACTTCTACAAAAGCAAAGATTGTAATCTTCTTCCCTGTAGTTTTGCGGCGAATTGTGTTCTCGTTTTTTGGTAAAATGTTTTGCTACGGCTTTTCGTTCGGAAAGTTTGGTTTCTTACGCGAAATGATTTTTCTCACTTCACTACATGGAAGGTAAGGGATTCTAGTTTTTTAGAAATTTTGTTCTCAAATTTTTGGTTTTCATTTGGAAGTCTTAAAGTGATTTCAACGTATTGAGAAAATGTTCCAAGAAAAGAAATTCTCAAATTTGGGTTTTGGTTTCTCAAAGTGTCTTGCTTGAAATGAAAATCTCAAAAGTTGTTTTGCAAAAGAATTTGAGGGTTTTTCAAAATCTAAAGGTTTCAACTTTGGCGTTTTCACATTTAGTGTTTTCCAAAAAGATTCCCAAAATTTTTACCAAGTTTTAAAGAAATGTTGACAAGTAAAGTTATGTCTCGTGTTTGGACCACGAAATATTTTAGTGGCTTTGTTTTACATCGCAAGATTTTCTGATTGAGTTTTAAAAATATGTGAAACTATTATGGGAAGAAGTGTACTCCAAATCTACTAAGTGTAACATAAAGTCTACAAGGAGCGTAAGCCAGATCAGATAATCATATTGAAGGTTAAGTTAGCAAGTCTCAGATCAACTAATTCTTGAACGAGAGCTAAGGACTGCGTCTAGAATTTTAGCTAGGTTTTGCTTTGAAAAGTGGAGTGTAGCAGAGTTTCTTCTTAAAGATTGTGCAAACTTCGAGTTTGATCGTTGTGATAGTCAGGAGGATCTTGTTTATCGTGAAGACGTCCTGATCCTTTAATTGCGATACGGTAGCGAAAACGCCTTCTGATCTTTTTGGATGCGTTATCAAGATTGAGTGTCATCTCTTCGATGGAGACTGACAGACACACTCACATGAAACTACTCATCAACATAGCGACATCGGGAGCGAGAATTAATGAAAGTAGTTGCGAGTATCTGTTCCCATTGTTGATGACGAGGAGACTATATTCGCAATATTGACTTTGGGAAAAGTCTATCGGCGACATCATTATAGGTCATCTATGAGTTGACAGTAAGACAACATTATCGACCTAGCTCATCATTAGTGGTTCTTCGATGGTGAGAAATTGTTCGTAATCCATCATTCGTGGTTCATCGATTGTGCAGACATGACACTGTAAAGAAAGACGTGTTTTTGTGTATCCTCACTTATTAGTTGGTATCTATGCATCCCCACCTATAGTAAAGCTTTGATAGAGTCGTTTTGGCACTTAGACTCAGTGACGCTATACGTTAGCGATTGTGACAGCTTGTTTCGAGTTTCCCGCCTTTACGATCAAGACTTGAAAGTGACAAGTTCGATGTGTTACTTGGCTACAAAACAGGTGAGATTGACAATTGAATCGACTGTTACACAAGGTAATGAAAAGTGGAAATACTTATGAGTATACATGCCTTGGCATCGACATTGTTGTTTTAGTCACGAGTAGAAATTTGAGGTTCAGCTGAAAATTCAGTGATATTGAAGAAAGTTGGACTCACAGTAAACAAAGTTATTAGTTATGAATTTTTAAAGTTAGACAAGACAAGCCTAATCCCAGCCATCTTGCATTAGTGTCGTTTCCTCTTGAAATCGTACAGTTTAATTTGAAGTTTCCTCTTTAATTTTTGCATTAGTAAAAATTGTCATGAATTATCACCACTTTGTCTCATCATGATCTCTAAAACCGCATAATATTGAAATGCGTGGAATAATTGATGTTCATAACGTAATAGATTCGATGCCTGAAATATTATCTGATATTGTATAGTGACGAGATCATATATACATACTGCAAACATGCGTATAACGAATAATGTCTTATTAAGAGGGCATGACGCCACCTAATGAATTTGGAGTTGACGTCACCACCATGGATGGTGCATAGTGACTTTATAACGTGACATAATGGTATCACAGGCGGTGGCTCCCCAAGAAAAAGGGGGAGGCCTTATAGGGTTCGCTGAATACTTGCCTAAGTGAGAGAGAAATATTGACACATTATGATCTATTGATCATTGATATTTAATTTTGTCTTATGAGAATAATTATGAATTATGGTTATCATTAGGGGACGTCTCAATGTTAGAACCAATTCTTAAATTATAGAGATCTCTACAAACTATATATTACAAAAGTGTACATAAGGACGTGGGACATTGAGATATCGAACCTTACTTCGTTGCAAATTGACACGTATTATATTGGTCAAAAAGGAAAGGTATTTGGATTGGTTATGCCGACACCATCAAGTGTAAAACCTATCAATTGAATAAGTCTTTGTATTGCATGATTATAGACTCATCTTATATTGTAAGACTTGTCATAGTTTCCTAGGATCGACTACGAAAAACAATTCTCTCGTAATGGATGTCATTGTACTCCACTACCTTGTCAATTTGGTAGTTTGTGAAAAATATGATATGCAGCTTATGAATGTGGTCACAACATATGTCTATGAGGATCTAAGTTAAGAGATATACATGAAGGTTTAAGATTAACTTCATTTACCAAATTGAAGTGCCTCTAGACCACAAAACAAGTTTACAATAAGGTTGAAACGTTCACTAAGTAACAACTAGATTGGGAAGTGATATAATGAATGATTCTCATACGTGTTTATTAAAATAGACAATTGTCAGATCTGTATTATTGCAGTTTATGTCAATGACATGTATATTAATAGACTCTTGATGAACTAAGAGATACCACTAAAGATTTCAAATCCTATTTTGAGATAAAAGATCTTGTGAAGACATGCTTTTGGCTCAAACTAGAATTCGAGCACCATAATAATGGTATTATACATTAATCGACTTATATTATTATATATTAAGGCACTCTATGTTGATAAAATGATGCCTATGAGTATTTCCATAATCGTTCGTAGTCTTGACCCTTAAAGTGATACGTTTCGTCTAAAGGATGATGGCGAACACGTTTTGGAGGCTGAATGTCCAATGTAAGTACAATAAGCACATTATTGTATCGAGCAAAATATACAAGACTCGACTTCTCATCCATATTATGAATTTGTTAGCTTGATGTGAGGGTCCTTTTTAAATTGAGTATGACTAGGCCATGATTAACTCAATAATTGGATTAATGAACAATTTTGTATGTGATTCAGACAATGAATGTGACTTGTAGTATAAAGCATGGTGTGGGAGCCGAAGAGCACCGGAGTGAGAGAGAAATGGACTAGTTTTGAGAATTGGAGAATGAAGAACAAAGCTGGATTTTTGGAAAATGGCTGAGTTTTAGAACAAGAATTGAGAGAATGGTTAATGAGGTTTATTGCTTGAAGGCATAAGAACTTGGCTTGAGTGTTTATGAGGATTTTGGATTTGTTGCATGATCGGATGAAGACATGAGTGTTTAGGGGTTTTTTCTAGGTTGTTGTTTCCTCAAACTATATAAGCTTCTGATTTTTTACAAGATAGATTTCTTGCTTGGCTTTGGTTTGTCATTCAGGATGGAATGTGCTTGAGTAGTTCATGAAGATAGCTAGCTGACTTTGCTCGTACATTGTAAGACTTAGGAGTCATTGCTTTGGCTTTACTTATTCTATTTGGCTTCCATTACTTGTTTCAGCATATAATGTGATTGCTTTGGCTTCACCAGTTATAAACAATGAGTGAAAGTACTTGCGTCAATAAAGAGAAGTAAAAGATAGGAAATTAAAGTTTGGATCCGAAATATATTCTTTAGAAGTGTTTTAAGGTAAAGTTGAAGGAAACTGATTACTAGGTGAAGCTTATAAAGATATAGTCGGCTGGGGAATTTTCAGTGACAAAGGGATACATGTGTTCATTTTATAAACATACACCTTTATCTTCAAAACAATGTTTCATTATCTTTCCCTATATACATGTCCAAACTTCATATATCACTACTACCACTCTATAATTTCCTCAAGTAAGCTTACATCAACCTATCTATTGCAATACCAAGCTTTTATAAGCACTTGGTCAATGAAATCAAGCTACATGTTCCTTCCTAGTACCTACAGATACATAAGATGAGTATGCCATGAAAATTCATATGCGAAGCTCATATCTAGACACAACAAATAACAATGCCAAGCAAATAAAGTCAAGTCAAGCCAAGTTCTCCTGCCTTGAAGCATTAAACTCCATTAGTCATTCTCCTAATTCTTGTTCTAAAACTCAGCCATTTTTTCAGAAAACCCAAATTTGTTCTTTGTTCCCTAATCCTCAAAACCAGTCCAATTCTTTCTCACCTAGGTGCTCTTCAGCTCTTACACCATACTTCATGCTATAAGTCACATTCATTGTTTGATCATGAATTACATATAAGATTTCTCATTAATCTAATTATCGAGTTAAGCTAGCCCTAGTCAAGCTCAATTCAAAAAGGACCCTCACACTTGATTTAGCTATACGCCCAGGCAATGCCTATGGATTGACATACGATTAATCTTTAGATACTTATTATCTTTGGATTTATTTTGTCCCTACAATTATTTTAGAGTATATGACATGATGGATTGCACCATATCACCTGTCATACCCTGAATTTTTGGATAAATAAAAATCCAAAACTGGGGGATAATATCCTCACTGACTTTCCAAATTCTTGTAATAGTCTACACTTATTAAAAACACAAATCTGAAATTCAAATGTCAATCAAGACCCAAACCTTTGAATCAAATATTACAATCCAAAAAATCACATAACTTGATATTCAAATAAGGTCGTGCTCTAAAGAGCTCTCCAAACAACAATTCAATTATAAAAAAGTTAAACTTTCAACAAGTAAGCTCCTAAACCTCTACGTCTCAATCTTGGAAATTCCAATCTGCAAGGTCAGACCCTACACCTGGTAAGCTTTACAGCTCGTATGAGTAACTCAAATTAAAAGACTCGTATCGTAAATGCACCTAACCCAACAAATAGAGAAAATAAATAAAAGTAAACAAACAATTAAAACGAGCATACAACATATAAAAAAATGGTAGAAGACAATAACCCCTGCATTGAAATCTTAGTTCAGGTAGTTATTTGCTTCACAAGGAAATCATATAAAATCATGCGTAAAGAATAATTCAATAAATCACAAATGAAATCAATATTAAATTCATGGTAATCCCGACAATAAACATAGTTCCGGAATTTACCAAAAACCAAAGAATTCAAATAAAACAAACAAATAGACCAAACTCAAAATAAAATCAAGATCTCCATTCGTAATTTCGTCGGCTAAGTAAAAAAAAAATTCTGCTTTCGTCGGCTAAAAAGTCGTTGGGAAAAAGCCGTCGGCCAAGACTTTAGCCGATGAAATTACTGTTCATCGTCGGCTAAAGTCATTTATTTAGCCGATAAAGAAATTTTTCGTCGCTTAAAGTCTGTACTTTAGCCGACGAAATTTGATTAAATTTCGTCGGCTAAGGTAATTTATTTTTATTTATTTATTTAAATTTAGCCGGTGAATTTTATTAAAATTCGTCGTCTATAGTTATTTATTTATTTAACTTTAGCCGACAAAATTTATTAAAATTCGTCGGATATATTTATTTATTTTATTTTTTTATTTATTCATTTAACTTTAGCCGACAAATTTTAATAAATTTCGTCGGCTATAGTTAGTTATTTTTTTTTTTCTTTTTTATTTAACTTTAGCTGATGAATTTTATTAAAATTCTTCGGCTATAGTTATTTATTTTATTTATTTTTATTTCTATTCTTTTTTATTTCTTGTATTTTTGATTAATTTTTTTTTCTTTTTCGTTTTTCCATCGGTGGTTGAGGAGAAGAAGAAGAAGAAGGCTAGCTAGACCGGCCGAAGGAAAGGAGTAGGGGAGGAGGAGGAGAAGGAGATGGATCGAGTTAGAGGAGGAGGAGATGGAGAGGAGGAGGTGGAGATGGAGGAGATGTTGTTAAAGGAGGAGAGGAGGATGAGGAGTTGCTGCCGCCGGAGGAGGAGGAGGAGGAAGGGAGATAAAGAGGAGGAGGAAAAAATGAAAGATATAGGAAAAATTTCAAAATTTTCTACGAGGATTTGACGGTCGTATTTTTGTTTTTGAATTTTGATGAACGGAATCACATTATGCTTACTATTTACCACCATTTATCCCTATGGAGAGCCATATTATCGAGGGGTAAATGTTTAAAAAAAATTTAGATAGACAGTTGTGTCTCATCATGGTGACAGTTTGTTGTGTTGAAGGTTCGACCAAAATACCTCATATAGATGCAGATATATTCATTTTTATGTGTTAAGTGGTTAGAAAAACTGCATTTTGAAGTCTTAAACGAACTCGGATGGCCAAAAAAGCCTATATGTCATGGCGTTAGTGATGAGTTTGACTCGTATGCCCGTTCCCTGATAGGTATCACAATAGTCATTCGGACACCGAAATATCCGTAATGCAATTTTGTAAGTAAAAGATACTTTAGCCGACGAAATACCCTAATTTCAAATTTTGTTGGCTAAAGTTCACAGACTATAGCTGACGAAAAAATTAGATTAGCGGAAGAAATTTTTTTTCAGGCTAAAGTTGACTCACTACCAGGATAAGCACTTTAGCCGACGAAATTTTTTCGTCGGCCTGTTCACCATTTTCGTCGGCTATAACCTTAGCCGACGACACGTCGTCGGCTAAGAAGTCGTCGGCTATACTTCGTCGGCTATGCTTATAGCCGACGAAATAAAGTCCGTCGTCGGCTATACTCCACACCTTAGCCGACGAAATAATATAAAAAATTCGTCGGCTATACTCCAAAACTTAGCCGACGAAATAATATAAATATTTCGTCGGCTATAATCCAACACTTAGCCGACGAAATAATATTAATATTTCGTCGGCTATAATCCAACACTTAGCCGACGAAATAATCTTAATATTTCGTCGGCTAAAGTGTTTAAAAAATAAAAATTAAATAGAGAATAGCCGACGAAATTAGCACACTTTCTTCTGCTATAATACTTTTAGCCGACGAAATTAGCACACTTTCGTCGGCTAAAGGTTGTTGGAAAAAAAAACTAGCATAGCCGACGAAATATGGTAAATTTCGTCGGCTATAGTACTTTTTATACTAGAAACCCAAACAAAATTTATACATTACCATCCTAGCAAGCTGCAAATTACAGAAACAATTTTATAACCAACAACAACACACCATCTAAAGTAACATAAACATTTTGCATTAAATTTTCAATTCATAAATTGTTCATAAAACCTAAAAAGTAAATTAATATTTGTTCATAAACCTAAAAAACTAAATAAATAATTGTTCATAAACTTAAAAAACTAAATGAAATCGATATCGTCTAAATCAATATCTGCTCCAGGATGAGGTTGTTGGGGAGGTTGGGGAGGTTGCGGCGGCTGAGGTAAGACAACAGGCGGGGGCATGGGCGGAAGCGGAAGTCCCTGCTGCTGTGCAGCTATAAAATCTTGCATGTACTGGTACATCTGCTGCTGCTGTGTCTGCTGGGCGGCATGACATGCTATAGTGTACTCCTGTAGAGCGGCAGTATATGCTGCTTGGGCGGCCTCTCTCGCGGCAGTATATGCTGCTTGGGCGGCCTCTCTCTCGGCAGTATATGCTGCTTGGGCGGCTTGTTGTTCCCGTAACATCTGAACTTCCGCCTCAAGCTGAGTCGTTCTGCTGCTGGTCGAGGCTCCTTTTTTCTGAAACCCAGGAGTGGTTTTCAGTACCCCCTCGCCCTTCTTTCCCAGGCCCCGACAGTAGAAGTTATTTCCTCGCGGTGGGAAGGCTGTGCCCATGATCCTGGCCCCAACGCTGAGATCCGAACTGTCTATCCGGGACATGGCTTCGGACATGTCTTCCTCTTGCGTGTCAGGCCATGTCTCCCTGACTATAGCAGCCATCACCTCGTCACTAGCCTGCCTCACCCTCGCCTAATTTGATAGGAAAAAAATTAATTAACATTTTAAAATATATATATATATATATATATACATATAATTTACTAAATTTTAAAACGTAAAACGACTTACAATATCCTCCTGGGAGTCAGGATATGCCTTCTCGTACGTATAGACGTACTGGTTGACCTCTGGATGTTCCCTGGCCGCCTCCTCCATCAACGATGCGAACGGTCTAGAACCGGCATGATGGTTCCTCATGTTGCGTTGCCGGTTTTGAGCGTTCACCCGGGAAACGGCCTACAAAGGAATCGAATTAGTAAAATATTTTAAAACGTATTAAATATAATTTAATATAATAAATAATTATTTTTAATTACCTGTTTATGTGGGTTGTTGAATTCCGATATCAGAAGACTCATGTTGCCAAAAGGATTGAACCCGTCGGATGAGAGCCCGAGCCTCACATTTCGGACCTCAGACGCAAAATGAGGAAACTCCCTGTCTATATGCTTCCAGGCCTCCCCATCAGCAGGGTGTATAAGGGTATCTTCGCCTTGCAATTCCCTATCAGCGTGCCATCTCATAGATTTGGCCGTGTGTGATGACATGTACAACCGTTCCAGCCTATCCCTCAACGGGAAATACCGAAGTACCTTCATAGGTTTCCTATTGCCTGCAGGAGTCAACTTATACCTGTCACTCTGACATACTGGACATGTGTCAAGGTCACCAAGGTCATTCCCTTCTGGATCTTTACCCCAGAAGAGAACACAATCATATCTGCATGCATGGATCTTGATGTAGGAAAGCCCAAGATCTTTCAGTATACATCGGACCTTATGATGAGTGGTAGGAAGACGATGACCGTGGGGCAGCATCGAAGCAGTGTACTGTAGATACTCATCAACAGCCTTCACAGTCGATTTTGTCTCAACTTTAATCTTCATAACGTCCATCACACTTTCAAGAACCGTTTTCTGACAACCGGGGTACACAGGGGTCTGTTGGAAAGCAAGTAGTTTGTTGTACCTGTCAATACCAGCAGTGTTGACAACTCTAGGGAAGGGCTGCACCGGGTCAGACATATACGGTCCTTCAGAGCATACACCCCTCTCATAAGGAAACATATCGTTGATGAAGGCCGTTGTTGGATCGTTGGATGTACTGCCCGTCTCAGAAAACTGCCCATGATCATGCGGACCCCTTGATGATGTTTCACCGTGATATATCCAACATGTGTACTTCTCCCAAAACCCATTACTTTGAAGGTGCTGCCAAACCTTGTCAATTGGAAATTGATACATATCGCTGCGACACTGACATTTAGTGCACGGACAATAGAAAATTGTATTCCCTTTAGCATTATTGATCACATATTCAATAAAACTAACAACTCCTTTAGCATATCTTTTGTCCCATTTTGGAAGCGAAATCCAACTCTTATCCATATCCTGAGAAAATAACATAATATATATGTATAAACGCTAATTAATTAAATTTACGAATCATTCAATTTATATTATATCTGAGTTAACGTACAATTAATATATATAATAATTACTAATTAATATAATCAAATTAATATATATATATATATATATATATATATATCAACAACTTCATATATATTATCAAACCCAAATCGATCAACTCAATCACACTCAAAACACAATATAATCAACTCTAATTAAAACACAATATAATCAACTCTAATTAAAACTCAAAATTAATGTGCATAACGAAAATAAAACTCTTAAATCAACTCAAAAACAAGATATATACATATACGTACCTATATATAGCGCCACAAACTAATTTCGGACAGATTTCGACAACACCCAACAATTTCGCCAACCCCAAAATTTTTTCTCCTGTTTTTTCTTTCAAATCAGCTACTGTCTAGATCTGGAAATATAAAGAATTTTAGCCGACGAAATTATATATATCGTCGGCCAAAGTTTTAAAATTTCGTCGGCTATAGTTCACAGACTATAGCCGACGAAAAAAACTATTTTAGCCGACGACACAACATTTCGTCGGCTAAAGGTCCATTTTAGCCGACGAAAATTTCACTTAGGCGACGAAATTTTTTTTCGTCGGCTAAAAGTCCACTTTAGCCGACGAAAATTTCACTTAGGCGACGAAATTATTTTTCGTCGGCTAAAATGGACTTTAGCCGACGAAAAAAAATTTCGTCGGCCTGCTAATTTTTTTTCGTCGGCTATGATACTTATTCTGGTAGTGACTTTAGCCGAAGAAAATATAAGTTAGCCGACAAAATAATTTTCGTTGGCTAAAGTGGACTTTAGCCGATGAAAAATTATTTCGTCGGTCTGTTTTTGGTCATTTCGTCGGCTAAAGACTTTTTTCTAGTAGTGCCACATCATCAATTCCCACGAACATCCTACTCCGGAATAGATCCGTTCGCAACTAAGGAAGACCTACACCGCCCAATCTAGAATAGATCTCTTCACTACTAAGGAGGATCTAAACCATCACGCTAAGATAAATTCCTTCGCCACTAAGACGAACCAACACCGCCACACAGAAATAAATCTTTTCTCCACTAAAGAAGATCTAACGCCACCCACACGTCAACTTGCCTCCAACCATACAAGAACATATCAATTAATCACATGGTCTACTATAATTCAACCCAACACTTCTTCTCATCATAACCAAAGATATATCAAACATCATAATTCCTCACACATTAACCCAACTAAACACATAATAGGCCTTTATCCCATATTGATCTCTATTACATTTTTAGTTCACAATTACAAATATCTTTTATAAAATATTTTTATATGAAAATCATTTTACTTACCTATGAACTGTAGTCGATCAAGTTCATTTGTTTTAAAAGCAAAACCTTATTTTCAAGAAAATGGTTTACAATAAATGAACTATAACATAATATTAATTTTTTTTCATGACAAATGAGATTTACTTACCTTAACTCCCGTTCACACCCCGAATTTTGGAATAACAAGAAATTCAAATTCGAGACATGATGACCGATAACTCAAAGAACAAAAACATCAATACTAATAGACTCACAGCTTGAGTCAAAATTACATATCTTGCTCACACAACGGATAAATCATCTCGCTTTCAAAACCTTACTACAATTTTCAATTGTTATTAACAAAAGGTAATTTGATTTTATCTAAGCAGCTAACAATCCCTAGTCCGTACTCTTGAAAGTCCTGCAAAATTAACTCTACACTATGGATTGGTGCACCGGTTTATGAACAACAACTCGGCAAGCTTTACAGCTCGTATGAGTTAATCAAATTAAAATATCCGTACCAATGTTTTAAAAGGCTAAGGCGTAGTCGAGGCAACGACACAAGAGCCTCACCAAGGCGTTTTCCTTAAGGCGTAAGGCGTAAGCCTTTCAAAAAATAATCTATTTTCATGCTATTATTACTCCTATATAGAGAATTCCTAGTAAGCACTCAAATAATGCAATTCAAGCACATCACCAAACATAAAATACATCCAAAGATCCAAGTTGAAAGATCAAAGTACATACTAGAACTCATTGTGGCTAACTACAAAATCTTTCTTCTATGACCTGTCACTAGAACTCATTGTGGCTGCCTGCAACACACAAACAAAACTTCACCTTATCTGTAAATGACTAATTGCTACATAGAACTAACAAATGACTAAATGCTACACAGATTTGATAGAAGTGTGTAAAATTGATTCAGTAAGCAAACACCAATCTATAACTAAATGCTCATTGCAATATTGAAAATCTAAGGCCCATTCAGTATCAAAGCCATATATTGAAAAAAAACAACTCTGGTAAACATAGAATTCGATATCAAAACAAAGTAGGATTCAATATCAACCTATCTCAAATTGTAGGTGCGAGAAAAACTCCTTGTTCAATCTGTATTACACATATTTGATATTTTAGATCAAAAACTTGAGATCTTCTTCCATTTTTCATTCATTTCAGCATTCCCAACATTAACATTTCAACAACGTTAATAAGCAAAAATGGGGTGCAAATAACCAACCTTAGCCTCAACCTTGAAATCTCGAAATCAAGAAAATACTCGATCAACCCCTCTACATTATCTAGAGCTACCCGATACTTAAAACCAAAGCAAACAAACCAAAACACAATCACAAACTAATAATTGAACACTAATAATCAAAATTCAAAACCAGTGCGTAAAACTCACTTCTCTAACAGCTCGATGGCGCTCTTTATCTTCAGCCACTTGGCCCTCAAACGCCTCTCGAGCATTAGAGTCCTTCTCCAGCCGTCATTGGAACTCTTTCCTGGCTATGTGGCCCATCTGCGGCTGCCCAAGTATACCTTCTGGATCAGTCCTTGGCTTACCAATACCAAGTTTGAAAAAACTCAAGACATGATATTGTTGTCCAGACGGCGTCGACAACGCGGTGGGCTTCGGTTGGGCTGTTGTATTTGCAGAAGAGGTTGTGGAGGCCGTTTTTGATTATGAGGGGAGGGAGGCGGATCGAATGGAAATGCCAGAATGACAGAATGAAGAGTAAAGAATGAAGTGTAGAGGGAGGCGGACGCGAGACCTAGAAACCTCAATCAAAAACGACGTTGTTTTTATTTAAACTTTAAGCGCACGCCTTCCGCGCCTTGGTGTGCGCCTTTTGTGCTTTTCCGGCCTTATGCAGCACCTTCAACACCTCTGCATCTAAACCATCAAGGCTGACTCAGTAGCAGCACCGCCTTGCACCTTTTGGGCCTCATGGCGCGGCCGAGAAGCGTTTTTTAATACAGAGATCCATACCGTAATTACGCCTAACCCCACAAATTGAGAAAATAAATAAAAGTAAACAAACAATTAAAACAAGCATACAAAATATAAAAATGGTAGAAGACACTAACCCTTGCATGGAAATCTTAGTTCAGGTAGTTATTTGCTTCACAAGTAAATCATAAAAAATCATGCGTAAAGTGTAATTCAATAAATTTCAAATGAAACCACTATTAAAGTCATGGTAATCCCGACAATAAACATATTTCTGAAATTTATCAAAAACCAAAGAATTCAAATAAAACAAACAAAGAAACAAAACTCAAAATCAATCAAAATCTCCATTCATGAATCCACATCAACAATTCCCATGAAACATCTCACATCAAAATAGATCTTTTTGCCACTAAGGAGGACCTAAACCGCCAATCCGGAATAGATTCCTTCGTCGCTAAGGAGGATCTAAACCTCCACACTAAGATAGATCCATTTGACACTATGGATAACCTACATCCCACATAAGAATAGATATTTCATATTTTTGCCACTAAGGAAAATCTAACGCCACACACGTCAACTTGCCTCCAACCATAAAATAACATATTAATCAATCACAAGATATACCATATATTCCAACACAACAATTTATCACCCATCACCAAAGATAATTCAATCTTCATAACTCCTCACACATTATCACAACAAGGTATAACCATCGCAAGGCACAACTAAATCCATAGTGGAAATTTATCTCATATTCACCCTTACACGTTATTGTTCATAATCACAAATCTCTTTTAAAATCGATTTTATGAGAAAATCATTTTACTTACCCATGAACCGTAGTCTATCAAGTTCATTTATTTTTAAAACACAACACTTCATTTATAAGGAAACGATTTCACAATTCATGATACATAAACTATAATATAATATTAATTTCTTTCACGACAAAGTGAGATTTACTCGCTTTAAATTCCCAATGCGTCTTCACACACCACATGAACAAGCACAACTCCAACTTAGTCAATCACCTAGGTAGCACAATTCAACTTGCTGACTAACAAAACAAGTGATTACCATTTACACCGACAAGTTAAAAGATTAAACCCGAAGATTTGCCACATTGAGGCAATCCTCTCCCAAGACCTCCCAAGGTCACCGGGACACTCAAACTATCTAATGCAACTGTTAAACAAGATTCTAGATTTGGACATCCAAAACTCAACAGCCTCATCCAAGTCCCAGTTAACCTTAACCTAAGATCCAAATCTCGTCGAATCATAACCTCATAATATATATCCACAAGCCATTCTTCGGGTAAACCGAACAACAAACCAAAGAATACCATAACCTTTCAAAACTCCTGGTCCTCTAAATTGCCCCACGTCTCGAACCACCTCTACAAGCCTTCAATGTACGGCCACTGATTGGCCGCCGCCTTCCGTCTGATGACAACGTAATAGGATATGCGCCGTCGAACAGATACAAAAACCTTTTTTCTGAAAACCCTGGAGAGAGTCGAGGTTTATGGAGCAAATTTTAATCGACATAGTATTAAGTTTCCATGTCCTGCAAGTAATTTAACAAAATTTCAATATTAAAATCAACCACAAATAACAAAAGAAAATTTATATGAATCTAGAGTATGTCGCTAGATAAAATGGTACTGGACATAACGTTTAGGCTTGATTTGAATTTTGTCTATCTCTCTAATTAAAGTTTGTCTTTTTCCTTTTTTAGTTACAAATCTAGTTTAAATTTTCATTTTTCAAAGTCATTGCTTCAGTTCTGTCCATGGGCAGTTTTGCTCCAAACTAAAATCCTTGTATTCACTTCATGTTCAATGTCCCATTTTTTATTTTTTAACAGATATTATAATTGTATGATTTGAACTCAAAACCTCTTATTAAAGGAAAGACTGTGTCGCTAACCCAATTGAGACCGGGCCTCATTTTTCATTTGCTTCAGTTATTGTTGATTTACAAGCTTACGTATTATGTAGCTCACTCAGTCGGTACTCCAAGAATAAAAAGAAGAAAAAAACGTAATTATTCTGGCTCACTCCAAGAAACCGCCATGAAAAAGCGGGTGGATAACCGCAAGAAGCTGGAATTAAGGAGCTACTGAACAAAGAAACACAGACTCGTACTTTTATCTATAATTTGAGGAATGGCTTAGAAAGAAATAGAGAGGAAAAAGAAGAAAAGAGTTAGAGAGGAAACTCCAAATACACAGCATACTTACCATTGCAATGACATTACAGTCCCATATAAGATGCTGGATACGTCACTCACTCACTTCGATCGTCCATAATCGTATTGAAATTCTAAACATGCTCATATTAATTAATTAATGTATTGAAGCATGCTTGGACTTACAGAAAGCCATCAATTGCCATATCAGCTAACCACGACTGATAATACTTTAAGCAAGGAGAAAAACGCAAGACTGATAATACTTTAAGTAAGCAAGGAGAAAAACGCAGGAAGAACAAATATAACTTTATTTTACAAGCCAAATGCGATTCAATAGTGATAGTAATTTAGTTTGACTGACAGAGATGATAGCGTACAAATTAAGGACCTTCTGTAAAAGAGTATGAAGTGATCTATGTAATCTATCACTTACAATTCTGATGTAATAACTTAAGCAGAGTCGACCTATGGTGCTTGGGGGTTGTCATATTTCCAAGTTTAAATTATTTGTGGAACTCCAAAAGGAGATTTCATAAAAGAGTAGTCAAATTTGAAATGATGATTGTTAGAATTTAGGTTTCTCTGCTAAGGTATTTTGAACAAAAATATGATTCGCTGATCAATTTGTTGTGACGAATGAGACAGAAGAAACTCAGTTGAATATTTCGAAACAGATCGTTGCAACCTCTTATATTTCTTACTTCTAGAATTCTTACAGAGTACACAACATTCTTACCCATTATATAAGGATCAAGAAAACCTAAAAAAGATTTAAGTAAAAGACCTACAAAAGATCTAATATTGTACTTAATTACAAAAGATCTAAATCTTAGTTTGAGTGAAGATGAATAGTAGAACAAGTGGAAGCAAATATCTGCAGTGAATCATTGCTTCTTCTGCAGTTTTCTAATATTATCAAGAAAGCATTAACTTCAACACTCCCTCTTAATGTTTTGCTTATCCAATCCAAGTAGGTCTCTGAGGTATTCAAACATCTCTCTTGACAGAGCTTTGGTGAAGATATCTACAACTTGGTCGTCTGTATTGCAGTGCACCAGATCAATCTCATTCTCTTCAACTGCATCCCTGATGTAGTGAATTTCAAAGCAATATGCTTTGCCCTACTGTGATACACAGGATTCTTGCCCATGACAATTGTAGACTTGTTATCACTGAGAATGGTTGTTATAGAACCTTGCTTCTCGCCAAAGTCTTCAATGACTCTCCTGAGCCAAATTATTTGAGAAGTGACTATTGTTACAGATACATACTCTGCTTTAGCTGTAGAAAGTGTTACTGATTTTTGCTTATTTAAAGCCCAAGAGAACACACAAGTTCCAAGTATGAAAGTATATCCAGATATGTTTTTCAAATCATCAACACTTTCTCTCCAGTCACTATCAGAGAAGCCAAACAATTTTGAATTTTGGTTTCACATTCCTCTCATAAATAATTTTAAAATCCATTGTACCTTGAATGTATATTAAGATTCGCCTTGCAGCTTCATAGTGAATCTTGGTCGGATTGTGCATAAATCTAGACATCATACTTGCAGCATACATTATATCAGGCCTTGTTGTTGTCAAGTATATCAGACATCCCACTAAACTCAATTAAATAATAATTTTCTTCGTTCTTAACTGGGGATCAGTTTATAATACTAGGTACCTTGCTAAATGAAAAGATAATATTTTTTTTCAAACTCCCTTTAGGTCCCAACGAATATATAAAGTAATAATCAATTAATTAAATATTTAAAAATATCATGAAAAAATATTAATAATTGATAAAATACATAAAAAAAAGTGTAAATAATGTTTATAATACAAATAAAGGAAACTTTTAACAATTTTAATTTCTTAATTTAATTATTCTTAAAGTATCCTTATATTTTTTATGGACAGCAATTTCAATGGTAATCAATTTTTAGAGAAATTGGGTCTAAAAAATACCGCAGCAAGGGTTCTCTCTCCCTCTTCTATTTAGATTAAGGGTTTCTTGGCTGAGCAATGCGTCCTTCATCCATGGCAACAACCTCTATGACTCTCAAGACAGCGGCGGCCTTCACTGCATCGATGACGGCGAGCCTCATCTCAAAGCTTTCGCTGAACAACCAAGAAGAATCGGTGGATCTTGGAAATCTCTGGTGTCCAAAACGTGGTTTTGTGGCTCAATGCTTCAATCTGGTTGGCCGCTTAAATACCACCCGTGTTATTATCTTCGACGCATTAAGGAGTGCAGTACGCTCTATGTGGAGGATTCCTACCCCAGTGGAAGTACAAGCCAAAGGAGATCGGTTTCTGTTTAAGTTCTAGTTGGAGAGAGATGTGAACAGAGTGAAGAGAGGAGGTCCGTGGGCATACCAGAGGGCCATGATTATCCTTAATGATTATGTTGGCTTCTCAGATATCATGGTCGTTCCTGTGGAATTGGTGTGGATCTGGGTTGGGATTTAAGGGCTGTCGGCGGCACTGTCAACAACATCGACGACAAGATTGGTGGCCGGAACAATTGGGGAGGTTCTGTAAGTTGACTATTGCAGATTCCAACATGGTCTTGCCCGAGTTCGGATTACTCTCCGGTGAGGCTCAACCGGCTGCCTAGGGTTTCACCAACAGATATCCTCTAGATGAATTATATGTATGAGAGGCTGGTTGGCAGGTGCCTCACCTGTTCCATGTTGAATCATCGTGGGGAAGTTGTCCCAGTTAAGGATGAAGAGACGACTGTTTTGGTACCGGAATGACCTAGGGTTTCGGTACCCCCACCAGTAGTGTTTAGGTCTAATTCAGCTCAAACCCTAATGGTGCCTAACTTGCCCTCTTTGGCTACCCTCTTTCCAAGAGCGGAGAGATCTGTGAAAATTCGAGAAGTATCAACATTTCCATCTCCAGCTGGAGTGCAGCGGAGCAAAGAAGAAAGAAGCAATCTTGAGGGCAAGAGAGCTCGTCACATGTTATCCTTTGATCCTTCATCACTGGAGCCAGAGGAGCTAGGGTTTTCTGTTGTTGAGGGAGGAGCTTTGTGATCAGGAAGTCTAGTAAGTCACCAAAGAAGAGAGGTAGAGGTAGGCAGAGAGGGAGTCGCTCTTAGGAGAGAATGCAGGTGTTGATTCAGACCTCGGATCTGAGGCAGAAAAGGAATAGTCTTCTAGTGCAACTAGAAAATATCCATGTCATATCCTATTACGATGAAAGGTACACCATTGGGTTTTAGGCCTGTAACCGGGGAAGGAAGTCTCATTGTTTATGGTATGGTAGGTTAATTGCTTTTTTGTCTTTACATCCACCTTTTTGGATAGAACTTTGAAGTTATTATTTCAATTCCTAGAGATAGTTTGTTTTTAGCATAGATATGCATTTGTATGGTTTTTGGACTATTCATGTTTGATCTTTCGATCGTATGATCTTTAATGAATAAAACTTTGTCCTTTTTTCTAAAAAGTATCCTTATATTTTTAAACTGATCCTAAGAGCATACAGCCGTGGCCCCAAAACCTAGAAAACCCTAGGTACTATTGCTGCCATTTGTAGCCTTTTCTCTGCCTTCCTCCTTGCAAAGCTAACCTCATTTTCATTCGTCATGTCCATTGAAGCAGTCACAGCCTTCTTCGTTAAGTCCCTCACCTTGATGAGAAGTAAAGCTCTTGATATCTCAAAGATGGAGAGTGGCGTTGTTAGGATTGTCATTTCTGGTTTTCCTAGTCAGTATAGGAAAGGCTTTTTGTTCTATTGTTAAATGCACGACTTTTGGCATAGGCCTAACAACTGGGTTTGTCAGCTGTCTGTGCCAGGTGGCTGATGGTGACTTGTCTTGGCCAGTGTCCTGTTGACATATGTCCTCTATGACAACGTCCCATTCTAGCTATATCAGCTGGATTATCTTTGATGTTTGGTTCATGTTGAATCGGAGTATTTACTTTTGTTGCTTTCAATTTCCTTTCTTTTAATTTCTTATGCTGCAATCTTCCTGATCAAGGTAGGTAGGGCCATATCCTAACAATCTAGTATCAGAGCCTTCGATTCAGAGGGCGATAACGAGACAAAAACAAGCTGGGGGAACTTCTAATTCACTACCAACCACTACATAACACTCTTAGGTTGAATCAGACCTTCTGGTTCATCCAGAGAAGACTGTAGCATAGTTCCTTGTGATGCAGGAATCAGTGAATGATGTCTAAGGTACTCTAGCTGAGGTACAACGCTCTATGGCCACCTCTACTAACAAGACTGAACTGTTAGTTGAGATGTGTGCTTGGATGCAGGAGGCAAGGGCCCAGCCACCACCAGTGCGGATAGATCTAGTGTATGTGGAAAACAATGACTCTGGTGGCACCACCAAGTCAGATTAGCTTTGGGACTCTACAACAAGTTAAGGGCGTACCAATGTTACCCAGTACTACAAACACGAGCGTTCCACTAGGCGCAGTAAGCACAACAACCACTTCTTCACCATCGAATGTGGGTAGCAACTCTAAAACTCCATAATCATTTTCAGAACCTTTAAATTTTAGAGAACTGAGGCATGATGAAGTGATACTGGGATTGAATTCTGAGATTACATCAGCTATGGTTAATGTTGCTAGTGTGCATTCAGCTTTTGCTACATTAGATAGTTCAAAATTTATTGGATCTACTATGCCATTTTGTGAGGTTTGAGACTGGGAATTTCCCAAATGGTAAGGGAGTTAGGTCAGCCCCTTTACCTCAACATTAATATCAGCATATGAATTTTGGGGTCAACCCTTTCAATTACATCATAGGGCAGTTCATAGGACCTCCATCAGTTCCACTTTTGGGAGCTCACCAGGGTTCCATCAGTTTTGCCCTAACTAATCATGCCAGCATGACTAAACCATCAATACTACAGTATCCAGGATCCAATACTCACTTTCCACATTTTGCACACTCCACAGCCCCAATTTTGTCTTAAGGACCTCATTACTTTCCCTATACTTCATACATTAGCCCTACTCTAACACATACAACTTATCCTCCACATACTACACATACCATACAGTCTTTGAGTGGGTCAAGGCTACCTGTGAGTCAACCTCAGTCACCTCAAGCTCATCAAACTTACCTGCAGCCACAGCAATCCAATGTACAACCTCAGTTGAGTCCTAGGGCTCAAAACCAATCCAATGTACAACCTCAGTTGAGTCCAAGGGCTCAAAACACAATTTTCTCAGCTGGACCCTCACAGCATAATTGTTCAGACCCATCCTTACCAACAATGAGACAAATGCGTTTAGAATTAACTAATTTTAGTGGAGAAGACCCTGTGGAGTGGTTACACAAAGTAGAACAATATTTTGAGCTATACCAAGTCTCAGAGGAAAGAAGATTAGTATTAGCAACTCTGCATCTTACAGGTGCTGCTTATGACAGGTGGTTCACGTTTCAGTCAGAATTTCCTCAAACGTGGCAAGGATTAAGTGACCTTTTAATGAGGGAATTTGGAGGGTACAATGTGACAGATTATCAAGCAGCTCTGGGAACAATGACAAAGTCAAGAAATGTGGAAAACTATATGTCACAGTTTACCAGGTTGTCGATGAGGGTACCAAGATTCTCTCAACAGGCTCTAATGTCATTTTTCATTATAGTGTTAAGAAGTGAAATAAAGGGCTGATGTAAGGGCACTCAAGCCTAAGTCACTATATGAAGCTTGTCGGTTGGCTAAGATTTTTGAAGAGAAAGAGTTGACACAAAGAGCTGCTCATAGGACAGTGTAGCAGGATAGAACCACAACCTCACACTCAAGTGGTTTTACTAGACCACCTACTGTGTCCCACTATCAGCAGAAGCCACAATCAGTCTCTAGGAATTCAACTGGGGGAAATTCAAAGTGTTGCAGGAAACACCACTGGCAATAGGCGCTTAACTCAAGCTGAATACCAAGAAAGAAGAGCAAGAAACCAATGTTTTTTTGTGATGAAATTTTTAGACTAGTCACAATTGTATGAGGGGTCAGGGTCTGCTAATGGTTATAGAAGTGTTACAAGAAGAACTGGATCTCCCTGAAGTGCCAACAGATGCAGGGGAAGATAATGCAACTATAAGTGAGCTTAAACCAGAGGTGCAACTGCAGATTATAGGGGGGTCTTGCTGACAAGGATACCATGCAGGTAAAAGGATTGCTGGGACAAAAACAAGTGCACATTCTAGTTGATACTAGTGCATCTTATAATTTTATCCATTCTGCACTTGTGAAGAAGTGGCAAGCTAAAATTAGAGACATTAAACCTTTGAAGGTCAGAGTGGCTAGTGGAGCTATCATGCAAACAAGAGGGGAAGTAACTATGGAGCTTGAGTTGGGATAGTATAAGTTTACAAGTGAATTATATGTACTGCCAGTTTCAGGGTGTGAAGTTGAGCTAGGTTCAGCTTGGTTAATGATATTAGGGTATATAATTTGAAGTTTTGAAACAATGAAGATGCAGTTTAACAGGAGTGGAGTACTTTACACCTTGCAAGGAGAAACGAAAGCTCAAGCTACAATGGTGGGATGTCAGGCAATGAAAAGAATTTTGTGGAAGGAGATAGAAGCAGTCATGGTGCAGTTGAGCCCCCTTGAAGTGCAGGGAAAAAAGAAGCTTCCCACCCAAAAATCCATCCAGGAATCCAACAATTGATTGATCAGTATGCTGAGTTGTTTCAACCTCCAACAGGGTTACCTCCAACAAGAGATCATGACCACAGGATTGAGCTGCTGCAAAATACATCAGCTATTAATGTTAGACCCTATAGGTACCCTTACTTTCAAAAAAATGAAATTGAGAAAATTGTCCAAGAAATGTTGGATAATGGAATTATCAGACCTAGTGTTTCCCCATACTCTTCACCTGTGATTTTAGTTAAAAAATGATAGAACCTGGAGAATGTGTGTGGATTACAGAGCCTTGAATGCAGCTACAGTGAAGGAAAAATATCCTATACCAGTAGTGGATGAGCTCATCGTTGTTGAAGTTTACAGTTCCACTATTTTTACCAAATTGGATTTAAGATCTGGTTATCATCAGATCAGGATGTTTGAAGGGGATATTTCAAAGACTGCATTTAAGACTCATTCTAGACATTATGAATTTTTGGTGATGGCTTTTGGTTTGACCAATGCTCCAGCAACTTTTCAATCAGCTATGAATGATAACTGAGGGATCTTCTGAGGAAGGGGTATTGGTGTTCTTTGATGATATCCTGATACGCAGTGCAACACTAGAAGAGTATGTCAGGATGTTGCAGCTGGTGTTTGATAGACTCAAATCTCACTCCTTCAAAATTAAGCAGAGTAAATGCAGCTTTGGAGTACCTCAGGTGGAATACTTGAGACATGTTATCTCTGCAGAAGGAATTTCTGTGGATCCTTCAAAAATTGATTGCATTAAACAGTGGGCTAAACCAACAAGTCTTATGGGATTGAGGGGATTTTTAAGGTTGGCTAGCTACTACAGGAAATATGTTAGAAATTTTTGAACAATTTCAAAACCATTAACTGACATGCTGAAGAAAGATGGTTTTAAATGGACACAGGATTTTGAAGCTACATTTGATTCATTAAAGTTAGCCTTGATTTCTACACATGTGTTAGGCATTCCAAACTATGAGAAAGAGTTCACCATCGAGTGTGATGCTTCTGAGAAAATGATTGGGGTAGTGTTATCCCAAGAAGGGCACCTCATAGCCTATTTAGGCAAGACTCTGGCACCTAGGCATACCACACTTTCAGTTTATGACAAATAGATGATGGCAATGGTTTTTGCAGTGCATCATTGGAGACCATATCTGTTGGGGAGGCATTTTCAAATTTATACTGATCATAGAACAATAGAATATTTTTTGAAGCAGAAGAGCAACACTCCAGCTCAACAGAAGTGGTTAATTAAGTTGATGGGGTATGATTACTCAATCAAATATAGAGCTGAAAAAAATAATGTTGCACCAGATGCTTTGTCAAGGAAGTTGGAATTGTCAGCTTTGATTAGAACTTCAAGACCAGTTTATAAGTTTGTGGAGGAAATGTTACAGGACAGTCTTCAAGATCAAGAGGTGCAGACAAAGTTACTGGAACTGCAGCAAGAGGCTTTTCTTCAGAAACACTATTCTTGTGATGGCTCTCAGTTGTTCTATAGAGGAAGGATTCATGTTCCAGTAGTTGGTTTTTGGATAGACAAAATTATACATGAGTTTCATGAAGGAGTAACTGGAGGTCATGCTGGTAGAACAAGAACATACCACAAAATTAAGAGAAATTTTGCTTTGCCAGGAATGATGTCTGATATTAAAAAGTTTGTTGCTCAGTGAAACACTTGTCAGCTTCAGCACTATGAGACATCAACCCTTCCAGCCTTCTTCAGCCTAATGTTATCCCTGACAAAGATTGAATTGGATTAACATATCAATAGACTTCATTGATGGGTTACCACAGTCAGAAGGTTGTACTATCGTCTGGGTGGTCATATATTGACAGATTAACTAAATATGCTCACTTTGTGTCTATGTCTCATTCTTATACTGCAGCATCTGTGGCCCAACTTTTTGTTAAGGAAATTTTTAAACTCCATGGCATGCCTGAACATATAATCTTAGAAAGGGATCCATTGTTTTTTAGCCTATTTTGGGAATCTTTTTTCAAGTCATAGGGCACCAAATTGGATAAGTCTTTAGCCTACCATCCTCAATCAGATGGTCAAACTGTGAACTTAAACAGAACTTTGGAGCAATATCTTAGGTGCACTGTGGGTGACAAACCTCATACTTGGGTACAGGTTCGAGCTTGGGCTGAGTGGTGGTATAATACCTCTTATCACTCAGCAGTCCAAATGACTCCATTTGAGGCTTTGTATGGGTATCACCCACCTCATGTTGTTCCATATTTGCCAGGTTCTACAGCTGTACGTGGAGAAAGTGGACAAGCAATTAAGAAGTAGAGATGAACTATTGGCATCACTCAAAAGGAATTTGACTCTGGCTCAGTCCAGGATGAAGATTTATTATGACAGGAAACACACTAAAAGAGAATTTTCAGTTAATGATTTGGTGTATTTGAAACTTCATAGCAGTCAGTTGTGCCCCAAGGTTGGAACAAGTTGTCCCCCAGGTATTTTGGTCCCTTTAAGGTGATTGAGAGAATTGGAAAGGTTGCCTACAGACTTCAACTCCCTCCAACAGCAAAAAAATATATAATATGTTTGATGTTCGTCTGTTGAAAAAGAAGTTTAGAGATACTATGCACATCTCTCCCCAGCTAGCACCTGTGTTGGATCCAGACAATTCAAAGTGGGAGCCACTAGCTATGCTGAACATGCGTATGTACAAGAAGAAAGATGCAGCAGGCACATAGTGGTTAATTCAGTGGTTTGGAACATCAGTGGAGAAGGCAACTTGGAAAGATTCTGAAACCATGAGGTTTCTACATTTTGTTCATGACAGGGAAGCTTAGTAAGGCTATTCTCTCTTCATATGTTCAAACTTGAGGATAAGTTTAATTGTAGGGGGTAGGATTGTTAGGATTGTCATTTCTGGTTTTCCTAGTCAGTATAGGAAAGACTATTTTGTTCTGTTGTTAAACGCACAGCTTTTGGCGTAGGTCTGACAGCTGGGTTTGTAAGCTGTCCGTGTCAGGGTGGCTGATGGTGACTTGTCTTGGCCAGTGTCCTGTTGACATATGTCCTCCATGACAACGTCCCATTCTAGCTATATCAACTGGATTATCTTCGATGTTTGGTTCATGTTGAATCGGAGTATTTACTTTTGTTGTTTTCAATTTCCTTTCCTTTAATTTCTTCTGCTACAATCTTCGTGAGCTAGGTAGTTAGGGCTCATACCCTAACAGGCGCCCAGCACCACAACGCCCCCTATATGTTTGCTCGACCATTAACCGAGTCTCCAAACCTGCAAGATCTTCGACGAGAGTTTCATCGCATGTGGGTTCTCAAGAAAGGCTACAGAATTGTTCATCGAAATCTTGACAGGTTTCTGATTACCTTCGATCTCAAACCATATCAAAATAAGGTTCTCAGGGCCGGGGAGGACCTTGGAGATATGACAAAGCCCCTATTGTTATTCAACCATATGATTGTGTCTCCCCAATCTCTCAGGTTCCCATGACAGAGCTCTACTTTTGGGTGCTCCTAACAGGTTTTCCGGCAGAGTATGAACGCCATATCATATGCAATGTCTTGCCTGTTTCAGGCACATATAAAGAGCTGGATGATCCTTTGTTTGAGAATGAAGGAAAGATTAGGGTTTGTGTCTCTCATGACATTGCCCGTCTTTTATTCTCAAGAAACTCGTCAAGTTTGATGAAGAAATTGAGTCTGAGGTAACATTCCACTATGAGAATCTAGTTGATTTATGCAAAAAGTGTTCTATAATTTTCCATCCAGATAATACTTGCCCGGCGGAGACAAAACTTGCGGCGAACCCTGCTGCTGCAACCAGACCTAGCAACTCTGCTTCTGTGCTAGGTTTCGGCAAAAACATGACCAATGTCTTCATGGGAGATCACCCACCCTCACCACCAATCAGGCGCTCTCTGTTTACCACTCCTACTCAGGTACGAAAACCAGTTGTTCTTGAAAATTGAATTCTGAAATCTGTGAAATTTATGGAATGCAGCAGGAACAATGAGATGGATATTGTGTCGTTTGACAGCTGACACTAACCATGAACAGCCGCTAACTAAAGCTGACGCTGAAGCGGGTGTCTATGCCCTTGTTCCAACTGAAGTTGAAGCCAAAGTCGAAGCAAGTACTGCTCTTGTTCCGGTCCCCGCTGCAGTGGAGAGAAAACCTGCAACTCTCACCAACAAATCTGGTCATTCCTTTATTGTTGTGTATGTTGCCATGTACCAAGGCTCCCAAAACAAAGTAAAGCTGCCACAATTCACTTCCAAATTCACACTGGATTCTATCGGAATGAAACAAGCACTAGGTGGAGTGCTCATTCTAACTGAGGCAGAGACTGAGCCAAAAAAGAAGAGGAAGACCATTCGGATCCAAGAACAAGAAGGGTCGGATCCTGAAACCAAAGCTATTTAAGAGTCGAGTTTTACTTTTCTTTCTAAACCTCCTTGCTCGTGTTAAGGGAGAAAATTGAAGTTTATTTTCTTTTGAACTTTTTCTTTTACTTTGTTTATCATACTTAGCTAATAGGTTCAAAATAAGTGAGAATTGGTACTGTCAAATGATAGGTCTAATCTATGTATCGTTGTGGTCTATCGATCACAAACTTCGGTTGAGTTCTAATATCAACTGGATATTTATTCAAAAAAACACACATATATGTTCCTTTGTGTATTCCTTTATATTATGCGAAATTAATGACTCTTAACAAATTAAGGAAAATATTTATAACAAACCCTATATAAAGTAAAATGGATTCTAGTTATAACTCTGAATTTACTGAATATATTATTTTTGTTAATAACTTATTCCCTATTTTGCCCTTTTTCTAACGGAAAAAAAACCACACTCTTCTCTCTGTTACTTTAAAACGTTACTACTTTTGGAGTCTCAAAACTATATGTATTCGCTACTTTGGATTTCTTCACGGTTCAACATAATCATAATCATGATGGCATGGCATGGCCTTTGGAAAAGACCTCTTGCTTCGTCTCACCATGACATCCTATAAGTAATTTCGAACCATGACCTTATCATATATTCCCATCATATAAACCCTTATTTATGTCTTTATGTATATGCAGCAAGTAGTTCTGGGAAGTCACAAGGAGAGATACATCATTCCAAAAAAGGAATGAGAAAAAGAGGAATGGTGCAGGAGATAGAGAGGGTTTTCCTCAAATTGTAGACGAACATCGGCAACACAAGAAACAAATGCAGTTCTTCGATTAGAACATCCGCTACCAGGATCAGTAGTTTGAACGACGAAAAATTTTGGTCGGTTTGTTAGACAAATTCGTCGGCTAAGATGTCGTCAGCAAAGACTCGTCGGCTAAAATGTCGTCAGTAAAGACTCGTCGGCTATAACTTTAGCCGACGAAATAAAAGTAGTCGTCGGCTATAATTTCACACTTAGCCGACGATTTTTTTATATTTTTCGTCAACAAAAGTAAGACTAAAGCCGACGAAAAAAATTTCCGTCGACATTATCTTTAGACTTTGGCCAATGACATACTTAATATATTCGTCGACTAAAGTATTTAATAAAAAAATTAAAAATTAACTATAGCTAACGAAATTTATTATAATTCGTCGGCTAAAGATTGAAAAATAAAAAAAATAAAAAAATAAAGCCAACGAATTATAGTACATTTCGTCGGCTTAACACTTCTATAGCCGATGAAATGTGGTTTATTTCGTCAGCTAAACCTTGAAAAAAATAATTAAAAAAATACTACCCGACGAATTATGGTAAATTTCGTTGGCTATAAGTCCATTCCAACAAAAAAAACCCCGAAATTTCTAAATTACCATTCCAAGCAAGCTGTAAATTACACTAAAACAATTTCATATAACCAACAACACCTTCAAAAGTGACAATACGTTTTTTATTAAAATATTTATAAATTGTTCATAAACACATAAAACTCTATAATTTTAATTATATAAAATCTATATCATCTAAATTTATATCCGCGTCAGGAGGAGGTTACAGAGGCTGAGTTATGGGAATAGGCGTAGGCATGGGACGAGCCGGAAGTCCCTTAAGCTGGACAGCTGAAAACTCTTATAAGTACTGGATCATCATCAGCTGCTATTTCCTATTGACTGTAGGAGTCTTATACTTGTCACTCTAACATACCGAACATGCGTCAAGGCCACCAAGGCCATTGTCTTCTGGATCTTTACCCCAAAAGATAACGCAGTCATATCTGCATGCATGGATGTTGATATAGGAAAGCCCAAAATCTTTCAGGATACGTCGGACCTTATGATGAGTGGTAGGAAGACGATGACTGTGAGGCAGCATCGAAGCAGTGTACTGTAGATAATCATCAACAGCCTTCACGGTCGATTTGTCTCAACTTTAATCTTCATTACGTCCATCACACTTTCAAGAACCGTCTTCTGACAACCAGGCTACACAGGGGTCTGTTTGAAAGCAAGCAGTTTGTTATACTTGTCAATACCAGCAGTATTGACAACTTTAGGGAAGGGTTGCACCAGCTCAACCATATACTGTCTTTGAGAGCAAACACCGCTCTCATAAGGAAACATATCATTGATGAAGGTCGTTGTTGGATCGTTAGATTTATACTGCACGTCTCAAAAAATTGCCCATGATCATGCGGACTCACTGATGATGTTTCACCGTGATATATCCAACATGTGTACTTCTCCCAAAACCTGTTACTCTTCAGGTGCTGCCATACTTTGTCAATCGCAAATCGATGCATATCGCTGCGACACTAACATGTAGTGCACGTACAATAGAAAATTATATTCCCGTTAGCATTAGCCAGCACATATTCAATAAAACTAATAACTCTTTTACTATATTTTGTCTCATTTTGAAAGCGAAATCCAACTATTATCCATATCCTGAAAAGATAACAAAATATATACGTATAACTCTAATTAATTAATTAATTAATTCCATATATAAAATTTCAAATCATTTAGTATTCTACAACAATTAATTAATAACAAATTAATAATTAACATATATATATGTTTTACATATATATACTAATTATTAATTACATTACAATATTATATATCAACACATCAATTATCACGAAATCATAATCAACAATTTATTAATTAATTCATATCATGCATCAACACAATATTATAATTAAATTAATAAACATATATATATATATATATACTTAATCAAAATCGACAACTTATTAACAACAACTTCATATATATTATCAAATCAAAATCGATCAACTCAATCACTCTTAAAATCAATTAATTCAACTCAAATAAATTAAACTCAAAATCAATATTATATAACTCTTAAATCAACTCAAAATCAAGATATATACACATATACATACATATATATAGCTCCACAAACTAATTTTGGACAGATTTCGACGACACCCAACAATTTCAACAACACCAAAACTTTTCTCCCGGCCAGTTTTTTTTTTCAAATGAGCTGTTGTCTAGATCTGTAAATATAATGATTTTTAGTTGACGAAATTATTTATTTCATTGGCTAAACTTTTATAAGTTCGTCGGCTAAAAGTCAACTTTTATAATTTCGTCGGCATCAATTTTATATCTTGTTAAATGGTAAAATTAGAAATAAGTTGTTAACAAAAATAATAGGAGGTACACTCGCTCATTAAATTCAGAAGTGTAACTTGAATTTCTTATAAAGTAATAATTTATTTATTTATTGATAAATGAATAAATTATTCATTTATCGATAGTAACTTATCTAAAATAATAATTTTCACGGTCCCGACTTTAGTTTATAGAGGTTTTACTATATTTTTTTGAAAGGAGAGGTTTTACTATATCATGTATAAATAATAGTGTTTTTCTGCTGCAAAAATTGTTATAATGCCAGTACGATATATGTATGAGCAAAAAAATTGGCATTGCCCAGGAGTCAAATCCCATTGGCTGTGTGATAAATCCCATTGGCAAAAGAATTGGCTGGTAGTCATAAACCAGCTCTATCACCCTATGGATGAGTGATGACTATTGGATTTTATGAAACTCATGGACTTTGAGAAATTAATTTGACTTCTTTGAGGATGAGTCCGACTTGATTAGCCTTGGTTGTGATGTTCTGGAATCGCTTGGAACAGATTCATTAGTCGTCGATACATCGTTTTCATGGTTGCAGCAGCCCACAGTTGAAATCAAGAGCGATCGAATGCAGTGAGACTTGTAAGCCTGGGAAGTGGTTGAAATGCAGCGACTTCTTTTGAAAAGAAATGTTGATAATTGGAAAAAGAATCTATTCAGAACAATTAACTGAAAACCCTCCAATTGTTTCTAACATATCCAAACTAGTATAACCCGTAATGTCTGGAAATAAACTCATAAAAATTCCTTGCAAATAACAAAGTCTCCATTGTAGACATTGATGCTTCTCTACCAATCAATGTTTTCAAAAACGAAAGCGAAGACGAAGACGAATGGGTAAAGCCCCGTGAGGCGAGAGCCTTGAGGCGTTGAGGCGATCGTCTTTCCAACATATGTTATTATAATTAATTACATATAAATATAAAAATTGACTTATATTTCACATGCTTCAAACTTATTTATGTGTATTTTCATATATTGTCTCTTCTAATTACCTTTCTCACTCATTAATAATGCATTAATATCATAAATAACTAGATATGCTACTTAGGAAATAAATAAAATTCAGTTTGTAGTTAATTTGTTGACTTTTTGGAATCATGTAGGTAGTAATTCGTAGTATATATGGACACATGAAATGTCACACTTTATTGCTTTTTACAAAATGGCCACGTTTGAAGAGAGAAAAAAAAAGAGATTTTGGTGGAAGAACGACGTTGTCTTGTTCATCTTCCCCTCCCGCCTCACCTTATCTGGGCTTCACCTCTGCAGAAAAACGCCGCCTCAACGCCTGGGCGGCTGCCTTTCCAGCAACACATCAGTGTTTGAGCCGGCAAGGCTTTTCATCTCCGTCCCGCACTGAAGCGCGCCCCAACGACTTCTCGGCGTCGCCTTTGAAAACACTGATACCAATTGCCCTTAAAACATTCTGTATAGTTTCTCCTTGCAAGTTGCAACCATTCCTGGTACAGGGGTAAGATTCCTTTCAAAGCACTCCTCAACGGAACATCACTTCGAAATTCAAATGGAAGCCAGAGCAGCAAGGAAAATGGAAACGAAGGAAGAGAACTAGGAGAGGGTGACAAGAGGTGACTAACTTGCACTACACTAAATGTAACTATGCGTATTCAATTGTAAAACTCAGCCAATGGTTAGTACACTATATATGTATATATATGTAAATCTCAAATAGTTCATCTCCGAAGGCTAGTTTTTATAACTGTTAATGTAATAAACGACGAGAAAAAACAATGAACTGGGGAAGTGAATATTGCAATGTCAACAGAGTAAGATAATAAAAGCATCAATTAACTATGTGGCAGTGTAATCAAAATTTCCAAAAGAAGAAATAATGAAAACAAAGGAATGAGGGTGTCCCCGAAAAACTGCAGACAAAAATTTTAGGACAAATATTAAAAGAGGAATAACGTATTGTAAACTACGGGGTTAGGATCTCTAAGCTATTCTCAGTGCCACTTTTACTTCAATAAGCAGTCAAGATAACTGATTTGCATACTTACACTTAAGTTTGTCAAGCTAAAACCAAAATTAAGATGGATGAACTTTATCATATTAATCTAAATGCCGCTGCTGAACTTGATGCCGCATAAATAAAGAAGTCTAATATTAGTGTAGTTTTGAATCTTCTCAGCTGATACCATATAAAGCCTCGGGGCTCTGATTGTCTTCAAATGGAAGATTTAAATCGGGAAGTGGAAAGGCAGCTTCTCGGCAGCTCCCAACTTCGTGTACCATATTAGAAATGTGGGATGGACAGGAACTCTTTGAAGCGCCAAGATCAATGACTCTAGTAAGTTCACTAACTGCATTTACTTGTGCGGGTTGATACCAAATGCCTTCACCTGATGCAGAAGAAGATGCAACTTCCATCATTGTTTGCTGCAGCTGTTAAAAACAGGTAGCACATACGAGGTTATTCACCATCTCACAGTTGAAACAACCAAATTTACAGTATGGAAATATAGAATGAGTCATGAAAATATGTATTTTCTTTACACTACGATGTTAAAATTCCAGGTTCTAATGCTTATGATGAATTTGTAGGTTCATTCATTTTCTCAAGACTAATACTACAAATTGATTTAATGCTTGTATTCTGCAAGCCAAGTACAACTAGTTCAATGCAAATGAAGCATTAAATCATGCAGGCTGATACAATACACACATACACCCACAAATGTCCACCTAAGATAATGACTTAAGAACTTATTACTTAGGTGAAATTTTAGAAAATGCTACTGAGAGAAAGTAAAGTTTGATACTTCATTTGTATTAAACTATTAATATAACATCTCTGAGCAGACAACCAGATGTCTACCTAACAATTTCAACACTTAACATCTTTGACCTCAAAAGATGCACAAAGGCACAAAGAAGTATAGGTGCTAACCACTTTTCTGAGGCCCAAAGAATTATAGGCGCTAAACACAGAAATCATATAAACATTGAAATCTACCAAAATAAAATCAGCATATTTGAGACACATAACATATCCTATAATCTCAGTGCAGTTGATTCTTCAATCCAACTAAAAAAATTATGCAGCCGTTAGCATGCAAAGCATGGAAGGCTTCATTTGCATAAAGTTTCTAGTCTCTGAATAAGAATGCAAACTCATGACTCCATACATTCAGCAACTCAGGGGGTGACATTAGCAAACGGATGATGGGTATTCCTCAAGGAATCAACTTGTGAAACCATATGCAGAGCAATAAAAAAAACTCAGATAACCATTGAAATTTCATCATAAATAATTGTGCAGGGGTGGTAGTAGCCTGTTTACCTTTATTTTTTTCAAGCTTTCATTTGTGACCCTCTGCTTCTCAACATTGAGGCGTAGTGTTTGTAGTTCCTGCAGACAGATATATCAAACAAATCAGTATTCAGGCATCTCGACTCAGACATGATAGGATAACAATGACGAAAATATATAGGCTAGTAGGTATATTTTCTCAGGATCATACCTTTTTCAGATTGCGTCTTTCCTTCAACAGAAGACATTCCTCCTCTTTAAGTTGAGCTAATGTCTGCAAAGAACCAGGAGAACAATTTAATACGGTATGAGAACTAGGTCTTAAGTTTAGTCCACTCACCACCACAAATAAGAGCAGGGAATGAAAAGGGGAATGTGTAACCTCAACCATATTATTCCTCAAATAATGGCAAGATGATGGCTGTAAACTTTCCATATTGTGGAGTGAAGATGCATAGAACTATTTTCCATTTTTTCACTTCAAATAATGTAAACCCAAGATAAGTAGTCATCTAGCTATGCTAGCGATTTCTCACTCCATGCTAGACATTTTATACATGTCTACACTCACATGAATTGCAGAAACCTTAAACAGGAGTACAGACTCACTACCCTCTGGATTTTTCGATAACAAACACCAGTGACAGAAGTATAGTTACACTGATTGTATCATCCAAAAGTAGACCTATCATAGAAGATATTGAAGCAACAATTAAGTAGTTTATATTATACCAAAGGTATTTGTTCATACTCGTGACATGCATCAGGGAAAACATATCTAGTTGCAGATGTATCAAGGTCACTTGGTAAATGGAATTTTTTAGGATCTTAGAAACAGAATTATATATGAAATGTTCATCGACATATCACCCTTGGGTTTACTCAAGAATTTCAGGGATCTATGGCTATTCAGAGTTGTCAGCGTTAATGCTTCAGTATGAGATTAACTAATTTACTATATCAGATTTTCTTTCGTTTAACTAATAATTCATACGCCTCCAATGCCCATGCAGAACTTGTTATATTTACCTTCCTCTTTCTTGGTCTCTTGGAGATGGTTGCACAACTCGTAACAGCAACCTACACAAACGGCAAGATAAAACCACAGAATCAGTCAGCAAAGGGCAGTTCCAGCAAGTTGTACTATAAGAAAAACAAACTACAAAGAAAGCAAAACCAAGCCCTTCATCCGCCAAGCACAGACATGAGTGTAGAGTAAGTGGGTCATATTACTCCAATTGCCCACAACTCAACTCAACCCAACCCAACCCAACCCATAAATTCTCACCGCTACAAGTGCCTCTAAAGAAGACTCCCTCCTAGGCTCTCATGACTTCCCGTGACAATGTTGGCGCTTCAATCATGTATGCACATTGTGACCACTTCATATGGGCAGCAAAGACATAATAATGGCTGTGTGCAACACTGCAACTCCATCCTCCTTTTGCTCTGTCCCAACCACAAAGCCCCAAAATTTAATTCCTCAAAAAAAACATAATTTGGAAAAACTTAATGTTGACAAGTAGACCTTTTAACTTGGGTGACAATACTAGTCTTCCCACAGGGAGCCACTTCCACCATTTTCAAGCCACCAAACCAAAACAAAATGCATCTAAAAAAATGCACTTTCACAGTTTCACCCATTTTTAAATTTGACTCTAAATTCTATCTAATCTCCCCGTGGACCCCACCAAAACAACAAGAGTTGTAAAAGTTAGCATGACAGGCTGTCACTTAAGAAAATACAACAGCCTAATCAGAAGCGCTTTAAGCTTTTAGTGGCTTGACTCTTTCCCATTGGATCCAACTTTGACCTCGTCCTTCTATAAAAAGAAGGTTTTTCTTTGTCTTATTTTAATTCCACACCTCTGACCTCTCCCCACTGGGTCTCTCCGTGCAAACGACGCCGTTCGCTCCATGCCTACAGCAAACGCTACAGTGCGACCGACCTCACCCAATCATTATACCCCTCGCACACTGCACAACCACTCCGAAGCACCACACCACCCAACCCACACGTAAGACCTATTTTGCCACGAAAACACGCCACCGAGAAAGCAGGTGACGATGTCTTTTCCATTTACAAAAACGCCCCTGTACATTGTCGAGTATGGTTTGACCTTAGCGGGGAGTGTTACGTCATTTCGGGGAAGTTTACCTGCCAGATGCCGATGGCAGGTACTGTGTTGACTCCCGACACTAGAGGTTAGGAGACTGTTGGGTATTTTCTGGGTTGGCTGTGACTTTGGAGAAAGGGTGATTTGGTCTTTTCCGGTAAACTAGTGTAACAGGAGCGGAAAATAAAACGTGATATAGTGTGCTTGAGTCCGTCGGGCTCTGTATGGCGTTGAATGGAAGTCACCGATTTTTTTCCAGAGAATAAATTTTTTTATAAATGGAAAGTGGAAGGTCATTTGTTTGAAACGACGAGGATTTTTGGTCCGGGAAAGATGTTGACAAAAGGTAAAACGACAACGGCCACTACAGACGACCGGCGAATATGGGACAGGTCCGGTCGAGGAAAATGACCCAATAGGCCTCGGCGGTCACGAGAGAAACCCATGCATTCGGGGCTAAAATAGTGAAGCAGTTGGAAAAAACCCAACAGATCGCCATAGAAGTGAAATCTGTGAGCCTTCAGTATCCACCGTTTCAGGTAAATATTAGACCTTTCTAAGGGGCAGTTTGGTCCAATGAAAAAATGAAGAAAAGAAAGAGAGACAACGAATCTAAACCCGACCCGCCTGAGTGAGTCAGAAACAAAAAGAAAGCGAGAAGAGGACCAAAGTGGACAAAGACGACAGACCTTAGATCTCGCGGCGTCGGCCGGCTTAGACGGCTTGCTGGACTCTTCGCAGACACTGACAGAAGTGGCGCCGCTCCAGGAGAGCGGCGTGGTGGGGCTGGCTCTGGTCGAATCCTCCGCCTTCTTCTTCTTCTTCTTCTTTTTGACGTCAACAACGTCGCTTTGTTGCCGTGGCACGTGCTTGGAGCGCCTCTGCCGCACGCTCCACTCAATCTTCAAAGCCGGAGAGGTGCCATGGCACAGTGGCGGTGGCGGCTCGGCGTGTCTGATGTCAAGGAGAACACCGACGACCGCCACGTCGTCTTTCATGGCCATTCTGACCCAGTCGTCGACGTCCTCGGTGGGTGGCGCTGCAGCCATCATAGTGAGTGTTTGTGTAGAGAGAGAGGCAATGTTTTTATGCGTGGGTTCGTGTAGAAGAAGAAAGAGTATAGAAGGGAATGAGGGGGTTGCTTTTATATGTGGTTGCTGCCTTTTTTCTCGTGTTTCTCACAACAAACAACGACTCACACACAACACAACACAACACAACCCTTCCACTTCTTCCACTTTTCTCTGGATTTTTTCTCTTCGAAATTATGGTGTTTTTAGGTGGGCCAACACAAGCTGTAAACGTGGCAGCGTGGGACCGAGCTTGCGTGGCTTTTCATGGCTTTTTATTATAGGCGATGGATAATAGGTATTATTAATTATTCGGTTCGAAAAGTAAAAGTAGGGTTCAAGGTTTGGTTTAATTAGTGATATATAGCATCTGAATTATATGTTAAAAATTTATACGTGTATAAATTAAAAATTATAAATAAAAAATATGTTTAAAAATTTAGGTAAAAGTATAGATATGGTAAATTTAAAAATATGATATGTAACTGTTTAATTTAGGATGTAATATAAAATATGAACGGAAAAATACGGATATATATATTTGTCATTTCTAGTAGTTATACGTATTTTTATGATATCTAAATATAAATAGTCATAGTTTTATATACAAAACATCAATACATGTAAAATATTTAATGAATAAGAAATATAAATAGTATTATAATAATAAAGGATTCAAAATTAACTTTTTTCTTAATTAACTTTTATAGTTGAACCAAAAATACATTTGACCAAAAAAATATTATTTTTTAAATTTTGGCTTTGTTTTCATTTTAAGATACTGGAAAAATACATATACGCCAATAATTCGGTTAGCTTAAAAAATACGGGGATTTTTCTGTATCTTTGAAACAATTTGAGAAATATGTGTATAATTCAAGAATAATACATATACGAGTATAATTCACGAATTAACAATCCAAACTTTGAATTGGTTGAGGAAAGTGAGCTGGACGCGTTGGGAGAGGGAGGTGGGTGAGGGTATTGATGGTGGAGAATTGAGGCAGGGACAAAACCATGAATTAGAATTGAGATGGACTAAATTTACATATCATACCAATAATTGTTTTCGTTTAAAGTTTGGCATAATATCTCTATTTTGACGGAATCTCTCAAACATAATTATTTAATATGAACTTCAAAGAACCTAAAACATAACAAAGCAAGAAGCAAAACCTTTACTTTTCAAGAGATGGTGATTCAAAGTGAAGCAACTGCATTGTGAGATCACTGAGATGCCATGATGAGGGTTACGGTTACGGCCGACAAATGCTCCCATGTCATGTGACGGTGGACAGATGCTTGAATAGGCTTGCTAGAAACCCTATCTAGCCTAAATAATATACACAAAATGCAGCTTTGTACTTGCTGATAGAAAATCAGTCTTGTTCATTATATATCTATGAAATTAAGAAGATTGATGTGTGTGCGCTACGAGTACTGTAACTCTGTTTGATACAATGGTATAAATGAAGTAATGATATGAACTAACAACGCAGTAAAACATTAGCCAAGTAAACCAACGACACATAAGTGATAGAACTAAACACGATGAAAGGAACAATACATTAAGGTTTTTAAGTGGTGCAGGGGATAACAATTATATATACTAAAATTGTTTTGATCTAGAATTTGGAGTGTGTTGCAGCAGACCCTAGCACACCCTTGGTTTCGTGCATGAATTAGAGGCAGATAGAGAAAATGTTGATATTTGTTGGTTAATGAGGTGGCACATTTTGCTTAGGAAGTGGGCATTAAATCAAAACCCTTCGAAAAAGTGATTATTAGTCTAAAAAATCAAGCCATTGAATCATTCACGGCGACTTTCCTTTTTTTCCTCTCTTTTCTTAGAACAATCCTGTCTGAAAACAAAATAACAAATACATAAAACACTTCATACTCTACTTTCATTTCCCTGATGGAAGGGAGGTCAATCCTTAAAATGTTAAAATCATCAGAAACTAAATTGGTCATTCTAAAGGGTCACGACAAAGATTGATCTATTTTTAAGTGATTGTATTGGTCTATAGAACCACAATGCAAGCTAAACAAAACCACTTAAATGTAGTAAAAATTCATCAAAATGAAAATAAAAAACGAGAGCTAATAGTCTCCATACCATGCTAGAAAATCAACCATAACAAAAGCAAGTCTCTTCAAACATATGTAATTAATCCCTACAACTTAAATAGAGACTGAAATAACACATGAAGAACAAATTCCTCCACGAAAACCACCAACTTCTTAGTAACCAGGTCCACAAGATGCAAGATGATCACAACAGGTCCAAAGCCCATCCCCATTAGAATCAACCCATAAAGAGATGCCCATATATGGGCTCACGACCCAAAATTAAGAACCCTAGCACCATGTCACGGGCTGACTTTTTAGGCAACAGAATTTGGCCCGTGCGGCACCATGGTTGTTTTCAACCAAGGTCAACCTATCTTGGCATCCTTCTCAAATACCCTATTTTCTTTTTGTGTGCGCATCTCGTGTTAAGTCCGATCCTTCATAGTTTGTCCCTAGTCTTACAAAGTTTCACCAACGAAAGCTACTCTCATGAATCTCACACCTGGTGACTAACTGATTGCTTTCTTGTGTCAAGATTGTCTCCCAAGACTCTTGCCCAACCGATTGCCTTTCTTGTCAACCTGGCTTGTGTCAACCCATTGTTGACCCAGCGTGCATCTCACACCTTTTAGCAAGTAGTATGACAATACACCAAGGCTTAGTTAGCCTTCACCATCGCATATCAAGTCATCCTTCTAAAAGCTTATGCTCCTTTCTTGCCGCGAGGGCTCATTAGCAAAGTTCGCTACCATGACTCACCTCTCTTATCTTGTCAACAACACCCTTCTGACTTGCCAACTGTTTTCTTCGAAATCATCTCGGCCTAAAAGAGAAGCTGAGGGACTTTGCGGTACAATAGTCCTTCGAAATTTGCGCTGGCGTGCCAACTCGCGGCCGAATGGCCAAGTGAGGTTTTAATATATTTTCGTCGGATTTAGCTTCTTACAAGCGATTGTAGGGCGAGGAAAAACCATCTATGCCATTGGGTTCTCTTACCTTTATTGCAAGGACATTCGGTGTTTTCCTGATCATGCTCCTTTTTTATTTTATTTTTGGTATAGATTTGAGAGAAGTAAATTACAATAAAAGAACGAAGAATCTAAATTTCATGGAATTTAAAGAGAATGAAATTGCTAGAAAGATAGAGTGGAGAAATTAAAGTAATTACGAAAATAAAATTGCATAAATGTAAAGAAAGCGATAAAAAGAAGAAGAAAACTACGCTAGAACATGAACGAAAATATTGATATTGATGTTTGTAGAGAATTTGGTGTTTGTATTGAAATGTGTTGTGTTGGTCGGAACCCTTTATAATGAGGTTGAGGGTCGAATATATACAATTGCAAACGATCAAGTTAAGGAAGGAGATTACAATCAAATTAATTGAATTTATGTCTTAATGACCGAATAAAATCTTACAAGTTTTTTCTCCTTGGCTTCATTCTCCTTGATTTGCTAATTGAGAGAATATGTGTTGAAATGTCGCCTTTAAATGCTTCTGATTGGCCATATATTAACATTTGTTACCATATATTGTCCTTGCTCCAATATTTGTAATGGTGTTAATACCAAAAAATAAATCTCGAAAAATCTCAATAATGGTGATGATAATTACAAAATAATCACGATAATTATCATTAAATGTCATCATTTTCTTGCAACCAACGACTTCGGCCTAGTATGCCGACGTGCAAAAAAATACATACAAACACATACTACTAAAGCAGACAACTCATTCCCAATACCCACTTTTGGCTTTCATCCGTCTAGCACGGGGTCACCCTAATGTGCTTGCTGGTGTTGACGCCTAATATACCACATAGCATACCCAATTTATTTATCAAGCTCAATTCATTATTTGTGACTAATTCTACTCACAAGCAGCATGTCATGCACGTGTTTTCTGGTGTCAGTAACAAGAGCCAGAGCTAGCTTCTCTATAACAGGGTACAGGTCTCGACATTTAGGAACCATCTGCCTGTATAATAAACTAGGAGTTCTATATCATTCTCATGATGAGTGAGGGTTGCACTGACTGTAGTAGCAGATACCGCAGGTATAGAAAGAGGACTTCACCAAGAATAGGCTTCGAGAGCAGGGGAACTGAGGCTAGGTACTCTTTGATGCCATTGAATGCTTCCTCATGTTTTGTCCCCCATTAAATTTGCTTTCTGAATTGATCATTGAGGAGTTGGAATAGGGGATACCATTTGTCTGTGAAGCAGGAAATGAATCTAGCTAAGGCCACAAGCTTTCCCATGAGGCTCTAAACCTTATTCCGGTTTTTCTGGACCTGCATATCCAAGATAGCATGGACTTTTTCAGGGTTGGTCCAAGTGCCTCTTTACACTAACCGCATACCCGAGGAACTTGGCACTGACCACAGTTATGATGCATTTTTGGGGGTTAATGGGCATCCCATGGGCTAACATTTTGGAGAAGATCTTGTTGAGGTTAGCAATGTGACTATCGACATCGGTACTCTTAAGGAGCATATCATTAACGTAAACTTCCATGATGACTCCAATCTCTTTCTCAAACATATCGTTGACCATTCTTTGATAAGTGGCACCAGCATTTTTGAGGCAAAAAGTCATGACATTATAGTAGAATAAACCCTTGTCCGTGACAAAAGTCGTATGGATTTAGTTCAGGAGATCCAATCGAACTTGATTGTAGCCAGCAAAAGCGTTGAGGAAGCTAAGAACCTGGAACCCTGTTGTGGAGTCTACCATTTGGTCCACTCTAGGCAAAGAAAAACTATCCATTGGACAAGCTTTATTGAGGTTTGTTTAGTCGACACACATCCGATAGGTGCCGTTGGGCTTAGGAACCATGACTATATTAGAGACCATGTGGGGTAAGAAACTTCCTTGATGAACTGGATTTCTTTCAGTCGCTGGACCTCAGAATGAATGGCCCGATACTTTTCTAGGTTGAAAGCTCTGCGCGTTGTTTCATTAGGGAATAATCCTTGGAAATGTGGAGCTTGTGAGTGATGATCTCGGGGAATATGTCTCACATGTCAACGTAAGACCAAATAAAGACATCTCTCTTAGACTGGAGAAAGGATATTAACTTCTGCTATGAGGGAGTATCGAGGTGGATACCGATACGAACCTTCCTTTCTGGGATGTCAGGAAATAAAGAGATCTACTTGTTTTCTTCCGCGACAGTGGGTCGTGGGACATACTTTATCTTCTTTTTATCTTGACTATCCGGGTCCTCGTAAGGATCATCAATAGGATTCGAGAGCTTGAGTGACATCATCTCATATGAGCTCCGACGCTGCTGGATAGCATTAAGGCTACAGCTTTCAATGGCAGCCTTGACCCCATGAAGGATGCCTCGTGGAGTAAGCACCTTCATCAGGAGCATATGCCCGACAATGAAGCATTGGAGTCCCCATAAAAGGTCACGACCAAGTATTAAATTGTAAGAACATGGGCAGTTAACAATAAGAAAGCGGGAGGTGATGAAAGAGCAACACGAGCTAGTGCCGAGAGAGACTGCTAACCGATCCGAGCCATGGGGCTGGACAATGTCCCCAGAAAAGCTGACCAGAGGGTCATGATTGTCATATAGCTTAGCTCTATCCTGGTGCAGGCCACGATAACAGTTGATGATCATGGCATTGACTGCAGCCCCAATTTTGATGAGAGCTTTATGACATCTACAATGATCAACCTGAACTGAAATGATGAAGGGCTCGTTATGATGGACACGAATAGTGTCCTCCCATTGGCCGAAGGCAACCTGGTTCCAAGCAGGGGTGATAGTGGAGATGCCCTTCTGCAGTTTCAGGATGTCCAACTGTTGTCGACATTGTTGTTTGGACCCAGACTCTCGGGGTGGGGGTCTCGAGGCTCTGTCTTGAAGTGTCAAGATCTAGCCATGAAGATCAATGGCGTTAGTGCCAGTGGTGGGCGTGCACGATTGTTGTAACTGTCCATTCTGAATGAGATGCTCAACGACATTACGAAGACCATAACAAATTTCTATCGTGTGGTCGTTATCATCGTGGTATGCACAATACTTGTTTCATATGGCCTGACACTTGTTTAGCAGAGAATAGCTAGCGCTGGGCGGGGACCGGCAGAGCTAAGGGCTCGACATCTAGGGAACCACCAAAGGTGACATATTCAGCCATTGCCCACTGGATGGCCAAATTCATTAATGCATCATAAGAAGCGGGGATATTTCTGTTAATCTCGAGCAACGAATTTCCTAGCAGGAGTATTGTCTATCAGAAGGCCTTCTCGACGACACAGGGCTCCAGGTTATGGCAGATTTCCATCTAGAGAGCAAGCTATACAGACCTTCCCATCTCGTTGTTTGATCTGGAAAAAGGTATCTACATTGCGGTAGATATTGGCGTGTAGGATGAAGCGACCGAGGAAGTGTTCCGAGAGCTACTCAAAATTGTCAATAGAGTTGGTTGGAAGGTTAAGGAACAAGATAAGAGCTTCCTCAGCTAATGTTTCTTGAAAAACATGGCAAGCTACATAATCTGTATATTGGGTGGAGGCATAGAGGGAAAGGAATGTCTCACGGTGGAGATGTGGGTCCGTGGTACCCCTATATTTTTTCAACTTAAGCGGCTTGGACTCCGGATGTCGCTTCTCGAGTTGGACCCACAATGTGAATGGATATTTTTTATATCCGCATCCCGAGAATAGGTGACGGTGAGCGTGGCGACTCTCGACACCCTCAACTCGTGAGACCAATTGGTTGACAGTAGTACTAATTTGAAAGAGGAGGCGGGTCTGCACATCAAAGGAGGAGTTTGAGACGGGCAAAGGGATGGAGGTACTGAGTCCAGCATTTGGCTGAGAGGGACCGGCTTGCTTTGAGTCGGGGTTGAGTTCAATTTCCAGGATGGGCTGTGGAGCAATTTGTGAGAATGAAGGGTTGGTTATGGGATGGCCAATATAAACTACCTGACGGGAGATCCCCAAAGGAGCCAAGTAGTTATGGGCACTACGAGGAAAGAGAGAATTAACCCAGAGGTCGAGCGTTCTGAAAGCTCGAGTAACACATTCCATAGTCTCGTTATAAGAATTTCTGAGCTCGAGCGTAACTTGTAATAAGAATTGCTCTTTCTCGAGTTTTGCTATTCGGGCACGATAAGCTTCGGCCTCGGCATTTTCCTTGGCAGCCTTCTCTCGAAACTGGTGGAATTTTTTTTTTCAAGATTTCAAGAGCAGTAGCTGGATCTAGATGGGGGATGGGAGTTTTGATTGCTGGGATGGGCTTTGTATTAGGGTTATCCTTCTGGCTAAAGAGAACTTGCTCAACATGGGGTTCTGGATCGCTAGAGTTGTCTAGTATTGACGACAGGTTTTTAAGCTTGCATCAAATAAACCCCTTTTATCGTTAGTAGAGTAAGGTAAGTAGGGTATCGTAAAGGGCCAGGGATTGAGGGTACCTCACAAAATAAGCGTTAGTATAGATAAAATATACAATATATACAATTAAATACATTTTAAAATTAAATGAGGGGTTAACAGATAAGTTATATCCTAACATGTGAAATAAACAAAACCTAAACTACTATATACAATGATCAACTCCTTCACACACACAAAGCATTTAATCAACTTTATATAATCATGCAGCCACGTGATTTCAACTTAAATAATCTAAATCGTTCAAACACATAATCTAAACAAGTTCTTCTAAGTCTCAAGTGATTTTACCAACGCGGATTATTCTTCACCGTAAACACTTCTAAAATGTCTTAAGTATCTTACCACGCGAAATCAGTACAAAAGAAATCATAAAATAAAAACGTGAACATGCTCAGGTACTTTTTACCAACGCAGATTATTCTAGCATCCTTACAAGCAACTTAGATCAATCCATCGCTTAGTTCATGTATTACCAACGCGAAATTTACACAAACTTTAAACATATTCAAGCACAATTGAATCATAAATTATCAATCACACATAATCACAACTTAGATCACTATAAGCATCCTAAATCACACAACCACATAAATTATATAAAGCTGAAAATTTAAGAACTCATAGCAAAATCAATCATAGATCCAACTCAAAAACATAAAAGACGAAGAAAAATTAATTAAAAATAAAGTACTTGAATATAAACTAAAAGAAAACATGAGTAACTGAGTTAGGATTACACTTTTTAGATGAGCAGACGAAGAACGCGTCAAGAACTCTGCCAAAAACACCTAGAAGGAAATCGGCGACGAAGACTAAAAAGAAACTAAAACTTTAAAACTAAGAAGAACTAGAGAGAAAGTTACACATATGGAGCTTTGCTTGGGTGAAGAAGGGATGCTTGAGAAGTGCACAAGATTGTCCTTATATAGTGAAAATCCTGGTGTAAACCCTCTTTAAAATCGATGTTGGACTTATGCACGCATATTGGGCTTTTTGTTTTTCACCTTTTTCTTTTCGGCAGAATAACCTTCCCTCCTTGTGACAGACATAACTTCCTCTACTAAATAGCTATCGACGAATGACAAAAAGTTCTGCAAATTAGACTCTTCTAGCTTTCCATTGATATAAGGCTTGTTTTCTGGTTTGCTCTGAGCTGTTCGGAAATCACTGTCGAAATTGACTGAAAATCTGGGCAGAATTCCTAATTTGATAAGGAGCTAACTTCTGTTGACTTATTTGACCCACCTTCCTATTGTCAAGAGAAAAACAACTCATTATGATGTCATCCAACCAATAAGAATTAAGATAAATAGGTATTTGAATTAAAAAAAAATTTACTCCTCTATTTATTTTGAATATTTGTTGCATTAGAACTCCTTGTCTGGTTTGAACTAGTAGTTCGACCGGGAATCCTACTTTGATTAGGATTCTTCTCTTTTTCACCGTTTTAGCTTTTTTTCTCGACTTGTGCTCTCAATGCCTTTACAATCATAAAACATGTTAGAATTGACAATATTAAGAGGATAACATAACTAAATAGGGTAGGAAATACGTTAATATCGTAGCACTTTTTGCTCCTATCAAGTATCTCAACCATGATGAGTGCTTAGAATAGGGCTAGCAGGGCGTAAAGAAGGGAAAGAGACCCCTCATTGTAGCGTCAACTGTTACTCCTGTTTCAAGAGTTCGGAACGAGGGAGTACCACTAGTCTTGCTATCTGAGGCCCTGTACAAGTAATAGCAGTGTCAGGAGCCGAGACAGAGGTGGACCCAATCTTCTACTGTCTGATGCCTAAGTTAGTGTCGTTGTGGATATGTGACTTGACAAAGCTTGGGTTAGAAGAACCTTACCTTTTCTAGAGCCTTTTGCTAGCTTATATAGGTGTGGTTTAGGAACCAGGTCTTTCTCTCCCCGATGTGGGATTGGAGGAGAAGTCCTCCCTAGCACCTTCATATGAAAGGCTGGAAAGTGGTCAGGGCAGGATTAGATTGGCATGGTCGGTTTTGATTCTAGCAGTTCACGCACTTAGGTCATCGTGGGAGATGGCGTGTGGGACGATATGACCTCTGGGGATCGGACAATGGTTCTATTTTCAGACACAAGTGGAGGGTATTCACCATGTGTTAATACAGTTAGTTCGAAGCCTTAACGATCACCAAATTCGATGAAATTTTACAGAGATGATCTATATATATGCATCTAAATATTGAACGGTGGAGATGTTGATATGTGATCAAAAAGTTGATGTAATCTTCAATCCCTCATATATGTCAAAAAAAAGATCCCTTAATGGAAGAGTCATATATATATATATAGTCGTCTAAAAGTTTTGAATTTAACCTTCACGCGACCTCCACCCAAGGTTCACATCAATGTACCTATGCAGGTTTGGTATAGTGATAAAAGCTGGGTCTATCATGTTAGACGAATGTTGGTCTAGTGTAAAGAATATGAATGAAAAGAGCTAAAACTTAACTGACTCACACTGATAGCTCACACGGCCATTTTATGCATCAATTGCGCCACCACCCCACGCTTACAGTTCAAAGGGTGGCGTGATCTTTGAGACCACAACCGCCTCCGCTAGCTTGTCAAAGGAAGCTGAACTCCTATTCCAAGACCAGGATTACAATCTCACTTCCTCGATGGAGAGAGATGCATACTAAAGCGAGCAGCAGACAATAAAATCACCTATTAATCAGACCAGGATTACAATCTCCTGCTGGGAGGTTTGTTTTCAAATCTAGTCCATGTACACTCATCCGCCCAAACAATAAAACCCCAGCCTAAACCTCTTGTTCCTCCCATTTTTCTATCATTTTCGGCGATGATGGCTCTCCGACTGAAAACCGACCACCGCACCCTAACCAACCCACCTCTCACCCAGCTCTTCTCCTCCTCGTCAGACCCACCCAATTACTTCAACGATGTCAAAGCCAGCCTTAGGCAATAGTCACAGCAAAGCAGACACCCTCCCGCCCGGCCCTCCGGTGCCGCTTCCCTGTCCGAAATCCGCAAGAACCTCTCGGAGTTTCGCCTTCGATCCATCGGACCAAACCGCACCGAACCCAGCAGCACCTCTCCGCCGGTCTCGGGGCAGATTGTGAGAAACGGCAAGGCGCTGAAGTTCGAGTCGATTCGGGCGAGCCTGAGGCAGATCAACCGAAATGAGCACAAGGGTGAGCCAGTGCCGATGATGTTTAAGAAGCCCAATGTGGAGGAGAGGAGTGAAGAGAAAAGGGAGCATGGGTTGAAGACTGAGTTTGTGAGGATTTATACCAAGGGGGAGTTGGGGGAGAGGCTTAGGCGGTTGAGGCCCGAGGGCGGCGCCGGTGAGTTTTCGTTCAAGGAGTTGAGTGAGAGGTTGGTCGAGTTGAGGAAGATGGATGACACTGAGGCTCAGTCTCGGACTCCCGGATTTAATATCTCTGATTTGAGGGATTCCTTGGTGGCCATGAGTGATGAGACCAACAAGACCACTTACGGTGAGTATTCTGTTGTTGATTTGATTGGGGTTCATGTTTAATCTACTAGTTTGGTTGTTAATAGATTGAGAAATGGTCTGCTATGTAAGGCTTGGGAATTGTAGGTGATCAAAGCAGTGGGTTTAGAATTAGTCGAGAAGATGCAGAATAAATTGTATGTTGAAAATATAGGTAGTTTTATGGTTGAAAGTGTCTAAGTGAAAGAGACCAAATCAATACCATGTGTTTTAAATTTTAGGGTTTTCAGCAAGGCTGGCTTTTGTAAATTTATGAAAGCCCTTTCATGTTTCAGTGTGATACATTCAAAATCTGCTAAAGGCTGAGAGGGGATGTAGAACTAGCTACTACTATTTCGTTCTTGTTCAAAATTTTCTGTTTGATGAATTTAAATGAAGTTCTCAATACAACAGTATTTACAACCAAAAATGTTATGAGAAGGTGTATGCTAAGAATGCTGTTCTATTACTTGATATACAAGATCACTATTGTATCACTAATTACTCAATAAAACCAATTTATTACTGTTTGACCACTTGATATGAATCTAATATCATTACTTAGTTTCAAATTGTGGCTATCCAGGTGTAGATGAGAGCTTAATCCTCCACTTCTGTCTAAGCAGTGTTCACTTACATCATTAGGTAAAACTTTTCGGCTAAGAGTTCAACTTGATTTTATTTTACAGAAATGTAAATACATGTTCTTTTATGCAATTTGGTTAATACTGAAAATATGTCCTTGGTGTTTAAAGAAAACATCCCAGCTCTAAGTATTATATGGGATCATGTCCTAATTTTCTTCTAAAGAAATGTCTGCTTGTCAGTATGTGGAGTAAGATTATTTAATAACTTGGGGTTTGCTGCTTTTACTTTTAATTTAAGACTTTAGCTTGAAAAAATATTTCAATGTTTTTCTTTGTTTATTTTTTAGTTTGGGGTCCTTGGCAACTCATTGATTTATGTTGTTATTGTTTCAGTTAAGAGGCTTCCTATATTTGAATTGGATCAAACTCCTGATTATATGACGAAACCCCCGAAGGAAGGCTTGGTTGAGAAGGCAAGTATAATTCTTTTGACTATTGTGTCACCTGTGACATTTCACAATATTCATTAATTCAATTTATCTTGTGGGGATTTCTCTCATTTACAACTTATTTGTAGAAATCTCATGACAAGTTAAAGGAACACACTTGATATCTGTGTGTTCTGCTTTAAAGGATATGGAATTGTCATATATATATGTGGGACACAGTTGTGTTTACTGTAGATCTTCTTATGCACGTGAAATTTTATTGTGATTGATGATCTATATTCTGCATTTTGGTGCCTAATATGTTATATCCTATGTTGAATGCAGTATTTCCATCCAGATAACATGTCTTCCGCAGAAAAACTAAAGATTGAGCTCGTCAGAGTTAGAGATGAATTTAAAATGTCAGAGTCAGATTGTGGTTCTTCACGAGTACAAGGTATAGGTTTTGATATGGTATTTTTCTACATCTTTATAGTTACAGAAGAATGCATTTTTGTATTCTTGTTCTTTCTATACAAGTGTATCTTTAATCTTTATCGGTGGCGTGCAATTCATAATGATTAAAAAGGCTTTCCTCCTCGTATCTTAATATTTGTAACATTTATATTTTGCATATCACTATTAGTTCATACACTGTCATACCTGTAGAGGAGGACAGAAAAGGTATTAGGTTTTTCTACAAAGAAATATGTCTGAAACCTAAAATCTGGTTGAACACTGAATTTCATTTTTCAGTGCAGATTTGAGTCTGGCTAGTTTCTTTGAATGGTGTACTCCCCTCTATAAATTGATATAGGAATCTCAAAGAGGCCTTACATATGCCCGTGATTTTTTTTTTATCACAGAAACATCTATGTATTGACATGGATGTGATATTAGAATTTAGGAATTCTTTGGTTGTGAATAAGTTTCTATTGCTTGCCCGAAAAGGGAGGAAGAGTACAAGGTGGAAAATTAGTAATTGGTTTATTTCTGGACTTTGGTTGGAATTCAATTTCCTGTATTTTGAACAGCAGCTACAACATGGATGTGATATTAGCATTAAGGAATTACTGGAGGGGGATTAATTATGCTGACGTTTGACTCTTGTTCGTGTAAGTAGAGGAGAGATTCTGCAATGGCATTCAGGGTTTGTTAGGGGAGTCCATCTGAATTCTTTAGTCAATGTTGAAGGGGTTGCCTGAGCATGAGGCCTTGTACTTAATTCCCCTGGATAGTAATCGACATCGATACGATACCTTAGTGTTCATAGTCTTAGGGGCTGGTTGGGATGGCTACTGTCTTGGTTCTTATATTTATAATTTGAAAGTCAAAATATGAACTTTTGGGTATACAATTGCAGGGGAGGTCTATAAACAAATTTGGAGGTCTCAGAGAATTTCTTTTACGAATAACAGATCTCTTTTTCTTTTCTTAGCTGGGATAAACAAAAGATTTTAAGTATTAGTGCACAAATGCTATGGTTTCTATTTATGATGGCTTTGGATGTTTGCTTATCTTTTTCTTCACTTTGCAGTGGCACAGCTCACAACAAAGATTAAACACCTTTCTTCAGTTTTACACAAAAAGGTGACAATCATCTATTTGCTTTTAGTTTTTGATTAATAAAAACAATATATTTAATATATAATTCAGTTACAAGTTTCTGTCACCATGTAACAACTCTGATTTCTTTGTAGGATAAGCATTCACTTAAGGGTCTTCAAGCAATGGTGCAGAGGCGGAAGAAGCTATTGAAGTATCTCCGAATAACTGACTGGGACTCTTACTGCCTTGTTCTCTCCAAACTTGGTCTCCGGGACGCACCATATGTCAAACAAGAGTACAAGAAACATTACAAGAACTAGAGCATTACGTTTTCTCTTTGTTTATTCAGTAATTTACCTTACTGGTTAACCATACATTCATAACTCTGTATGGATAGAATGAAATAGATAGTTCATGTTGGTTTCTTCTCCTTTTCTTTTCACTCAGTGTGTTGCAAGGCATAATTGTATTTCAAATTGATAGTTAAAATAAAGCACCTAGATCAATTCACCGCTTATATAACCTTGTATTTGCGTAATCTTGATTTTAAGTTCTGCCTTTTTTTTGAATTAAAGTTCTGCTTTCTCATGCATTCCTTTCCGGTGCTTTGTAATGCTCAGTTGCTAAAATTTACATTGATTGTAAGTTTCTGCTAAATTTCAAAACATCTCATTGACCGGAAAGCCCAGCAAAATGAACTTCCAGAGTCCAAATTCATTAGAATTTAGAAGACATTTTACTGATTTTAATATTTTACAAAAAATGCAGGTCAAATAAGGGCTGCACCAAAAAAATGTGGTCTGTTTATTGTCGCATAATGAACTTCAGATTTTTGAGATCTCTCAACATTTCAAGCACAGCTTTGTAGCTACATTTATCATATCTCCAGTACAGAATGATGGGTGAGGTACTGCAGAATATAGAACAGCAAAATCCGCCCCAGTTTATCAGAACGGATTAGTGGATATGCTGGTTCCTATCTAGTATCTACACTTGCTAAGTTTAGAAAATAAAAGCTACTGTTCACATCTGTATCTTAAATTGGCTCAATCTGGAGGCTTTTCTTGTAGGATAAGTTACCCGCCTGTGAGTTACTCTGACCAAACTGGAAATTAATAACATCTGAAACATCATCTACAAATTACCATAGCCAATAAATTGTTGGCAAAATAATACGAGGTTGCAGTATAAGATGAACAAAAACATATCTTCTATCTCTTTCATTGAAAAGAATACTAGACGCTAGTCACCACAGAACAAGAAATCCATCATGCACCATTTGGTTCTTTGGCACTCGGTAAGAACAGAACCAAAGGAAGCAGAAGGTAGCACAATTATCTTGAGTCATGGCCTTGAAAACAGCATCCAAGGAATGATCTCACAAATCATAACTGAATTTCGTGCATGACCTCAACTTTATCTCCCTAATTTCTCTGCAGTTCGCCAACAATTCCTTCACCCCCTTTGCTGTAACATCCATGCAGTGCAACACGTCCAATTTCTGAAGCCTGGGGACATCTTTATCCAATTATAACAATCCATCATCATCAATTATCAATCCTCTTGCACACAATACCTCCAACTTGGGAAGTTCAAAGTCTATCAAAAGATTCTCCATCAAACCACATCTGCTCATCCCCAAATGCCTAATACTAGAGCATCTCTTCAAAACTTCTACAATGCCGTCTTCTGTGATGTATACACAACCGCTCAAATCCAGCATTTCCAAACTGGGGAAAACCGATACATAATTTGTAATGAACCCATTTCCCATTAATCTATTCTCAGACAAGTTTAGAGATTTGACTCCAAGGTTTGGCACGACTTCGGTTTCCAAGGCTTCAGCCCCAGCATTCGTTCCTACCATTTTGATTTCATTTAAAACCTGACAGTTTCTCGCAATGGTGTACAAGGTGACACCAGTGAGTCTATGGCAATAACTAAGGTTTATATAAGTGATATTACCAAGGGACTTGGATAGCTCAAAGATATCATTATCTGTGAGAAAATAAGCTCTTTCAAGATCCAAGTACTCAAGCAATGGGTAATGCCTCACCAAAAATGAAACTCCAGCAAAACTATAACCCTTACAATTAGAAAGAACAAGCTTCTTCATAGGGAAACATGCTTCTGCTACTAAAAAAAGCAATTCATCCGGAACCACCGTGTCCAAGAAATCAATAACAGATAAAGCATGAGAGCTTTTCCATGAACTTCCTAACGACAATGATCCGAAACGATAAATCATAGGTCCCCCAACTCCAGAAAACGAAGCACTACTCAGGTGACCACAAGCACGGATCAGTTTAGCCACACCATTATGTGTCACAAACTCACATTCATAAATAACAACCTGGGTCAACAACACACAATGGTTTGCTAAATGGACAAGGGACATATCAGTAATGAAGTGATTACCAGAAAGGTTGATCCTCCTCAGACTTTTAAGATTCACTGCCAACGAAAACACACCCGAATCGGATATGGGCTTCCAATCCGACGACCCAGTTGAGGATCCATCTTCTGGGTAGCTAATGTCAAGCTCGTGAAGCAGAGGAAACGACTCTGCTATCAGAGTTAGATCACTGTCCTGTAAGAATTTGACTCTGCAGCAATTCAATGACGTCAGGTTCATCATTTTGGAGGAGAACACTTGTAATCCAATGACGGGTAAAGTTTGTCGGAATGAAATGTCGAGTGATTGGAGGTTTAACCCAGATATGGCAAATCGATGAAGAAGTGGGTTCAAGTCGCCGTGGAAGCCAGAGAGGTCTATTTGTTTGAGGCATTGGAATCTGTGGAGAAGACGAGGGAGGATTGGGAGGAGTGTTGGATCGGAGAGTTTGAGAGAGAGCAAGAGGCGATTGGTGATGTGGAGGAATTGCTTGGAGACGAGAGAGAGGGGGGAGAGGTGAGAGGGGTGGTCGAGGAGATGGAATATGAGTTCCCAGCATTCGCGTGGCAAATCTGGTGAGGGCTCTGTCATGGGTTCTCTTCTGGATCAGGATTTGAGTGACTGAATCGAAATGGGATTTGGGGTAGATGATAAAAACGGCGAACTTGGCTCAGGGACCATAATTTTTCTGTTATTAGAGCACCTGCACCGGTGCTACTTTGGGCACGAGCAGAGGCGGATTTGGGCAGAAAATAGCACGAGCGGCCTGAAATCGATGTGCAGTGGTGAGAAAAGAGGCTGGCGACCGCACGTTGACCAGCTCGGCGAGCTGCTGCTCGAGCAATCTCTGCTCGTTCTTCAGCACGAGCAGTCCCGGTGGAGCCCACACACGTGGGTGACCGAGACATGTCCAATTCGGCCGATCGCATGCCGGAAAACCGAGGCATGCCCAGAAAACCGATCTCTTGCCGGAAAACTCAACGCCACCGAGAAAACAGTTGGAGCTCTCAGATTTCAATCTCCTCCGATTGTGGATGCATATGTGATTTGATCACTGGGCTTTGTAGGAAACTATGAAAGGAAAAGAATGGGAACAGTTTCGAAGACATCGGTGAACTCGTGTCGACACCTTCTTTATTCCGTCAAATCAAACAACATATAATGCCAACACACAACATTCAAACACACATACACACAAAGCATAGAAATAAAAATAGCACAACATATTTAGAGTCGTTCACCGGTCTCAATAAACCAATTGTGCTTAACTAAGTCCTTCTGAAGCTCTCCATGGATATAAGAAGATTGAAAATCCACAAAGCGGTCCCGAAACCGTTGTTCATTATACGGTCCATCTCTTCCAACTGGCTCAAATGGAATTCGATTACCATGTTCATCCACTGACCCATCATAAACTATGAAAGCACTTGATGGGTTCTGTAGATCTCTTCTACATTCTCCTTAAACTCTTCCTCCACAAATTCTTGAGTCGTTTATCTCATTCAAATACTTGTTAGTATAGAATGTATCTTTTTTCCCTTCATTATGCACACCATAAATAAAAGGCCATTGGACGACGAAAAGAGTCGAAACAGCGCGACGAAAAGCAAATTTCGTCGTCTATGAGGAACTTTAGGCGACGAAAATATGTGTCGTCACCTAAGAGCCAAAAATCGTCGCCTGAGGTAAAATTTAAAGCGACGAAAACTGAAATCGTCGCCTAAGGTCCAGTCTTGGACGACAACAGGAAGTTTCGTCGCCTAAGAGGCTATCTATTAGGAGACGACATATTTGTCGCCGTCTAAGGTCTGAAAACTTTGGGTGAAGACGTCCTTTCGTCGCCTAAGAGTGACCCTCTTAGGCGATGATTTTTTTAAACTTTAGGTGACGAATTTTTCGGTTTCGTCACCTAAGAGTCCTTATATTCCCAGATCTAGACAGCAGCTCACTCGGGAAAAAAGGAAGAAAATTTTGGGTGTTGTCGAAATTGTTGGGTGTTGTCGAAATCTGTCCATACTCAGTTTGTGGAGCTGTATATAGGTATGTATATGTACGTGTATATATGTTGTTTTTGAGTTTTATTTGAGTTGATGAATTAATAGATTTTGAGTGTGTGATTTAGTTGATCGATTAATATTTTAAGTATGTTGATTGATTATGAATTTGTGTTGATGTAGTTGCATTAATTGGTTGATACATTTTTAGATTTTGATTAATGTTATATTGAATATATATATATATATATGATGTTGTTATTAATTAATTTATAATATTGTGTTGATGTTATGAAGTTGTTGATGATAATTTTGCGATATGATGGATGTATATATATATATATATATATATGTTGTTGATATATAATATTGTTATTATGTAATTATTTAGTATGTATATATATATATATGTTAATTAATTAGTTTATATATGTAAGAATATTGTTGTGTAATTAATTAATAATTAAGTATATATATGCATGTGTTAATTAATTAATTTGTTACTAATAATTTGTTGCATGTAGTATATTATTATTATTATTATATATATATATATATATAAATGAATTTGATTGAGATTTTATGTATATGAAATTTAATTAATTAATTGTTATATATAGATATATATTTTTTGTGGTATTTTCAGGATATAAATAAGAGTTGGATTTCGCTTCTAAGATGGGACAGAAGATATACTAAAGGAGTTTTAACTTTTGTGCAATATGAGTTGGACAATGCTGGCGGGAGTACACTTTTCTATTACCCATGCAAGAGATGTCAGTGTCGCAGCGAGATGAATCGATTTCCGATGGAGACAGTATGAGAGCACCTGAAAAATAACGGATTCTAGGACAGTTACACATGTTGGATATATCACGGTGAAACATCATCAGGGGATCTGCATGATCATGGACAGTTTTATGAGAGGGGCAGTTCATCAAACAATCCAACAACGACCTTCATCAACGACATGTTTCCTCATGAGAGCGGTGTATGCGCTCAAGGACAGTATATTCCTGAGGCATCTGTGCAGGCCGTCCCTAGAGCTGTCAACACTGCTGGTATTGACAAGTACAACAAACTGCTTGCTTTCCAACAAACCCCTCTATACCCCGGTTCTAAGAAGACCGTTCTTGAGTGTGTGATGGAGGTGATGCAGATCAAAGTTGAGAAAAAATTGACCGTGAAGGCTGTTGATAGGTATCTACAGTACGCTGCTTCGTTGCTGCTCGACGGTTATCGTCATCCCACCACTCATCATAAGGTCCGTCGTATCTTGAAAGATCTCGGGCTTTCCTATATCAAGATTCATGCATGCAGATATGACTACGTTCTCTTTTGGGGTAAAGATGCAGACTGGAATGACCTTGAAGGTCTTCATCGTTGTCCAGTATGTGAGACCGACAGGTATAAGCGGACTCCTGCAGGTAACAGGAAACCTGTGAAGGTACTTCGATATTTACCATTGAGGGATAGGCTGGAGCGGTTGTACATATCTTCACACACAGCCAAAGCTATGACATGGCACGCTGAGAGGGAGTTGCATGATGAAAACACCATGGTACACCCTGCTGACAAGGAGGCTTGGAAGCATATAGATTGGGAGTTTCCTCATTTTGCGTCAGAGGTCCGAAATGTGAGGCTCGGGCTGTCATCTGACGGGCTCAACCCTTTTGGCAACATGAGTCTTCAATATAGTATATTTTGGTACCTTACTACCTTCCTCTATGGATGTGCATAAAGAAGTAATACAACATGTTGACCTTATTGATTCCGGGACCCAGTTATCTAGGGAAATGTCTCGATGTGTATATGTGACTGGTGATTGAAGAGTGTAAGTTCCATTGGGAGGTTGGTCATCCCACTTATGACTCCTACAAGCAGGAGATGTTCTAGATGCATGTCATGGTTGTTGGTACCATCAGTAATTTTCCTACACGTGGGATGTTGTCGGACAACGTTGTTAAGGGATACAAGGCTTGTCCAGAGTGCCTTAGCGAGGAGGGGAGCAACAGTCATTGCAATAAGATAGTCCAGATGGGTCACCGTACTCGCCTTCCACATAATCACCCATGGCGGGAAGATACCAGGGCATTTGATGGGATTGTAGAAATGGGTGTGGAGCAGCATAGATGGACGGGGGATGAGATTTTAGCAGTGCTTAATGAGTATGATTTTGGGCGGCTCAGCAAATTATCTCAACATTGTGGCCTCAATACCTAAAAGACCCGATAGGTACAAATTCTGGACACATAAGAGCATATTTTGGGAACTCTCGTACTGAAGTAAGTTATTGATCAGACACTACCTAGATGTGATGCACATAGAGAAGAATTTCTACGACAGTGTGATGGGTACAATGCTCAACTTGGAGGGGAAGACGAAAGACGGTCCTAAGGTACACATTGATCTTGAGAATATGAAGATAAGAAAACATCTGTGGTTGAAACAGGGGCAGAAAAAGATGCCTCAAGCTTCTTACAAAGTGAAGCTTGATCAGAAGAACCAAATCTTCAGGTGGTTGACTTGTGTGAGGTATCCTTCAGGCTATGTAGGAAATATAGCTAACTGTGTGAAATAAGATGTAAAATAAGATGTACAATAAGATGTACGGCTAAAATAAGATGTACGGCTTGAAAAGTCATGACTGTCATATCCTGCTACAACATCTCCTCCCTGTTTCATTCGACCGTTCCTCAATAGTCAGGTAATTTTTTAATTTTTAAAGCTAAATTTGTTAAAATTTAACGGTCAATTGGTTAGTTAAAACATTTGTGTTGGATTTGACGGTAATTTGTGGTTTGTGGCTCTCGTCAAGTGGTGGAGCTATTAGTAGCATTGGCAAGATTCCTACAGAAGTTATGTCACATCCCGATCCTAGAATTATTTTACGGTTGGTTACTTTGGTCTTTTACCATTTAAAGTAATCGTTTAATCATACAATGATCGTAAAGTTGACTTTTCGTTAAGTCGAGAATTTGGGAAAACTTTCTTCATGAAAGTTGTAAAGGGCGTTGCTATGAGTTCGTAGACACGTAACACAAAGGTAAAGTTACTGTGCGGTAAAATGGCTATATATAGGAGTTACCGGGTGAAAAATTCGATTTTTCGATTTGTTAAAGCTTTTGTCTCTCCTCTCCCGACAGAGAACGCTGTTGAAGCTTTCGGTCGCCACAGCGCCGCCGTCGCTCCACCACTCGCCGCCGCAGAAGTCCCAAAAGATCGGCCTCTGAGTATACTTCATTCCTAAGTAAGTTTTCCAACCTAACTCGCCGTAAATTAGGAGAAATTCCAATTTGTTCTTCAAGTGTACAGTAGAATGTTCTTGATCGAATTTCTCCCTCCCTAGATCACCAATTAGTGAGTTCTTTATATGGATAGGATGGGTTTTAGGAGTACTATAATCTCCTAGAATTTGGTGGATTGATTTGGAGTGTGGAGGGAGAATTGAGGATTTGAAATTTTTATGTTAAATTTTTGGGTTCCACTGTTCATCACGTAATTGACCTAGTTAGAGGCCGAATGGGCCTTCAAGTTGAACTAGAAAGTTGTTCCAAATGACTAGACGAAGCTACTGTTAAAATTTGGTGGCAATCAGAGGTCGCCAGAATTGTGGCCGGAATTTCTACCGGCAGCCGCCGTCGGCGGCGGATCTGGTGGTGGTGCCGCCACTTTTTGGGCCGTTTTTCATGCCCATTAAATAGTATATAATGTGAGGAGTCTATGGTTTAAATTTGGTAATTGTTGGAGGAGTTTTGGTTAGATTTTGGAATTTTTCTAGTTTAGTATTATTGGCGGATAAATAAATATTATTCCGACCATCGATTATTGCCGGATAAGGTTTAAGAATTATTTTAAGTACTCCTAAGTTATTGGTGAAGGTCGGAGATTTTTAGTTAACAATTTGAGAAATGTGGAGCCGATGAGCGAGCTGTACGCTTTTAAATGTATACGCATATGCTATTTAATTATTATTCTAGAGTCCGGAAAATTAATATTAATTGTGGAACAGGAAGCGAAGAGGCTCGTGTTGTGGAGACTTGGCTTGAGCGAAATTCGGGTTATATATATATATAACATGAAGTAGGACAAACGTGACCTGTGCATCATCATTGTACCGATACTATCCCAACTTAATCACCTTTCTGATGTGATTTATATGTTGTATTTTATTTGTCTTTTTTCTGATGTGAGATTTTTTCTCTCCGACACTTCCCCTCACGTGCAACCTAATCTTTTTAGGTCTGCATGTGTAATTCATTCAGTTCAATTCCCATATTGGAAATCGGTACATTCATTCGGACTAATTCCCATTTCAGAAATTGGGATATACGGTCCAAGGCCCACTGTAGGAACTTGGTATGGTATGGGCCAATCAGAATTTTTCTGACGATAATTCGATTCGATGAACCCAAATTTGGGCTCATTATGATGGGAGACTTTCCTCCGTTACGCTAGGAGAAGTAATTGAAGAAGGACCCTCTCTGATACCAACTTGAACTGGGATAAGTGTGGTCGTAGATCACCATTGTACCAATATTGTACTGTCCCAACTTAACCACCTTTAAGGTGTTGGGTTTTAATTACAAAAGTATGGATGGGCGCGGGCTGAGCCCGGGTTAGTTTTTTCAAGGCCCGGGCCCGGCCTAGTGGTATTATGACGAGCCGAATTTTATCCTTAAAAATTTAGGGTCCAGGTAAAGTCCGGCACGGGTGAGTTATTTGCAGGGCCCGGTAAAGCCATGACCGGTACCAACCGGGCCGAGCCCGCCCGGGTTTCTGTCTGAAACGATGATTTAAGGTTATTTGGTTATGTTCTAGTGTCATTGTACATATTATATAGGTTTAAGACCAGTTACGAAAGCCAATTAGATAATGACACCTAAGGTCCTGGATTTTCGGGCTTTTTTTGTTTAAGGATATAAAGGACCGGAACCGGCCCGGACATAATAAAGCCTGGCCCGTTTATCACATAACAAAACATGAGCCCAGAAAAAAGCCCGGCCTGCCCAGGCCCGGCGGTCCGGTCAGGTTTTTTTCTTCTTCGGGTTTTTTGCCCAGCCCTATACAAAAGGCCTCGGTACAATTAGGTATGATCTATCCACTTATAAGTTGTATTTTATTTATCTATTTTCTGATTTAAGATCTTTCCTCTCCAACAAAAAAAGATAGGTTGAGTTTCAGGTTCAGCTGAGGCATCTGTGTCGCGCTCTCTAATGCACCTAGTTTCCATGAGCTCCTTTGCTTCTTTGCTATGCCCAACATGTTCAAATTCATCAGTGGCATAGCAAGAATTACATCACCACCAGGGTGATCATCCAAATATGTTGACACATCATACACCTTGTCGTCGATGACGATCCAACAGTCGTCTTTGGTGTTGTGCTGCGAGGCTTCTTTCATTGAGTATAGCTTCGTCAGCGTCGACATCTTTGGGGATTGGTCAACCTGGTTAAGAGGCTCTTGGATTGGATACCCAGATATTCTCTTAGTCATGTCTCTCTTTCTCTATCCTACATGGAATCTTTGTTGGACCACAAACCCGAATTTCATATTCATATTCCACTACATACCATAATCATACCAAAATTCTAAATCCTGAATTTATATGCAAACTCAAAATGCCCGCTCTGTGGATATTTCGATTATAGCAAACAACGGTGTTATGAAACAATTGGATACCTAAATTGGTGGGATTTTACCAAGACACCCTGAAAGAATGAAGCAAAAGTTGTCATAGCCACTCTAGAGGAAGAGCAATCGTCCAATGCTTCCAATGTCATACAATCAGGTATGAACGGTAAGGTATCTATGAATAGTTCCAGGATTATTGATAGCGGAGCAAGTGATCACATGACTAATGATTATACCCTCTTGCAAAAATTACGATCTTTCTCTCAAAATAGTGTTTCTACCGCCGATGGTACTCCAACTCCGGTTATCAAAGGAGGTTATGTTGTACTGATACTGTCCCAACTTAACCACCTTTAAGGTGTTGGGTTTTAACTACAAAAGGTCTCGGTACAATTAGGTATGATCTATCTATTTATATGTTGTATTTTATTTGTCTATTTTTCTGATGTGAGATCTTTCCTCTCCAACACTTCCTCTTACGTGCAACCTAATCTTTTTAGGTCTGCACGTATAATTCATTCAGTCTAATTCCCAATCGAAAATCGATACATTCATTTGGTCCAATTCCCATTTCAGAAATTGGGGTATGCAGTCCAAAACCCACTGTAGGCACTTGGTATGGTATGGGCCAATTAGAATTTTTTCGACGGCAATTCAATTCGAGGAACCCAAATTTGGGTTCATTATGCTGTGAGACTTTCTTCCGTTATGCTGGAAGAAGTAATTGGAGAGGGACCCGCTCTGATACCAAGTAGAAAAGAATAATTTGATATGGTTTGGAATACTTCGATGTATTATTATTATTATTATTATTATTATTATTATTATTATTATTCTTCTTCAAATAAGAGAGTATTTATTGAGATACAATCATAACGCTAATACGAATAATATAACCTAAACCTATAAGAAAAGTAAATATTTACAGAATATTCTACAATATATATAGGGCTCTTCTATTGAGAGATTCTTATTTTTGGTTTATTTATAGGGATAGGCATTCGACAAACTTTTCGATCATATAACAACATCTTCACTGTTTAATATGTAGATGCATATATATATATATATATATATATATATATATATATATATATATATATATATATATATACACACACACACACAAATTGGGTGATCGTTAAGGCTTTAGAATAACTAAAATCATTTGAAGGATCAAATCTGCCAAACTTGAACCGTTACTGCCTATAATTTTAATTCGCAGTTTTGAACATCTTAACGATCACCGATTTGGATGAAATTTTGCAGAGTTGATCTATATATTAGAACCTATGAATTGACTGGTTAAGATTGAAAAATATGATCGAAAAGTTTGTCGAATGTTTATCCCTATAAATAAACTAAAAATAAGGATTCCTTAATGGAGGGCCCTCTATATATATGACGACGTTCCAAAGTGGATGTCTGTAACTATGTTAAAGTGCGGACGTCCCTACGTTTGTTACGATCAAGCTCTAACGATGGCGCTCCTCATGTTGGGACGATACCAGACCTCGATCGCTTGCTTCCTCTTGTCGGCGTGGCCTTCCTCTCGCCGCTTGATACCAGTTTGCAGCCGTGATTTGCTGTTTAGGGTAAGTTGCTGCTCAGACCTTCAAACCAGCCCTCCAAGGCCTTCATCTTGCTAGAAACGTGGTCGGGGGAGCCTCTGATGTTTGTCCGGCAAGAGAATGGACGTCGTCGATGGTTGTAGGCTGTGAAAGGAGAGACGTCTGCACTTTAACAAAGTTACGGACGTCAGTCGCTGATCCCGACTATATATATATATTGTTTGAGATGAGAGATTCCACATCAGAAAAATGACAAATAAAATATAACATATATGTGGGTAAATCATTCCTAATTGTACCGAGGCCTTTTGTAGATAAAACCCAACACCTTAAAGCTGGTTAAGTTGAGACAGTATCGGTAAATGATGATCTACGGGCCACGCTTGTCGCTGTTTGACATGGTATCATAGCGGGTTCCTCTTCAATTGCTTCTCCTACGAGCCCGGGTGCGTTCTTTCAGAGGTCATGGCTTTGGTTTGGTTGAAGTTGTTTCGGAGTTTGGTTTGAAGTTGTTTCAGAGTTTGGAGTTTGTGGTTCGGAGTTTGGAGTTTTTTCGGTTAACCATGGGGTCCGGGTTCAGTTTTTTAATCAGTTTCACTTGCAAACCTACAAGTTAGGTTACACGTGAGGGAGATTGTTGAAGAGGAGAGATTCCACATCAGAAAAATGACAAATAAAATATAGTATATATGTGGGTAAATCATTCTTAATTGTACTGATGTCTTTTGTGATTAAAACCCAACACCTTAAAGGTGGACAATATCGGTACAAAGATGATCAACGAGCCACGCTTGTCGCTCACACTTTTAAAGTAGTATGGAGTTCAACTTCAAAACTAATTGGCAATGGAGAGAGTAGCTCAAACCCTTATAAACCCACAAGCAAGGTCTCATATTCCTAATGTGGGATAGATATCTCAGCATGCCCCTACACGTATGACGAATCTTCAAATCTAACACGTGGACATCAATTTGGGTGGTCGTAGAGTTCGTGTGGCCTTTGGGCTTCACACGTAGACGTGGGTAACCCGCTCTGATACCATAATAAAGTAGTCTGAAGTTCAACTCCAAAATCAATTAGCAATGGAGAGAATAGCCCAAATCCTTATAAACCTACAGAAAGTCTCATATTCCCAATGTGGGATAGATATGTCAACATATATAAGATATAAGATCACCAACCACCTCCTCACTCACCAAAGATAACAAATTCCCAACACAAAAACTATTCAACTGAAACCAGAAGTTGATGTCTCTCTTTACTCACTTTGCAGAGTTTCATAATCCTCAGTTCTCTAATCTTCTTCTTTCTTCTCCTCTTCCTCCCTCTCTTCCCAATATCAAGGTTTAATCTGTACGTTTGATCTAATTTCTTCTTTGCTTCCTTTCTTCCTCTTTCATTTTCTTTTGTTTTTTATTATTATTTGAAGCGATCGATTTGCCCTTATAAATGTGACAAAAATAACACGGACTAACCGTAAAAGTAACGGCATACACTAATTTTAGGATGAAATTACAACTTCATGTTGAGTATTGATATTTTTGACTGTTAATGTACTAAAATTTAGAATGGATCATTTGTGGTGTATTGTTACTAAAATTTTCTCCATTACAAAACTCAATTCACAAAATAAAGTTTAAATTAAGATTCAATGTAAACACGCTCGTCCTAAGTGAACCTTGTTGTTAATTTAACTTTAGTTTTGAGTGCCTTGCCTTCGACTGTTTCTTAATTAAACCCAAAGGACAGAAAGCTATCTTCTCTGCATTTGGTAGGGGATGAATAAGCCATCATATTTTGGGCAGAAGCATAATGGCTTTAATGGAAGAGGGTCCTCAGCCCATAAATTTTCAAGTCTCACCCCTTTCATAACTACTACATTTGTCTCATCATTTAATTCTTTAACTCTAGCCTGTTTTAAAACCTGCTTTATCCTTGTTTATATGTGGAACCTAATATTTCTCCTTTACCGGGTTACAATTCAAGAAATAACACCAAGTATGGTCAATTATTAAATATGCATCGTTTATTATGCTTGAACTACTGTTTACAGGGCCAAAGGCCAGTCAGACTGGAGAAGCCACTCTGGGTCCTTTGTCAGGGCCCAGTTCATTGTAAGTTTGAGGCAAAGCAAGGGAGTTCATTCCCACATTGGAAAAAGACAAAGTGCAGCCTTTAATGCTACTATAAATACCGGTGAGGACCTCCCGGTAGAGGAGGAGAAGACCTTAACTACTCGAGTTTTCTGCTTATCTGACAGTGTCTGACTTAAGCATCGGAGTGGCTTCCCTCGGTAAAACCGGGGACGCCCTTTGACGTGTTTGTTCTTTACACAGGAAAACTCGGGAGTACAAGGAAGTTCGCTATTTCTGGAACCGTGCAACCCGTTAAAGGGGCCACGAGCATCCCCGGAAACAATTGGTGCTCTCGTTGAGAGGCGAACTCAAGGCCTCCCAAACACGTATTTCGAAGAACGATGGAAATGGCAGGAGAACAAGATCCAACTGGAAGGCTTAATTTCTCAGGGGATGATAACCCAGGGACCTCCGGGACCCAGTTTGGCCAAACAGATTTAGCAGCAGCGTTCGAGCTCTTGAAAAAGGACTTTCTCGCTCAAAAGGAGCAATCTACTCGAGAACATGCTGAGTTGATAACGGTAAGGGAGCAGTTAGCGACTATCCAGGCCGAGCATGGGCTTCTTCAAGCAACCTTAACTCAAAGAGCGAATGCCATGGGGGCGTCAGCCAGACTTGCTGATATCATCACCCCAGAAGGGAATCCTCCGGGTTGTGGAAACCCGCGAACTTTTGACGGTGCATACATACCACCCGCTATTCTCCCAACCACTGCCCACCCTAACCCAAATCCACAAATGATCCATCTCTCCAATCCTTTGTTTAATCACAATCTTACAGGACCTCCTCCACTCCCAGAGCCGTTGTTAAATCAACCCCTTCCCCCAGCAGATGCCCAGACCCAGCTGCTGTTACAGTTGACACAAACTGTGACCCAACTTGAGCAGCGGCTAAACTCGGGAACGGGACCACAACAATATCAACCCTTTATTACCCGTGCGAGCCCATTCTCCGCACGGGTTCAAGCAGACAAAAAGCCACCAGAAGCAAAGCCATTTAAGATTAAGAGATATGCCGGAATGGGGTGCCCGTATGCACACCTTGAGTTGTTCCAGTCTCAGTTAGATTCAACCCGGTTCACAGACGCCCAAGCATGCCATGCTTTCCAGGAAACACTCAGTGAGGAGGCGTTGAGTTGGTTCCTCAAGTTACCGGCTTTGTCAATAGAGACCTATGGTCAGTTGACACAGAGGTTCCTGTCCCGGTTTATCCTGCTGTCAAGTGCCAATCGAAGCACCACTTCGTTATTCAAAGTCCAACAAAGGGATGATGAAAGCTTGAAAATTTTTGTAACCCGTTGGCTGTCCACGACTTCCAAGTGTGGGCACCTGGACGAGTCAGTAGCATCAGAGGCGTTCTTACAGGCGCTCAAACCAACCCGCTTTGTGGTAGAGCTCAGGAAGCAGCGGTTCAGGTGCTACGACGATCTAATTAATGAAGTAACTCGGCAAGCTCAAGCCGAGTACGACACCTTCGGGGAACGCCGGACGAACACCGGGTTCACAAGCCAGCGAGCTGATGGATGGAAAAAGGAAGGGCAGCATAAGAGTGGCCAGGGATACTACGGCAAAAGTTCAAACAGACCAAGGGAGAAACCAAGAGAGGCTCCATACCTTCGTCATCCAACCCGGGAGGAAAAGAACACTTACATCCCTCGATATGAAGTGTTAACCAACTTGACTGCCTCCTATGAAGAAATTTGGAACCGCCATAGGAATGAAGTTCCCCCGGCTCCAAAAAGAAAGTTTCCCAAAAGGACAGGGCCGGACAACGGGCAACATTGTGCCTATCACAACGAGTCTGGCCACACGACCGACCGGTGCTTTTCTCTTTGGAACGCCATTGAGTACATGATCCAGAACGGCAAACTACAGCAGTATAAATCACCCGCCACAGGTGTCAACCTCATTGAAGTATATGGGGAGATAATGACGATTCACGGGGGTGGCACCCAAGGGGTGTCCGGTCACCGGGCCAAAAGACTCTGCCCAAGAGGCCCGGAGTTTGAGATAATGCAGCTTCGTCAAGAATGCCGCAAGGAGCTGGTTCCTTGGGATACCGTGTCATTTTCTCAGTCTGAAGACACGCTGAAAGTGCATCACAATGATCCCTTCATAATCACTCTTCAGATTGACCACTGGAGAACTCGGAGGGTTCTAATAGACACGGGAGCCGCTGTCAGCGTCATGTTCAGCAGTTGCTATAAGGGGTTTAAACGAGGACGAGATAAGCTCTATAGGAACCACGAGCCATTGATCAGTTTTTCAGGAGAGACGACTCAACCGTTGGGGTCTGATCAACTAACGGTTACAGTTGGAACCGGCCACCAGTCCACAAGAATTGTAGTTCCCTTCATAATTGTGGACTGCCCATCCTCCTACAATGCCATACTCGGGAGAGATGCACTCTGGGGCCTACAAAGTTTTATAGCGGGTCACATGCTGCTTATGAAAGTGCCTACACCCGGGGGTTGGGTTACAATTCGTGGAGACCAAGAAGCCGCTGTCAGATGCAACGCGATAGCAACTCAGTCCCAGCACGAGATGTTTTCGGCCGGTTTTTCCTTGTCTCCATTTGACAAACCCGATGACCCCAGGGATGACCCGGATTCTTTGCCCATCAGCAAGACGGCACAAAAGAAGAGCCAGAAGTATCCTGCCAAGTTCCCCCGGCCAGCCCCAATTGAAGCAACAGAATGGATTCATATTTCAGAAGAATACCCGGAGAGGAAGATTTGCATTGGCACAGGCCTTGACCCCGAGGTCAGAAACCGAATGGTTGAGCTGCTAACCCGGAAACAGAAGGTGTTCGCATGGTCATATGCAGACATGCCCGGGATTTCTCCAGACGTTATGACACATTCCCTCAATATTATCCCGGGTGTTAAACCGGTAAGACAGAAGCGTCGTGCATTTTGCGCAGAGAAGTACAAGGCCATTCAAGCAGAAGTTAAACGTCTTAAAGACATCGGGTTCATTGGAGATGCAACATACCCGGATTGGTTGGCCAATGTGGTGATGGTCAAGAAGGCAAACGGAAAGTGGAGGATGTGCGTCGACTACACAGATCTGAATAAGGCTTGCCCGAAGGATAGTTTTCCCCTTCCAAAGATTGATCAACTGGTGGATTCAACCGCGGGCCACCCCCAGTTGAGCTTTATAGATGCATACTCGGGATTTAACCAAGTTCCGATGAATCCCGCGGATCAACAGCACACATCTTTTACAACAGACAAGGGGATGTATTATTACAGAGTGATGCCTTTTGGACTCCGGAATGCAGGAGCCACGTTCCAGCGCCTCGTAGTGGGCATGTTTGCAAACCAACTCGGGGATACTATGGAGGTTTATATAGACGATATGCTGGTCAAAAGCCGGGAAACAAGCAAACACCCGGATGACTTGGAGACCGTCATCGACATTGCCTTGAGCAAGGGGATGAGGTTAAACCCGGAGAAGTGTGTGTTCGGTGTTTCAGGAGGAAAGTTTCTCGGGTTCATGGTCAGCGCTCGGGGAATTGAGGCAAACCCCGACAAAATTCAAGCCGTCCTGGCCATGCAACCGCCGAAAACCAGGAATGAAGTTCAGCAACTTACTGGCAGGCTGGTAGCCTTATCCCGGTTTATATCCAGGTTAACAGATAAATGTGCCCCCTTCTTCAAAATTCTCAAGAGTCAACACCGCGAACGGATTACATGGCAGGAAGAGCACAATCAAGCTTTTGAAAAGTTGAAGGAATACTTGGCGTCAGTCCCTTCTTTATCCAGACCAAACCCTGGGGATATACTCTATCTGTACCTGGCGGTGTCTCAAACAGCTGTCAGTTGTGCCCTGATAAGAAAGCCAGACTCTGAAGAACTGCCGGTCTACTATACTGGGAAAGGATTCAATGATCCTGAAACTCGTTATCCAGATATTGAAAAACTGGCCCTGGCCTTGGTTGTAGCAGCAAGGAAGTTAAGACCCTATTTTCAAGCACATTCCATCCATGTACTCACCAACCAACCGCTACGGCAGGTTCTGCAAAACCCGGCAACTTCGGGCAGACTGGTCAAATGGGCAATTGAGTTGGGGGAGCATGATTTGCACTTTAAACCGCGAACGGCAATCAAAGGGCAAGCAGCAGCAGACTTCATTGCCGAGTTAATCCCAGCAGATTCAACATTTGCTGAAACTCTTCCTACACAAGCTGAACCGGAGAGTTGGCAAATATTTGTAGATGGATCAGTCAATCAGAGACAATGTGGAGCAGGCATTACGTTGGTAGACCCGGAGGGTAATATGTTTGACTATGCCTTACGCTTTAACTTCAAAGCATCAAACAACACGGCTGAGTACGAAGCTCTAATCAAAGGGCTCCAACTCGCTAAAGATATGGGCGCCCGGCATCTCCGCATACTAAGTGATTCACAGCTGGTAGTGCAGCAGGTTAACGGCGGATTTCAGGCAAAGGAAGCACATCTTTCGTCCTATCAAAAGTTAGCGGCTTTCTTGCTGGAGAAATTTGATAGCTTTGAGGTTACTCAGATACCGAGGCAGCGGAATGTGAGAGCAGATACCCTGGCTAGGATTGCAACAGGGGACGATTCCAATACCGAGTTTAAAAGCTTACTGGTCGAGACATTGGAGAAACCAAGCATCTCACTCTCCTTTTCTGAGATTTTCGCGGTAGAGGCAAACCCGCCACCGTCTTGGATGGATGAGTTCATCAACTTCATCCAACATGGAACCCTACCTGAGGACCCGGTAGCGGCCAAACGACTACGGGTTCGAGCGGCTCGGTATAGTATCCATGATGGGAAACTGTACAGACGAGGACAAACTTTTCCTGATTTGAAGTGTATTACACCCGAGGAAGGAGACCGGGTTTTGCAGTCGCTTCATAGCGGGGTATGTGGAAATCACTTTGGAGCCCGTAACCTGGCTTTCAAAACCCTAAGAATGGGATATTACTGGCCTTCTTTGGAACACGATGCCAGAATTGTCGTAGATTCCTGTCTTCAATGTCACCGATTTGCAAGCTTTCCACGTGCACCATCAGTCCCACTATCAGTAATAATTTCTCCATATCCATTTTGCATGTGGGGGATCGATTTCATCGGACCGCTACCCACAGCTCCGGGACAGCTCAAACATGCCATTGTCTCAGTGGACTATAATTCCAAGTGGATAGAAGCTCAACCCCTGGCACGGATCACGACCGCAAATGTTAAGAAATTCCTTTGGAACAATGTCTTTTGCCGGTTTGGAATCCCGGAGACGTTTATCACAGATAACGGGACGCAGTTTGACAACGATGAGTTCCGGGAATTCCTACACTCTAACGGGACAAAGGTCCTATATGCCTCCCCTGCACACCCGCAGACTAATGGACAAACTGAAGCCGTTAACAAGCTCATCAAGCAAGTTCTGAAGAAGAAGCTGGAGGACGCAAAGGGTTTATGGGCTGAGAAACTTCCAGAGGTTTTGTGGGCACTAAGGACAACTCCAACAGAAGCCAATGGGGAGAGCCCATTTCTTATGACTTTTGGATCTGAAGCAGTGATCCCGGTAGAGATGGAAGTCCCGAGTGACCGGGTACAACTGTTTGACAGGGAAACCAACGATGAAGGCATCCGCCTTAACATGGACCTCCTGGAGGAACGCCGGGAGCGTGCACATCTCCGAAATATCAACAAGAAGCAAAAGGTGGCTAAACACTACAATTCCCGGGTTATCAACCGCCCACTCAAACTCGGGGATTGGGTAATGAAGAAGGTTATCCCTAAGCCAACGGGGCTTAAAGCTCCATGGGAGGGTCCATATGAAATCGTTGAAGTCGTGGGCCCGGCAACGTTTTACATCCGGGGTACAGATGGAGTTACGCTTCCGCGACCATGGAACGCCCAACATCTGCATCTCTTCCCCAAATAGGTACCGAGTTATCTATGAATGTCCAATTTTATTGTTTATGATGTTGTATATAAAAGCCTTTCAGGCCCACAATGCATGAATTACCCTACCGGGTTATGTTTTATTAAAGAGTTTGTTGAAGTGAATGCAGCCTTTAGCGGCCCTACTTGTATGCCTTAATCGCCAAGCTCCGATAATCTCCGATAATCTCCATGACATGAAATATTGCAAGCCTTTCACGGCCTTATTTCATGGTCAAAACTCGCCAAGCTCCGATAATCTCCGATAATCTCCATGACATGAAATATTGCAAGCCTTTCACGGCCTTATTTCATGGTCAAAACTCGCCAAGCTCCGATAATCTCCGATAATCTCCATGACATGAAATATTGCAAGCCTTTCACGGCCTTATTTCATGGTCAAAACTCGCCAAGCTCCGATAATCTCCGATAATCTCCATGACATGAAATATTGCAAGCCTTTCACGGCCTTATTTCATGGTCAAAACTCGCCAATCTCCGATAATCTCCATGACATGAAATATTGCAAGCCTTTCACGGCCTTATTTCATGGTCAAAACTCGCCAATCTCCGATAATCTCCATGACATGAAATATTGCAAGCCTTTCACGGCCTTATTTCATGGTCAAAACTCGCCAAGCTCCGATAATCTCCGATAATCTCCATGACATGAAATATTGCAAGCCTTTCACGGCCTTATTTCATGATCAAAACTCGGCAAGCTCCGATAGATCTCTAATAATCTCTGATTACCGTGTTGTTTGGCAAAGACGCCCTTGGAAGTCCTAACGGACCCGTAAAGCCTTACTGCCCCTACTTTCACTTTATAATGTTAATATGCCAACCCGGCACTACGTGTGAAGTTGTCAACACTTGCAGGTTATGCATCGGGTTGAAAGTCCTTATGAACCCGTAAAGCCCTAGCGGGACTATTTTTATTTCCCACAAACCGGCATTATATGTGTGAATTTTATCAACACTTGCAGGTTATGCATCGGGTTGGAATTTCTAACGGATCCATAAAGCCCTAGACCTTTAAAGCCTTAGCGACACTATCTTTATTCACACAGAAAACCGGCGTTATATGTACATTTTTGTACTTATCAGGTTTCCGTGTTTTGGCACAGGAAGGATTGCGAGAAGGAAAAATTTTATTACTTCAAAAATATCGATTACAAAAAAGTAGCAAACCGCTACAGGTAGACTAATCTTATAGAAATGAAAAATATCCTAAGGCTCCGTTGACGACCCCCTACCCCGGCCAGTGCTAGAACCGCCACGACCTCCCCGGGGCTGTATAATGAACTGACCCCTACGCAGAGGTGGCCGATTCCTAGGACCACCCACAATCCCACCACGGGAAGCACCTCTCCCGGCTGCTGAAGAACGAACTGGGGGACTCCGAGCCGGGTTCGCAGGAGCCCTAGGGTTCGCAGCCACGGCAGGAGTCGACCGGGAGGTGCCTGCAGCCTCGTCGGGTCTAACATGACCTTGATGACCGTCATAACCCGCCTTGTCCAGCCAGCCTTGGCGAATACCAGCGCTAACTATTTCGGCACGAGCCTCGGCCCTGGCCGACCGCAGCTTCAGGTCAAACTCTGCGCTCGCCAGAAACTCGGAGACCGCTAAGTCCTTGGCCCGGGAAACTGCCTGGAGCAAGTCTCCTTTTTGTTGCTCCAGGGAGGTGACCTGTTGCTGCAGCCCCTGGTTTTGCTCGGTCAGCTGGGCTATCGCGGCGTCTTGAGCACACCGGTCCTCCCGGTGACCTTCGATAACATTCTCCAGTTCAGAGTTCTTGGCCACCAGGTCTGCTATGTGTTCTTCCGCCTCGGCCAACTTCGCACTCGACGCGATCGCTGATGCGCTTGCGAATTCCCGGACCCGAGCCAGGTTTTCTTCGCTTGCCGTCACCTGGTCCCGGGCGGCCCGGAGATCATCCCTGAGGACTCTCTCTCGCTCGGGGATGCCTTCGGTTATGAGCCGGTCAGTCGCCAAGTACGACAACCTGACAGCCTACACAAATAAAACAACGGGTTAGTACAAGGAAACAAAAACAAAAAGATAACGAGTTACAGCAGAAGACTAACTTACCCGCATCAGCTTCTCCTGCGCCCTCCGGGCTACAGTCAACGGGTCCTCGTGCTCCAGGACATAGGAGTCAGCGGCGCAATTCTTCAAATCCGCTACCATCCTTTGGATGGCCGCGTCCGCCATTCCTGCACTCGCCAACTCCTCCATTATCTCAGTAGTGTCCCGCTGCTGCTTTCTCTCCCTCCTCTCCTTCCTCTCCTTCCTTCTCTTCCTCCTTTCGGACCTCCCCGAGCTGGATGCCTCCCGGGTACGCTTGCGAGAAGGCACGGGCTCCACTTCAAGAACCTCGTCACTCCCCTCACTCCCCTCCGGGTTCTCACTACCTATTTCCCTTTCCAACCCTCCGACCTCTTCACCCCCTTCGTCATCCTCCTCGGTAAATTCCTCCTCGCCCGGGAACACAGACGAGGGAACCGCGCTCATCACCGGTTCTTCAGTCTCATCGGCAAACGGTTCTGCAAATACCGGGTTGTCGTCCGCCTCCGAGGGACTCCCTTCAACCTCCTCTCCTTCTGGGTAGACTTCCGGCCCGAGAATCTCAGCCAAGTACGCGGGAACCTCGTTGTAGTAGGAGACGTCAACGTGGAACTGCCGAGTTTCCCCTTGCTCGGCGTCTGGCCGCAGAAAAGCCGCCTTCGATGTCAGGTCGATATCGTACGCCAGCCCCTCCGTGCCTTGCGCCCGGATCCCGGCCCATACAGCCTTGTCCTCGAACCCGTCGTATATTCCCGGGTTCTTTCGCTTCGTGAACTCCATCGGGAGAAGAGCTGCAACAAAAGATCTAACCTGTTAGACCGGGGCATGTAAACAAAAATTGTAAAGGAAACGAGACAAACCTGGAAGCTCCATCAATCGGCAACGGCTGTACACATACAGCCTGCAAAGCCGGTACGAGCTCCGGTCATCTTGACCTCTGAAGGCCCATAGCATCCTCCGGATCCTCTTCTCCATCACCGGCTCCAGAGGAATGTCGGGAACATCTGCAACACGTACAATATAATTATAACCCGGGAAAGATAAAGGAAAGAAATATCCGCAGAGAAAGGACTTACTCATCAGTGGCTGGAAGTCACCCGGTACTTGAAACGCGTGTCCCGGGTCTTGAAAGTTTCTTATCAAGAAACTCTTTTCCCTCCAGGTCCGGCTCACAGAGGTAGGCAGGTCCTCCACGATCTTCTTGAAGACCCCTTTGGACTTCAGTTGGATGGTCCCACTGAAACCCGCCTTCCGGGAGTACTCGGCCCGGTACATGGCGTGTAACTCGTGGTAACTCGGCATCTGCTGCTTCAACACTTTGTACATCACGCACAATCCCAGCAGCTGCCTCCACATATTCGGGCCAACTTGCCCGATGGCGAAGTTGCTCGCAGCCAGGAGATACTGCACCTCCACCTTTAGCGGGAGTGACAGACCACAACGTAGCTGGTACTCGTGGCATAGCGTCCACCCATCCCCGGGAGCGAAGAACTGATCCTCGGGTTCTAAAGTCCGAATTTCAACAGACTCGGGAATCTTCCAGTTGCTCCTTAGCTCCACAATCTCCTCCGCGGTCAGCGAGTACCCGGGAGGGTCAAGAGCGGTACCATCAGTGAAGGTAACTGAGGCAAACTCGGGGACGTGAGCATCCATTGCGGGGTTTGTCATCTGCAAAACAAGAAACAAGGGGACATCGTCAAAACCCCAGATAAACCCGGCGACCACAACGATGAGCGCACACACTAACGCAGCAACCCAGTTTGGATCCCAGAAAACAGAACACAATATCGACCCAAAACATTCAAAAACATCGTAACAGAGAACAGTACCTTACTTGTAAGGGTTTCAAAGGATTTGGATGTCGATTTGCGTTTGGAAATCCAACAAGCACAGCGACAGCAGAGGACGAGAGCAAAGGCACGAAAAAGTTTTCGATTTCGAAGGTACGACAAAACTGTCACCCTCAACCCCTATTTATACTGTTAAGAGACGTACACTGAAGCGACGTTTGAGAGACGTACATAGAAAGGACGTTTCGGTTTTTCGAGAAAATCGACACGTGTCGCGCATGCCGCGTCCCAAAACCGAAAAACTTTTCTGTTTCCCCCACTTTAAAACCGAAAACTTTTCGTTTTCCCCCACTTCAAACCGAAAACTTTTCATATTCCCCCACTACAATACGGAGATGTCATTTTCAGTTCCCATAGTCAACGTGTCTGCGGGGCACCCTTGCGTACGGACTTGGGGGACTGGGTACACCGGGTCTGGATGATACCCTTGTAACCCGGTAAAGAAATGGTTTCAAGTCCCCACCCAAGCGTACCCCTTGACTGAGGACTTGGGGGACTTGTTTATATGTGGAACCTAATATTTCTCCTTTACCGGGTTACAATTCAAGAAATAACACCAAGTATGGTCAATTATTAAATATGCATCGTTTATTATGCTTGAACTACTGTTTACAGGGCCAAAGGCCAGTCAGACTGGAGAAGCCACTCTGGGTCCTTTGTCAGGGCCCAGTTCATTGTAAGTTTGAGGCAAAGCAAGGGAGTTCATTCCCACATTGGAAAAAGACAAAGTGCAGCCTTTAATGCTACTATAAATACCGGTGAGGACCTCCCGGTAGAGGAGGAGAAGACCTTAACTACTCGAGTTTTCTGCTTATCTGACAGTGTCTGACTTAAGCATCGGAGTGGCTTCCCTCGGTAAAACCGGGGACGCCCTTTGACGTGTTTGTTCTTTACACAGGAAAACTCGGGAGTACAAGGAAGTTCGCTATTTCTGGAACCGTGCAACCCGTTAAAGGGGCCACGAGCATCCCCGGAAACAATCCTCTAGGATCTAAGCCTTATCAGACTCTCTATTAGGACGGACCGGTCCTAGCCCTTCCTGAGTTGGATAGAGTACATGTTGGACAAATGAAACCTGACCCTATCCTAATGAGCCCTTTAGGGCCGAACCCGGCCTGACCCTAAAACCCGCTCTTTAGGTTCTAATAATTTCTTATTTTTTATATATTTTTAATATGTTTTTTTATTTTTTAGATACAATACAACTAATCTTCTCTGTTGTAGTTGATTTGCTAGTTTTGTTCATTTGATTTCCTTTTGTTTTGTTGATTAACAGTTGTATTTTGATGATTTAGAGCATTAGTTCGTGAGATATATGAGTATAATCACTTAGTTTATAGATAGATGTCTTAAATTAAGTATAATGTGTATGCATGCATGTTAAATATAACACAAAAAATAAGGTTCGTTACATATAATTCTAAAGCTAAATTGTGAAAAAAAATAACAAGACCGAGCTAAATTGTGAAAAAAAAAATAACAAGCCCGTGTCGGTCTTGTTTAGCCCTATTTAGAGGACCAACCATACTCGACCCTATTAACCCTAACAAAATAGGCTGTTAGGGGGGCTAGGGCTTACATATTCAAGTCTCGGCCCTAGCCTATCAGATCCTAAATTTTGCTAACTTTGACCGAACCATACCCTACCCTATCTTAAGTTCTAAAATTTAAAATCGGGCCGCCTATCCTAAGCTTTAAAATTTAACATCGGACCGACTCTAACGCTGCCTATGAGGCCTACTACCACCCTATTTCATACCAACATATGGTCTTTGGATTTATACTAATCACATAATAAAGCGCTTTCTCGGTTTCCCTGCAATGCTACTTTTATTTGTTTTTTCTTGTCTGCTCCTCCAAACAAATTAGATTCAAAATTTAAAACTTTCACCGACTGAAGAAGAAGAAACTCATATTCTAGACCCCTCATTTTCACTTGCTCTATGCAAAAGGGTGATATGAATTTAGCTGCTGTGTTTATACCCATGTGGGTCTTAACCACCGCTTTGATTGTGACCACAATTGAGGCCAGGCCAGACCCAACATCTTTCACTACTTCTGCCCACATTATGCTACTTGAGGAACAACCCATTGCTCACTTTTCAGCAAAAATGGAAGCTCAATCTCCAGGTATTTCAGCTTTCCATAGTTTCCTTCTGCTTTAGCTTTTAAGTTGGTATCTATCCTTTTACTGCAATTCTGGGTCTTCTGGGTTAATGGGTACTCATGATTTCCTGCATTCTGCCACTGAAACTCTCCGTGTCAATTTGTTATTGTCAGAAGTATTTAAGCTAATTCCTTTTACTATGCATACCTAATGCATATAGGATAAAAGAAAGGGTGGGTAAATTTGAAAATTTCCAATCTTATGTTCTTATGAAAGTTAAAGCAATAAGAAAACTTTGCTTTTCATGTGCTTTATAATATATTTTTGTCTTGTCCTCTATTGCTATTTTATAGAGAATGTGCGGAAAGAAAGGGATGGATATTGTGGATCTGTGCAATGTTAATTTTCTAAAAAACAAAAAAAGCAAAAGGTTCTTGTCGATTGTGGCTTTGTAAGCCCAGCAGAGTTGATTAGTGTGGTATATTTGGATTTTTAGATTAAAAGAAGCTATGTTCCCTACTGCCTATGTCTAGATTAAACCATACCCTGATTCTGTTGGGCTCAGAAGTGCATGATTTGTTGATATACTCATTAGTATTTGGTCGACTCATTTCCCAATAATTGACTAGAGTTTTGGATATTTTCTGTTAAACCAGGAGTTCCTGAGGTTAGAGTAATTCACCATCAAGATTTGAACAAGAGCATTCTAATAGCACTGATTGTTACTTCCACACTGCTTGTTGGAATTCTTCTGTTCCTGTCATTTTGTTGGATCTATAGACAGAAAATGTTGAACCACTCCAATGGGAAAAGGCAGAAGACAAATGGTATCCTATTCTCATTCAAAATGGTTTTAATTTAAGTTCCTACTTTCTATTTTCAAGTCAATAATGCTCAGAAATTTACTTGTTTTTATTTTGAAGAGGTTTCAATAGGGACGCCATTGAGTGCACTTATGGTTGAATTTGAATCCTTGAGGTTGGGGAATAGGAAGGGTTCGGTTGTTGTATTCAGTTATCAATTGCTGGAAGCTGCAACAGACAAGTTCAGTGAAGGTAATGTTTTGGGTGAGGGTAGTTCTGGACCTGTTTACAGAGCTAGTTTTGATGGCAAATTCATTGCAGCTGTTAAGAGAGTAAATAGCATAAGACAGGATGCTGAAAAAGAATTTGAGGTAATTCCATGCAAAACTGGTTCTGGATTTGGTTTCCTGAATCAGATTCTCTTGTTGAGGTACCCTTTTTTATGAAAACATGTTTGCTTTGCAGAATGAGGTGAACTGGTTGGGAAAAATCCGTCATCAAAACATCATCAAACTTTTGGGTTACTCTGTACATGGAAAGACAAGGTTTCTTGTATATGAAATGATGCAGAATGGATCATTGCAAACTCAATTGTATGGTATGAGCTTTCTATTGGTATCAAGTAACGAGATGAAAAAAGATATTTGCAAGTGGTCTCATATGTAACAATTATTTCTGACCATCTAATTCTTCAGGACCTAGTCATGGATCGGATTTGACATGGCATCTGCGGTTGAAAATAGCTGTTGATGTTGCCAGGTAATTTCATTTAACTAATCGTCTACCCCGGCTCCTCCTTTTAAATTTTAAATTTTGTTTTAGGAAAAACTATGTATTTCATCAGAATGAATGAGCTCCTTTTATAGGAGATTACAGATAACAAGATTACATGAATCTCTCCTTATTATGTGGTACATGCCATCACAAATGATAACAATACTGATTAAATTAGATAAACATCTGACTGAGTAAATATCTACCTTACAAAAACAATAATATTCTAATTATCCTATAACAAATTTTTATTTTTTTGTGATTCCTTAAATATACATATAAACTTGTTAATACCACATATGCACTTTTAGGGGGTTGGAATATCTTCATGAGCACTGCAACCCGCCTGTGGTACATAGAGACCTGAAGTCATCTAACATTCTTCTTGATTCCAGTTTTAATGCTAAGGTTAGATCCTTAAACAAATTTTTCTTTTATCATCATTAATTTTGTTCTCATCCAATGTGTTTTTGCTTATTTTAGCTTTCGGACTTTGGTGTTACTGTCACGTCGGGGTTGAAGAGTAAGGAGAACATAAAGCTATCAGGAAATTTGGGCTGTGTAGCACCTGAGTATAATTTGGATGGTACGTGAGATTTAGTACTACTCTGTTGATATATATATTAATTGGTTCACTTAGTTACTGTTTGTACCAGTTATTAGGATTTGAAACTCGCCTGAGATGGTGAGCTTGTGATGGGGATGGGTTAAATCCTAACTGCAAATATGGGAAAGCAAATCTAAAGAACATAAGTCGCTCTATCTACCAATATGGTAGGCTCTCTTTTAGGAATTCTTGGATTTGTAGTTTTTCCATGCATTGGTTAGATATGTGTGCAAAGTTATACAAATATCTATACATAAATAAATCTGAATATGATACGCATTATGAGCATCATTATAGACTTTTAGGGAAACTCATCTGAATTTCTATTAAGATTTTAATATTCCTCTCTCTGTAGGGATTAGCTTGTTTTTCATGAATTCTTACAAAAAAGAATACAATTATTATCTGAAACTCCTAATGATGAAACTCTTGTTCTTCTGATCTTTGTCTAGTGGGATTCAATTGTTTTTTTTGTTTTCTTTTATTTTGTATATTTTCCTTTCCAGCTAATTTCCTTTCTATGTCAAATCATATCTTTCCTCCTGTTTTGTGAATTACTGAAAGTGTTGTTTGCCTTACGTGAGTAGTCAAAGTACTCATCCACAGACATATTTTGAAAACTTATCATTTATGGGCAAACACCATCAATTCAAACAGTCAGACCTGCTGTGCTTTTTGTGGTCCAAGAACTGTTGTAATTTATGTCTTGCTGTTGAGCACTTGCAATTATTTTCTGTTCTGGCTCATCATGTAGTTTCCACATTCCGCTTCCCCTTCTTCCAAATTGAAGGCACAAAACCTATGAAACAAAATATTATCCCAGTTATGTGTAGAAGGGAAGGCAAGTAGCTAGGAACTTAGTGGTCGCGGTCGAATATGGTTTAAGAGGCATCTTGTGATATGAGCAGAATACTTATGTTGCAGAATATTGTGGTCCAATCCATTGTTAATTTCTACATATTTATATCTCCAAAGTCTATTAATTTCCTTGTGCTTGCATCTTTATGTTACCAATATGATTGGTACAGTGATTGTGATGGCTCATGTAATCTTCTTATCAGGTAAGTTAACCGACAAAAGTGATGTCTATGCTTTTGGAGTAGTTCTTTTGGAGCTCTTGATGGGAAGAAAGTTGGTGGAACATAAAGCAGTAGATGAATCTCAATCTATTATCACATGGGTAAGGTACTTTGAATCTATATGCTGGCCTACACAAGTAGTTGGAGTATAATGATTCAATTGATTCCTTGACATGCAGGCCATGCCCCAGCTCACTGACAGATCAAGGCTTCCCAACATTGTGGATCGCGTGATAAAAGATACCATGGATTTAAAACACTTGTACCAGGTCCAAATAAAACTCTGTTGATACCCTTAAACATTGTTCTATTATGAGTTACTAAGTTGAAGTTATTGCAATATGAACAGGTTGCTGCTGTGGGAGTACTATGTGTGCAACCTGAACCAAGTTATCGACCTTTGATGACAGATGTACTGCACTCACTGATCCCTCTTGTGCCTGTAGATCTCGGAGGGTCTCTGAGAATTGCAGATTACATACCCTCTGTTTCAGCCAAACCTTCCAATTGATAGTGTGCTTGATGACTCGTACATAATCCAGGCCACAGATGGTCACATTTCTTACTGTTTGACAACGGTGTGTGGTGATTAGTGCTTCTTGGGTTATGCCATACTATTTCTGTACCTTACTCCTCGAAGGATCAGATCAAGGAAAGTTTTGCTTAAAACAAATTTATGCTCAATGTTCCATCTATTTGTAAATTGAACCAAATTGAATGTAGGCGTGTTATAGAAATGACAAATATTTGGTTTGGGCGGACGTGCTTTCTTCAATTCAGTAATTCTTTGCAAGTCTGATGTTTGCTGTGGTATAATGGACATTCTCTTTTAATTATTTGCTTGGAGTCTAAGCAAGAGAATACAAGGGAGTTACAGTGGATCCTCTGCTTTCCCTCGGTAATGTAATATGGAGGTTTATGACTAATGGAACCCTTTTCTCTGATCAAATCAGAACCACATTGTGTACCAAAGGTTGCATACTCAACTCTCGCCCACTGGATGGCCAGATCCATTAAAGCATCATAAGAAGCATGGGGATTTCTGTTGATCTCTAGTAAGAAATTTCTTGGTAGAAGTGTTTGGCGAAAGACCTGCTTAGCAATACGCGCAAGTTATGGCACCGGGCTGTGGCAGGTTGCCACCTAGAGAGCAAGTTATGTAGGCCTTCCCTCTCGCGTTGCTTGATCTGGAACAAGGCATCGACACTTCAGTAAATGCTAGCATGCAGGATGAAGTGACTGAGAAAACGTTCCGAGAGCTGTTCAAAGCTGTCAATAGAGTTGGCCAGGAGATTAAGGAACCAACGTTTCTTGAATGGTATGGCAAGCTACAGAATCTGTATATTGGGTGAAGGCGCAGAGGGAAAGGAATGTCTCGAGGTGGAGATGTGGGTCCCCAGTACCCCTATACTTTTTCATCTTTAGCGGCTTAGACTCGGGAGGGCGCTTCTCTAGTTGGACTCTCAACGTGAACGGAGACTGCTTATATCCATACCTGAGAATAGGGGACGTTGAGCGTTGCGACTTTCGACACCGTCAACTCGGGAGACCAGTTGGTTGACAATATTACTAAGTTGTAGGAGGAGGCGAGTCTGTAAGTCAAGGGAGGAGCTTGGAGTGGGCAAGGGTATGGAGGTGCTAGGTCCAGCATTTGTCTGAGAAGGACCAGCTCGCTCTAAGTTGGGGTTGGGCTTGATTTCCATGGTAGGCTGTGGAGCGGGTTGTGAGAAGAAAGGATTGGTTATGGGATGGCCAATATAGATCACCTGTCGAGAGTTTCCAAAGGAGCAGAGTGGCTGTGAGCACTACGAGGGAAGAGGGAATTAACCCCGGGCTTGGGCGTTCCGATATTTCGCGCGGCTCGATCCATAGTCTCGTTATATGCATTTATGTGCTCGAGCGTAGCACGCAATAAAAATTAATCTTTCTCAAGTTCCGCTATCCGAGCACGATAAGCATCGGCCTCGGCGCGCTCTTTGGCAGCTTGCTCTTTGAACTGATGGAAATCTTTCTTCACCATCTCAAGGGCTGCAGCGGGATCTGTGCGGGTAATTGGAGTTGTAACTGCGTGGGTGGAGTCGGCTGGGTTATCTTCTTGGTTAAACAGAACTTGTTCAACATGGGGCTCTAGATTACTAGGATTGTCTAGTATCTCAACTATGATGAGTGCTACGAATAGGGCTTGTAGAATGTAGGGAAAAAGGAAGGACCCTCCTTCTAGCGCCAACTGTTACTCTTGTATCGAGAGTTCGGGACGAGGAAGTACCACTGGTTTTCGCTATCTGAGGCCCTGCACAAGTAAAAGCAGCGATAGGAGTTAATACTGGGATAGGCCCAGTCTTCGACTCTCTGATGCCAAAGTTAGTGTCATTGTGAGTAAGTGACTTGGCAGAGTTTTCACTAGAAGAACCTTACATTTTTCGGAGCCCTTTGTGGACTTATATAGATGCACATTGGGAACCGCGTCATTCCTCCCTGACGTGAGACTGGTAGAGAGGTCCTTCCCAGCACCTCTGTTTGAGAGGCTAGAAGGCGTCTTAGGGAGGATTGGCGTGGCATGTTTGGCTTCGATCATGGTGGTCCATGCACCCGGGGTTGCCGCTGGAGGCGGTAGGTGGGACGCTGCTGCCTCCGGCGACCGGGCATTAGACAGTTTTTCCAGCACAAGAGGAGGGCTTCCTCCTTATGTTAACAATGCCCACATCAAAATCAAACTTTCAGGGCCAACGAAATCGTGTAATATTTGTCTACTAGAATTTATCGGGACTTCAATTCATATAAGATAACTTTACAATGTCTTGCACGTATAGCCTAGATATCCACAAAAGTTAATACGAACTCATCGTGTCTCAAACTTCAATATAAGATTCATTGTAACATTCGCACCATGTGAAAAGAACTAACTAATATTTAGCTTGTTCTTGTGTCAATTAGGTTGAACAACATTTCCACCACGATGCTCATGGATTTTAATACCTATCCTAATGAAATATGTATACAATACAATAGCTAATCAATTATTTTCAAAATTGTCCAAGTATTACATACTTAGGCTGGGTTTGGAAGAGCTTATAAGCTCCTTTGCTTTTAAGCACCAAAGGTTTTGGTGTTTGGTAAGTCTAAAAATAAGCTACTTCTTAAAAAAGTATAAAGTGTTTTGAGGGAAAAATGAGAAGCTGCAAACACTCACCTTCTGCTTATAAGCTAAAAGTCAGCTTATATCTTATAAGCCCAGCTGCATCAAACCCAGCCTTCGCCCCTTTAAAAATTTCTTCCTCGAAATTTCAAGTAGTAATGCTATATATGGCATTCAGTCTCATTAATTTATAACATTGTCCCAAGGAACCCTTACCAAAATTATTTAAGAGTCCAATTACTATTATTCCGTAGGAAAAGACCAAGACGCATAGACCCGTAATTTTAGAGATCATGTTTTAAGTGATCCTTCTTAAGGTGCCACATATATCCAATTGCTCTTGTTTTGTAATCTAGAAGAGGTATGAACTATACCACAAAACTCATTAATTGGAAAGGAACCAATTCTTCTTAATTGCTCTAACAAATTTGATCAACACTCATATTGCTCTATTCTTTATGGCAGCCTGAAAAATATTTAGAGGCGATAAAACAGTTGCGCCACACCCATGTACTCTATCAAACATGTATTAAGTTGTCTTGCCTCTCACAAGTCATTGATAATACCTCAAAAATCTTGCATATAGTGACGAACCACGCATATAACAATAGACCAACAGTTGATGCTGATGGCAATCAGCCGTAAAAAAACCTACACTTGTCTGTAAAATCCGGCACTTGGCCGTAAACCCCGCATTCCTCCTTAATCCCGGCACTCGGCCGTAATCCACCGCACACCGCCGCATCCTGATTGGGTTTTGGGTCTTTCACCCTAATGAATCACAGTCCCTACTTAATTATCCACTTGAAAACCTAGAGTCCCAATCATGTTTAGGGTCTTTCACCCAAGGGAGACACAATCCCTTCTCTCTTAACCCTACGCCTCATGATAAGGCGTAGTAACTCCTCACGGAGCGGTAAGAAAACATCACCATCCGCGCAAACCGCTCTTTGATTTTACATCTGCAATCGTTAAAGTTATCATTTCAACTAATCACATTCAAGGTACAATGACTAAAACAAATATATCTTACTGCAAAAGCATTGCAGGATCATAAAAGAGGACAAGGTACACATCTGAAACTTACCAATATAAACGTTTATGATCATCATACCATACCTCTGAAGACCTCCTTACTCACATTATAATTTTTTTGCTGAATGCTGTTTTAGCAAAACATTCTGCAAGCAGTGAGGTTTCAAAACCATTGATTTACTGAAGATGATTGTTTTATTCCCAAACTTCACCTGTCTGTTCCGGTCATTACTGGGAAAATAGTCATGCAAAAACTTTGTGCCTTACCTGTTCCTACGGCTGCTACTACTATCACAAGACATTATCGATCACAGAACAGCCATTGCAAGAAATATCTTTGTTCCATCCATGTACTATTCCAGGACATAACACAATAACTAATTGATTCGGTTCATACCAGAAACTACAATGCAGGCATCACAGCTTATGCATGTCTATTGTTCAGGTCTAACAATGAAGCTACTAAGCTCAAAAATCTTCAGAAGGATAACTAAATTCACTAGAAACTTAAAACCATACCATAGGCTATCTCACGGTCAGTAAAGCATCTTAAAAACAAACACCTAATTCCGCCGTTCACTACAACTCTTATATCAATTTGGGGGAAATATTAATAAGCATATATAGTTTTCACTAGAAATGGCAGTACACACTCATACCACAGATATTATTTCAGAAATAAATTATTTCATGCAAGAGATTTCCCCATCACGCATGTTCGCTTCCACGAACTAATTGCATATAAACAAGCATGAACATATAACAGGCAGCGATGCACATGCAATGACATTATACACAAGTTCTCTGTTATGAATTTTGTAAAATGAGAACATGGAACGATGAAAATAATAATATACTTGTAAAATTAGAGAAGTTCAAGCTCTTATAGTTCAAAAGCCAATTTCATTTCAAGTCCAAAAGAACAAGCACATGTAAAGAGAGGGTGATTAAGAGCACTCGTGCTACTTGGTTCAAATCAATAATGTAAACTGAGAGAGAATGATAATGTAAGAAAAGCTTCTTATCAACATAAATTCCGACTTCCATATTTGCTTTCGTGTAAGATCAGAAGCCGAAATATAATAATTGTAATGAGGCAATGACGTAAACCAGTTACATAACAGAAGCCCACAACTAGTGTTAAAACGGGAATAGACACATTTATCATCAGTGATCATGACCAGTGAAAGCTTACTTCAAGTCCAAAAGACCTGGAGGCTATAAACCGAACACATAGTTCTGTATTTCCACCGTGACTAGAACTCACAGATGTGAACTCACACCTACTGGTTGTTCCCAATGTACATCAACTAATGGATTAATAGTGAGACGTAGTTAATCCACAACCAAGTTTACAACTTTACCTGTGAATAAAAGCAAGATATAAAGCACAAGTGACTGGACTTGGTAAATGATACCTTTTATTACTAATGTTTACTAACCCAGAACTCAAATTGTAATATCATCCTCCCACACTCGGGAGCTCACAAACCTCATATTGCCAAACAGAAACTAAAATTTTAGTTCATAAAACTCAAAAACAGGTTCCATATCAAAGCTTTCAGACCAAAAATATTTCATAAAAATATTACTGAAACCCAAATCAAATATGCAGATTCTTGAATGAGATCATTACTCTAACACAAACATCTTTATAAATATATAGACATTGATAATAAGGACCAATCGGACGTATGTCTTTAGTTCTATATCACAAAGTGATTAAACATGCACGTAAATCCAACCTCAGGCATGTGAAAACAACCATAGTAGTAGAAGTAGAACTAACTTCTCAAGTAAAAATAGTGTACCAGGGACTCTTTTCTTGCCTTCGTTGATGGGATGTATGACGGAATATACATACAACTTCAGAAACGAATGCATAACAAACTAGAGTAATAATATCGGTAACATTATTTAACACAAATGAAGAACAGAAAGATGCATAAACCCACCGAATCAGATACATACCGTTTTGGCCTCTCTTCCAGACGGGAAGGTAGTACAAATACTTGCAGATGACTGCGGGGTAAAAAGTAAAACTACAAGAAAAATCCTCCACTTGGGGAAAGATCCAAAGCAATTCTCCTACGGTCAACTCAAGGCCAAGAGACATCCATCGTAGCCACCATAAAGCCGTCCTTATTCTCAAAAAGGAGGTAGCCAGCATCGAGCCACTCTTGGACTTGATCCTTGAGTTGCTGGCACTTAGAGGTTTGATGTGTCCAGCTGTTATGGAACTTACAATGCTCTCGGCTCTCCTTGTATTCAATGTATGGCAAGGCAAATGACACTGTGACTAGTCCGTCAGCAATCAAATTGTCTAATACCTCTGTGCAAGATCGACGTTATATGTATACTTTCGAGTCCGGGAGCTGTTGTCACCTGATTTAGAACGACCCCACTTCGGAGGTCGCTGCAAGTTATTCTTTCCAAAGTCGTCCCAATTCACTTCAACCATCGCTATTGTGCTCGGGAAAGGTTCAACATCTACGAGCGAGGCGATGCCGCTAGGTGTCTTGAGATGAAGCTCACCGGCATTCAGCCAAGTCTGTATCTGATCCCGGAGTTTGACATAGTCCTTGTTGTCATGGTTGTAGACGTTTTGAAAGACAGTATTTTATGTCCTTCAATTCCTCCTTGGTGGGGACCTTGTGATCCAGTTTAACATACTTAGCCTCAATCAAGTCAATTAAGACCAGATGGACATTCTTGTCATTGTATGTGTACATCTCATGCTCAGGCTTGGTCCATGCAAAGGACTGGATCGTGATCGGTTTTCCTACCGCCTCTTCAGTTTATGAGCGACCGACCTTCCTATGAGTTCGACTGCGCCTACATCACTGCTCTGGGTCAGTGTCTGCATCGTCATACCCTTGGTAATAAGGATCGTATACCAGTACTTGTAATGTCGGTGCTCCAACTGTTTGACTTATCATGGGGACGTAGGTGCCTTTAGAGGCCTTACTCTTCTCGTCCACTTCGTTCAGTATCAGCTCGTAACTGCCGACCTTGTTAATAAGATCTCACATGGAGGTGAAGCATTTCCATGGTGTTTTAGACGTTAACGGTGCTCAAGTCCCCTAATGGCGAGCTTAATGGCCTCCTGCTCTGGCAAAAGATAGTTGCACTTCGCCTGCTGGATCTTGAACCGTTGCAAGAAAGCAACACTTGTCTCCATGCTCTGCTGGATCATTTAAGTTAGGGAATCTAGGCCTACCTCAGGCTCGACGGTTCCATAGGTTTCTCGAAACAACCTTTCCATGGTTGGCCAATCAACGACCGAACGTGGTTTCAGCCTTGAGTACCAGTTGAAAGCTGCTTCGGACAGTGATTTCCCAAAGAGCTTCAACTTCAGAATACGTTGTTCCCGTATTGACCGCATTGGACCTTGAAACGAGTCATATGCGTCGTCGCGTCCTCCTTGGTTTCTCCAGAGAATGTCGTAAAGATGATATTCTTGAACCCTTGAGGGAAATGGTACTGTTCCACACTGTCTGGATAAGGGTGCGGTAATGTAGCTTCATGTCGCCTCGTCCAATATGCTCCTTCACGATTGCAGATATGAGCTGGCGCAAATCTGCAGCAATTACTGGGGGCGAATCTGTACCACCCTCCAACCACTGTGGGGAGCATTCCGCCATGGTCCTGCTTCGAGGAGGTGGAGTAGTCAAAGTTAGAATCGGGTCTTCTTGCGTCCCAATACCAGGGAAGAAACTAGCAGATCTTTTATGAGCCATGCTCGATCTACCGGCCCATGAAGGGGTGTAGACAGAACCCCTTTCGCGGCGTTAAGAGCCATGCCGAACTAAGGGAGCTTTGGAGCCCTTGTCCTTGAGTTAGCTCACAGACGAGCATTAAGATGGACATACTTCTAACCCCCATCTACTGTGTTGCTCCCAAGCAGGAAGTCCAGCGCGTCATTCTTCTGAGGCTAGGTGCGGACTAACTCTTCAAGCTGGAGGAGCATCAGGTACATAGCTTCCTGCCTGTTCTTGACCTCTTCCCTGAACACAGCTAGACGGTTCAGGTTGTTCTTGTTGCCAAAGAAAGAAGCATCTTGCTTCTTCTTCAACATCTCGGCTTGCTCATCAAGGCGGGTTTGGTGAACCCTAAGGGTTTCCTCAAAATGGTTGAGCACTCCTTCGATTATCTATTTGTGTTCCATATGCTCACCAATGGCGGAGTCGAAATCGTCCTGGAGCTGAACGAAAGCCACTTGACCTGCTGCTCGGGTGGTTACTTCGGCCTTGAATTGGCTTGAGACAATGTTCACCATTCATGTGAAGGTGTCAATTTTTGCCTCCAAATCATTGAGGCTATCAACTTTCGCGACGAGGGAGTCGATAGTTTTTCTGCTTCCGCCAATGCCTCAACTCGTTTGGCGAGGACCTCGAGATCGACGTCGTTGAATGTCTCGTTTCTTTGAACGTTCTCAAGTGCGGTGACTCTAGAGAGGGTTGCCTCATGGGCGGCCCTCAAGTCAGTCACCTTCTGAGCAAGGTTATCCGCATTCATGGGTGTACCGAAGGCTGGGCTACTGCGTGATCTAGCCATCTCTGGTTCGTAAAGTGGATTGCCAAACTTTTCCAACGCTTCGTTAAAATTTTCAGAGCTCGACAAGCCACGTTGTTATGGGGTTTGAACTTCGGAATCTTGTGCATGGGACAGCTAGCGAGCGGCTTGTCGTATATCGAACCGCCCGACTTCCTAATGATGCAAGCGAGGAAAGAGAGACTACTCACGGTCTCACTGGGCGTGCCAATGTTTTGGCCTCGCTTTCAGACGGGAAGGTAGTACAAAACTTGCAGATGACTGCGGGGTAAAAAGTAAAACTACAAGAAAAAGTAAAAGAATGATGCGGGGATGCAACCGCACAGATGCGGGAGAGAATGAATGTGCGCACCACCTGGCTTCGCTTCAACCGAATGTGAGTTGTCGGTGTCACCTTGGAGGAAAATTTATGAGTAGTCTCTACTCTCAATCGATACTCGTGTTAGACAAGCAAAGCTTTCACTAGGAAGGGGGAGCGGAACGCCGCTTAGAACTTTGAGCTGCGCACCGAGAGTGGTCTTGAGGAACCGGTTTGATCTTGCTAGGGTGTGAAACTTTAGCGTCAGGTTGTGTTTCAACGAGGTCAAGTTGTTTTGCTTTATGTTTTTTTAGTTGAATGATTGTCCCTTTAGTCTAATCCCCGGACCTCCTTATATACTGGCTTGCATGATCTAATAAGGATACAGCCATTTAACCAATCCAAGTGGGTTTCTACCACTACAGTTGCTCAAGGATTCGTTTGACTTGGCAACGAAGCGATTTGGAATGACGAGGCTCCATCTACAAATGGAATTCGCATAGGTCACTAGTACTGACACTACCAGAAAAAAGACTTTAGCCGACGAAATAACCAAAAACAGGCTGACAAAGTTTTTTTTCGTCGGCTAAGTTAAATTTTCGTCCGCTAAAGTGGAATTTTAACCGACGTAATAATTTTTCTTCGGCTATAGTGGAATTTTAGCCGACGAAATTTGAAAAGTTTAGCTGACAAAATTACGGTATTTCGTCGGCTAAAATACTTTTTAGTTACAAAATTGCACTACGGATATTTCGGTGTCCGATTGACTATTGTGAAACCAATCTAGAAGCAGAACGGCCCTACGAGTCAAACTCATGGTCGAAACCATAATATACGAGCTTTTTTGGGCATCCGAGTTCGTTTAAGGCTTCAAAATGAAGTTTTTCTAAATACTTAACACACGAAAATGCTCATATCTACACTTATATGGGGTATTTTGGTCAAACCTTCAACATAACAAACATTCACCTCAATGAGACGCAATTGTCCATCTAAAAATTTTGAGACATTTACCCCTCTATGATAGGGCTCCCCATATAGATAAATAATGGTAAATAGTAGACATGTTGTGATTCCGGTCATCAAAATTCATAACCAAAAATACGACAGTCAGATATTATCAATATGATGAAATATGTCTATGGTAAAAAATTCAACTTGATCCGATAAATTTAAGGGCTTCATCCGGACGGTCAATCCCGTAAATCAAACCCCTAAATTGTATTGACCGCAACTATCGGCACTGAGACTTTACCGGAATTACGTGATTTTTCAACCGTAGACATATTTCACCATTCCGATCATATCTTATTTCACGACTTTTTTGCGTTTGAAGTTTCTATATAGAGTTTGTTTTAGAAACTGAACATTTTCTTAAAGCTTAATAAACAAGTTATACAACATTAGTAGCCATCTTGTGATTCCAATGATCAAAGTGGAGAAAAAAAATTTTGACCATCTGATATGATCATTATGTTGAAATATGTCTATAGGAAAAAAAATTCAACATAATCTGACAACGCTAAGGGCTCGATACTTACGGTCAATCCCGTAAGTCAAACCCCTTAACGCACGGAAACGGTCATTTGAACGTCTAAATTACGTATTTTACTCGGACCTTCAACTGAAAATAGTTTCAAATCGATGAGACGCAACCTGCCTTCTCCAAATTTTATGAAAAATAACCACCAGAGATAGGGATACCGCTAGAGAGAAAGAATGGAAAATTGCGTTAACCGTAACTATCGACACCGAGACTTTATCGGAATTACGTGATTTTTCAACCGTAGACGTATTTCACTATTCCGGTCATATCTTCTTTCACGACATTTTTTCGTTTGAAGCTTCTACGTATAGGGTTTAGGGTTTTAGCCGACGAAATTAGATTAATTCGTCGACTAAAGTTAAATAAATAAATAAAATAAATAACTATAACCGACGAAATTAGGGTAATTCGTCGGGTAAGGTTAAATAAATAAAATAACTATAGCCGACGAATTACCCTAATTTCATCGGCTAAAGTTAAATAAATAAAATAAATAAATAAATAACTATAGCCGACGAAATTTATTAAAATTCGTGGCTAAAGTTAATTCAAAAGTCAAAATTTTTGGCAGAAAATTTTAAAATTATGAAATTTTTTGACTAAAATTTTAAACTTTAGCCGACGAAATTAGGGTATTTCGTCGGCTAAAGTTTAAAATTTTCTATATTTTTCATTTTTCTTCTCCTCCTCCTCCTACTCCGGCGGCAACAACGTCCTTCTCATCCAACCTCCTCTCCTCCTCCTCTAAATCCTTCTCCTCCTCTTTCTCCTCTCCTCCTTCTCCACCATCGGTGTAAAAACGAAAAAGAAACAAAAAAATTTAATCAAAAATATAAGAAATAAAAAAAGAAAAAAAATATGAAAAAACAAAATAACTATAGCCGACGAATTTTAATAAAATTCGTCGGCAATTAAAATTCGTCGGCTAAAGTTAAAAAAAAATAATAATAATAGCTATAGCCGACAAAATTTAATAAAATTTCGTCGGCTAAAGTCCAAAAATTCATCAGCTAGTCCAGAAATTAAGCGACGAAAAATTTCTTTGTCGGCTAAATAAATGACTTTAGCCAACGATGAATAGTAATTTCATCGTCTAAAGTCTTGGCCGATGGCTTTTTTCCGACGACTTCTTAGCCGACGACGTTTCATCGGCTAAGACTTTAGCCGACGATGAACAGTAATTTTGTCGGCTAAAGTAGTTGTTCTGGTAGTGTGACCTATCACCATCGAAAACTTACTAGACTTCGACGCAGACTGGTTTGCTAAACACGCGAGATGACCTTTGTCACATAGGATAGCGCTTCGCCTGCTACTGTTACTTTGAGTCGAAACCCAACAAGGTTTGTTCCTGAGCCATTGGAATTGATCTAAATGTTGTCTAAAACTATTAATTAATAGTTCTGAACCTAATATTAATTGGGCTCAAACACATACAAAGGCTAGTTTAATTCTAGGTCAATCAATCACTTCTACACAACAACTGTATAATCAAATTGGCAGCCAGTTTATACCTTAACTTTCTACGACATTAACAGAATTATAGCAAAAAAATCTCACTCAAGCAAATAACAAATAAATTTGCTACCCTGAATTGGAACTTACATATTACTGCTCTTCAAGAAAGATAAGCCATACAAACAGTCGAAACCAACAGTGGCAACAAAAATGTACCCAGACAAAAGCATCATACAGGCCTTGATTCAAACTACTGTCCTCTATCAATATCCAAAACATGAGTAAAAATACTTATTCCCTCCAAAAAAATACCAATTCTTTTCATATGTTCATGACTCAAGCAAATAATAGATAAAAATTAGCAAAATTACGAATACAGTGAAGTCGCATTTGTTTACGAAGGTGAATGTAGCTCCAGATACTCCTGCAATTCCATAAACAAAAACAGAAGAACATGTTTAAGGTCATGAATATTTTGGATTCGTTATGAAAATTTATAAGAGAAACCCATGAGGGAAAAGTTACAAGTATGAAGTTGGTTGTTTTACCTTTGGTGATGATGAGAAAAACAAGGCTAAGGTAATAGGAAAATGGAGTTGCCATGAGCATTGTCTGGGTTTTTCTGGCTCTGATGAACAAAAATGGGAATGGTGGAGAGAGGAAGAAGAGGGTTAAGCAAGTCTAAGGAAGTAGTGGGAGAATCTTAATCATCAGCTGGGAGTGCTATTTATAAGTAAAAGAATGCATAAACAAACCCCGCAAAACCATATTTGTACCGATCCTGTCTTTCTTTCTTCTCCTTCACTCTGCCGCCTTATCCAACCTGTTTCTCATAACCAATTCTCCATAAATGATCTTCCCATATCTCATATATCTTTCTCCTCATATCTATCCTAACTCACTCTCACTATAGTGAACTTCCGATGGATTTTTTTGTTCTCTCCTTAGTTTCCGTTGTCTGATCCCTCTTCAAAGATTCTTCCGTTGTATCTTCACTTTCAAAATTCTGAATTTTTTTCTCAATTAATTATTAACTTTGGATATCAAGATTCATATTTTTGGTAATCATACCTCGAAGATGACAAATTTGGGACATATGTTAGATGATTTGTGAATCTCGGCTATTCCAATAAAAGTGATTGAACCAAATCTCGGTTATTTTAATATTTTACCCAGATTTTGATTTCGCTACCAAAGAGGAGTCCGAAACTAATTTCTGTGACGGATCGGTTTATTTACTAATATATAATAAGTAAAAATGTTTTTTTCTCTCTCGTGTTTTTTTATTTGAAACAAATCTCTTTTTTTTTATTTGGAACAAATCTGTCTCTCACCGTTACTCCTTTCTTCTTCTACTCTCACACCCTACCTTTGCTCTTTCCTCTGTAACATCCTTTTTCTCACACACACATCTCTCTCTCTCAACATATATATTAGACCAAACCGGAACTCCAACTCTAATCCAGTTCTCGTAAGTCTCCCACTCTTCCTCTACCTCTTTTGATTGCACACTTTCGCTCTCTATCTCTCTCATTCTCCTCTTCCTCAGAATGCCAAGCACCCAAGGAACTTAAATCTCTGCTTCACAAAGATCAAGCGCTCACTCTTGACTCTCCAATCCCCTCCTGTCGACGACCATTGATCTCTACCAACAACCACCTCCACTTCCACTGCCTCCGCCTATGAACCAAATCTCGGCCATTCCTCATAAAGCAGGAGGGAGATCTAAACCGAAAGTGAAATTCTCCTTTCATCAATCACAAATCGCCATAGAAACTCGTAAAACGAAGCTCTCTTGTTCATTCTTCTTCCAGATTAACAATTGAAAAAGAGATGGAGGAGGAGAGAAGGAGACAGGATAAAGACAGACAGGTGAGGCAGAGAAAGATTGAAGAAATAACGAAAGAGTGAGGAAGAGCAGAGAAGAAGAAGAGAGAAGAAAGAAGACAGAGAAACATGATCGGGTACAAATTTAGCTTTAAGGGTTTTACAAATTGCATCCGTTAGATGAATTCGAGTAAGATCTAACGGCTCAGACGGTTTTGTCCCTTTTCTGTCCCGTGAATTTCATTCCGCAGGTGAGCGGGACTCATATATATGGAATGGCAATGCTTCATCATTTTCCTTTTCTTCTTCCTTGCTAATGTTATGTTCTGGCCTCTTGGGACACTTCTACTCGATAGTTGTCTTCCTTTGCAAATTCAGTTAATGAGTTGTCTGACAATGGAAAACAGATAACAATTAGCAAAATTACGAATACAGACAACACTTGAGAATCAAGTCCATCCATAATACCCCTTCGAAAAACAGAATCAAAAGATATTAACAACCTTTACAACTGAAGTTTAAAACTCAGAAGGCCCAAAAATTCAGTTACTGAGCATAGTAGAACCATAACAACTACACTTTGAAAGAGTAACATGCTCTTACCTCATAAAAGTTCTAACCATCTTTGATACCACTACACTTCTGTAACTCATATCAATTTCAATACCTTTATTGCACCATATCTACACATAAGCATCAGAACTAGTATTTATTTGCTTCTCTCGTCAGCAGAATAATAAATAAATTTTGAAAGGGTACATGAAACATTCAAGTAAACATTACATAGAAAAGGCCAAGCCCTCAAAGCACAGACCAAAATTCACAACTTAATAATCACCTATCAACAGCCTTTTAAGACAAATGGACTCGATTACTAATTACCACTAAAACAAAAGATCCATGAGAAGGCGAAAGAGTAAGGATCAAAAGGGTTTGGCTACAAATAGCCACTGCTTCTCCACAACTAACAACGAATTAAGCTCATTACTGTAAGCAACCTAATCATTCAACTGATCACAGTAGCACAAGGTCCAAATAATTTTTTTTGCCAAATCTAGTAAGGGAACAGAAGAATACAATTCCTCCTAGATCATACAATCATCTCTAGGTCAAATATTCAAATAAACAAGGAACTAAGCCAAGAAAAGCTCAGACGCCAGTGGGCACACAACCACTCCAACACCAAAATCACAACTTCCAGACAACCAGCATTAGATCTACACCAGTAATTAACTACTGTAAAATCACCAAGATTCTCGTCCTTGGTTTTTTAACCTACACTCAATAACAAAACCAAGTTTCTACCACAGCTCATACTTACGGAATCATATCCCTATTGTGATACCATTTTGTAACACCCTCATCCAAAATTTCATAAAAAATTTGGATTAATAAAAGGGCTAATGCTCATTTGTATAAAATTAAAAGTCAAACCCTATTTCAATGAAAATAAGACTTTGAAACCCAATTGAATGAAAGATACATTTTTTTATGCCCAAATACACAAATCTTTATTGAAATTATATTAAAATACTAATTTTCAAGACCTTTTTACCCTTGTCTTTTACTAAATAGATAAGACTTTACCGGAACACCGCCGGACTCCGATCGCCGACATTGGACTCCTGTGACCAGATTTCTCCGGTTGCCGGATTCCGGTCACTGGTAAATCGGTTACTGACACCTAGTAACTCAAATATTTCAGTTACTGACCCCCAGTAACTGATTTTCAGACCTCCAATAACCACCAATAAATTGGTTACTGATACCCAATAACTGAGATATTCTAGTTACTGACCCCAGCAACCCAGTTCCTAACCCCAATTAACCATCAATAATTTGGTTACTGACATCCAGTAACTCGGATATTTTAATTACTGACCCCCAGTAACTGAGTTTCTAATCCTCAATAACCATTGATAACTTGGTTAATGACTAAGGCTACATTTGGATTGGATCTATTTATTTAAAATAGGATCCATGATCCGATCCTTTTAATTTTTTCAAATCGGATTAATATTTTTTAAAACCCTGATCCAAACGGATTCAGATCCTAAAAAGAACGAATCGGATCAAGATTTTGTTCGGATCCGTAAGCTTGGAATTTAAGATATTAAAGTTTCAAAACAACATTAAAGATGTTCAACCTTCAAAGTTCAAAGCATGAGATGAAGTTCCAATGCGAATTAAATCCGAAGACATACTACAATAATAAAAGCTAGCAATAAAACCAAAGGAGCATAAACTTAAAACAAAGTTATAAAACGAAGAACAATATGCTATCTGAGCTACTCCCAAAATCAAGCTACTTAAGGGAAACCTAGTCTATTTCAGATGTTTGGTTTCAATTTCTAATGGCAACATGCAAAATCAGTTCTTTCTTCATTTTTAATAGAGTGAAAGTTAAAACACGTTTTAGGCTTTGGTTAGTGTTTCTTGTATCTGATATATCAAACATTGTTCATATTAGGAAAAAAAAGTAGCAAATGTTGTACATATTGTAAATTGAGGATAGGTAATTTATATCATTTCAATGGTCTTTTCATTTAGCTTAATAGCAACTACCAAGATCTTACTGATTTCGTTCCTTCACAAAATAGACAATTCGATGAACTCCAAATTCGCCTACTAAAGTAATCAACACATATTCCTCTCATCAAGTAGGTGCACACAAAAGCAAGTTCTATAGCTCATTATAATGATATAATATTATTAATACTTTACATAAATCAAAACATATAATGTTGTTAATGGAAGTTGTTGATATTTTTTGCGCATGTATTCTTTAATTGTTGTAACATATATGTTTTTGAAACGTCATTGAATGGGTCAGGAAATCATGACTTCGGTATAGATGGTGAAGAGTATGGCGTTTGAAAAACGTCATCAACGCCATGTCATGACGTTTTTCAAACGTCATTACACTACTCCACACAGCTACATCCAAACGCCATGAAATACCTTCTACGGCGTTTTTCGACGCCATCCTGTAACGCCATCTAAAGTGACACCATGCTTTGGAACTCTATTTATGACGTTTCAAAAGCACCATTCATAGTGCCCTTGAGGTGTTCCAAATGCTGTTAAAGCAATGGAGTCAGGATGCATCTTGACTTGCCAGAATCCTGATTTTGCATCAAACTTAGAAAAGACTTTGGCTCATTTGAGTCGATTGATAAGCACTCTTACCTGGGCTATCTGGTAATTACCATTCTAGCATTTCCTCTTACTTGCATTTACATCCATGTAGTCAATTACCATTCTAGCATTTCCTGTTACTTGCTCTGCATGATTTCTAACCAAAAAGGCTGGAGTATGATGAGGACTATTGGAAGGTCTGATCAACTGAATTTGGTTTTCCATCTCTTTTCTGTCATCTTCCCTGTAATGAGGGATTGCTTTAACATGACAGATAGTATTTGCATCATGCATTTTGAGCTAATAGTATACTGGATCTCTTTCCTAGTACAGCTGAGGATCTTCCCTGATTACTAGTTTCAGCAAGTTTTCTATTTCTGCAATTGTTAGTACTTTCTTTTGCTCGATTTTGTTAGCATAAACCTTTAGGTTATGCTCTCTGATAAATTCTTCTTCTCCGTCTGAGCTTTCTTGTTCTAATGAGCTGAATCAGACTCATCTAAAAGGGATTTATACTCTTCTTTAGAATCTTCTGAATTCTTCCCTTCATTTACCAATATTTCACTGTGACCCTTCAAATGGTCTTTCAGCATCAGAATTAGTTCTAAAACTGGCTTATAATCACCACTCTTCGCTGATGATCTTTGATATTAGTCTGTAAATCTTGGTCCTGTAACGCTTACAGCTTTGTTAAGACAAGATTCTCTAAAGAATTTGTTATTCTTTTCAAAACCAATCATTTGTGGATTCTGAACTATCGTCTGTTGAAGAAGGAAGTTATTTCCAATTAGCACGTCTGCTCTGTGACTTTCACATTACAGATGATTTAGATGACAAAATTTCCTCCGCCTAAGGAAACTTTAATGTTACGAGCCATAGTATCCATGATTATTTCATTTTCTCCTATGGCTATTCCAGTAACTGATCTTGGAGCCTTTTCCTAATTTTCTTAAGTGATGGCATATCTCTTGGCTAGAGAATACTCGGATCCACTATCTACAAAGGCATGTAGATGGTATTTCCTATATCTGGAAAATTTCATTCCTATAGAGATGTAATTGCTGAATCTGCTTGTCTGAACTTGCTTTACTTGTTTTTTGCTTTCTACAGTTTTGCCAGGCAATTCAATGAAAGGATTGATTTCTCTTTCATCAGGCTTGTTGATGGGATCCAGAGGCTTAACCTGTTATATAACAGGTTCTATGATAATGTCTTCTTCTTGCCTTCCTGCAGAGACATTGATGATTAAAAGACTCTTTTAATTCCTTGTTCTGACTTAATGAAGTTTCTAACTTCATTCTCTTCAAATCTTCTTCCAAGTTATGTCCATATTGTTCCTTAGCTTCGTAGAACTCTTTATATTCTTGTTCTAACATATTGTAAGCTTCATTGTCTTTGGTTTTTCTTCGTAATTCTGTAATGAAGCATTCTTGATGATAAGTTTCACCTGTATTTTTACAGTACATGGGAACTGAATTACTATCATCGCAATTGCAGTAATCACATGTAAATCTTCCTATATTGGGGTGAAAATTACTGATAATATCAGTAGTTTCTTCCTTCCAATTTAAAACCTTTAAGACAAACATAGGACGAGATCCGTCCTCCTCTTCTTCTCCTTCAGAACTATCTGAAGTGTTTTCTATTTCACTTTCTGATGGGAATTCAAGAGAATATATTGAATCATTCTCTTAATCAGAATAAGCTATCTCAAAACCTTTCAAGTTTGCGTATTCTGTTGCTTTATCATATTCTTCAATTAGAACCCTCGCAGATCTCTTGTCCTTTTTAGGACATTCGTTTGCATAATTTCCTTCGGCTTTACAAAGCCAACATCTGCACTTCTTCACTTCTCTAAAAGAATTCGAAGAATTGGTTCTTTTTTTAAGAATCTCTTCCTAAGAGGAGATCTTTCCCCAGCAGAGCTCTTTTTGAATGAGCTTTTTCTGAAATTATACTTCTTTTTAGAAGCAAAATTTCTTCTCTGCTTGTTGCTGGAGAACATTTTCTTGTATTTTTTCTCTATGTGACATCCCACTGTGTTGGTGTCTCCAATATCTTGGGACACATATTTTCCACTCCTCTGAGTTGCTTCTTTGCAGTTTTGGATTTTCTGTTTTCAACACATTGCTTTCTCAGGAGATCCCTGACTCTTTCAGCAATTCCTCCTACGTAAAAAACGGTAAAGGATTTTCTTCCAAAGATTGTGCTATCACATCGTTCTATGGTTCTAGTAACTTCCTGTAATAGGTTCTGACCAGGTCTTCGTTATCTTGGTCTCTAATGGTACAGTGGTAATTTTGAAACTCATTAGTGTACTCTTCAAAGTATCTCATATTGCAAAGAGAAAAATGCACTAATAGTGTCTGAAGACTTGGTGGACTTTCAATATGATACCCAGACTTTTAAATGTATCAGAAAGGTACCCGAACTTGTATATTTGTATTGACGTCGTACCTATGGATGTTTTCCGTCACCTCTCCGTCAGTGCTTCAACTTCTCTCCTGACCTGCTCATCACCCACATTATGATCGGTTGACAACTGTTCCGCCACCACCCTGCTCCTACTCCCGTTGATTCTCCGGCCAAGTACTGCTCTCGAATCCCCCAAATTCGCCACATATAAAACGTCATTTGTTATAGCCCCGACCAAGCAACATGATCCCACAGAAGCAATCGACGGCTTAACCTGCCACGATTGCTTCACCAAACGCAGAAACTCCTCCTCCGTAGCACTAAACGCCTTCTTAATCACCTCCGCAGATAGCCCACCTTGCTCCGTCGCAAACTCTACACATATTCAACCTTAAAACCTCAGAATCTTAAACAAAAGTACCAAACAAAAACAAAGCCCACTCTACTACCTTAAACCCAATACCCTCAAATTCAAAAACATACAACCTTGAAAAAACATACTGTGTAAGAAAGGAAAGAGATTGTTGTTGACGAATCTAGAAGCTTCAAGGCCGCCATGACCGTCATAAACGCCGACATACGTGGCAGAGGGAGAAGTAAACACCTGGCCCTGATCCTCAAGACTCGAGTTGGCCTGAACCACAGCGATCGAATAGTCACCGGAGGCGTGTGGCTTCAAGTCGGTATCCCAAAGCAGACCATCACCGCCGCTGCTCCCAATCCTCAACCCACAACACTGCTCAAACGGCCTCAAAATCACCCTTAACATCATACAATCAATCAATCAATCAATTCAATCTGGATCTGAAGTCAAAAACTGGTTCTGGGTTTGGACATGAACTGACGTGAACTGACGGAGAGGTCACGTGCTTCACTTGTGACATGAACTGACGGAGAGGTGACGGAAAACATCCATAGGTACGACGTCAATACAAAAATACAAGTTCGGGTACCTTTCTGATACATTTAAAAGTCTGGGTATCATATTGAAAGTCCACCAAGTCTTCAGACACTATTAGTGCATTTTTCTCTATTGCAAATACTCAACTTTTGAATATTTGCCTTAGCTCTTTCTTTAGACTGCTCACTATGCCCAGTAACGTCTCCACAAAATTGTGCATAGATAGGGCATGCGAAATCTAGAGGATTATTGGTTTGAGCTAATTTGGTTGCCCAGTCAGGCCATTGAGAGCTTCATTTGAAAGACTGATACCACTTCTGGACTATTCCAGTTAAGGTGGACTCATAATATGCATGAACTTCCTCGTAGGCATATTTAGACAACACCAGAGCCTGAGTCAGCCTTAGGCTAGCTACCCAGTTGTCTATTGTCTTTCTCTTGTCTCCTACCCTGTCTAGATCAAGGAAAACTCCTCTTTCAGATACTGATTGTCCACATTTGGGTTCTATAGGGATGTACTTCTGAGAACTTCGTTCTCCTGGTTTCCCTGTAGGAGTCTGTCCCTTAGGAAGTTTAATCTTGTTTTCTCAAATGATCTTAGTAGAGTAGTTCGTGATGTTCTGAACTACTGTGCTTCCTTGGGGGATATTTTCAGTTTTCATTGTTGAGGATTTGCCTGGTTCTTATTTAGCTGCTTGATAAGGAAGAATATTTTTTTTGTTCTTTCTCAGTTGTACCTGAGAAATCTTTTTCATGATCTTTTCAAGCTCTTCTGTAGATTCACAGATTTTCGCTTGTTCATACAAGCTCTCAGCTCTTCTGATTTTAGCATCATCATAGGTCTTTTAGCATCTTTTTCCTCAAAAGATTCTTCAAGACAAGAAGTTGGTTTGGTTCCAGAAGTACTAGCTTCCTCATATCTAGCGAATGAATGCCTATGAAATTGTAAGCTTATTTTTCCTCCTATATCTTCATAAATAGAGGCATTGATATTTTCTACCTGTCTAGCTGGAGGTGTCAGATTCCATTCTCTTGGAAATGCTACTTCATGCCAGTTTGTGATATGCTTCTATTCAGTATGATTTCTTGGATTGGTGAGGATTGATGTTGTAATCCCAAGGTTGTTAAGAAATCTGGTGTTTGGGGTTACATTTGAGCTCATCAGTTTATAATATATACGATAATCTATCGCAAGCTCCATCATTCCTTTCTTCATGGAAATTTCATCTGTCTTGATTCTCAATCTTAGACAGTGTGCTACATCTCTGAGATGTGTGGTGAAGTTTGGGAAAACATTGAAAAATGCAACTTGGTTGCATAGAGAAGCTTCTACTGTTCCTAACAAACTTTTCTTAAAGTCTGTTATTCTATCATCTTGTAAGACACATAGAACAGGACAGTCTATACCATCTCTGGCTAAAAGTTTTATTCCTACTTGAACTGCCCTAATATGCATGTAGGAATATTTCTTCTGATATGCTTCGTTTACTTCTTTTAGAGTGATTAACCTGATGTCAGTTTCTCCTCCTGTGGCAGGAACAGTCAGTTCAATAATCTTGAATCTGTGGGAATCCATAAGGAAATATCCTCTCCTATAGATCTCATTGAGTTTGAATTTGGGAACATATGCTTCTCTTATGCTAGATTCAATTTCATTATACTCAAATTCTTGAGCGTTGATTAGCTGTATAGGTATAGTATTTCTCTTACTGAGTATTCTACTCAGCATTTTTACGTCTCTTCTGGTTGAAGATGCAGATTTGGATGAAGACCATATAAGGAGTTTAGGTTTACTAAACTTAAACTCACTTTCTCCTTTTGGTAAAGAGGGTATGATTATTTTACTAGCTACGTTTTGAGCTAGTTGTTCTTCATTAATCCATTCTCCTTCTTGTATATTCATTTTTTCTATGCTTGTTTGTAGCTTTGCTATCCTGTTGTTTAACTCTTGAAATTGATTTTCGAGATCAATACTCATCTCTTGAAGATAAGCGATCTCGTAGTTCTGCTGATGAATTATTGCTTTGATATTATCATGTACTGTTTCTGTAGGAAGGAAAAAGCTTAGAGCTTTATCATCTTCTTGTTTTACTTTTAATTCAACTCTTTGATTCATCCTAATCGGGTGATTAGAGTTTCTAAAAGCTTTTTCAACAATTTCTGAGAAGATTTTAGCACAATTGCTTGCTGACGAATGTTGTCGGCAAGATGCTCAGTGCGAACCAGCTTCTTTTCAATATCCAATAGATATTGTTTTTCTTTGAGATAATCAAGCTTGGCTTCAAGCTTGCCAAGTGTTGAACTTATCTCTTCAAATTGCTTGAACTTGAGATGAAATCTCTCAAGTTGTAATGCAACTTTGTCTGAGGTCGTGTCCCTAGATAGATGATCGAGGTATTCAATTAGGCTTAGTCTGGAAGGATCAAGCTCTTCAACCCTGACTTCTCTTTGGAGGTAGACAAGATCGTCATAGAGTGTGTTTAATATTCTACTGATGTACTTTATCGAGTATTGATCTTCCTGAATATGCCTTGAATGAAAGCACTTTTGTCACTTATCAGTACCTGTTGTAATACATAAGGACTGGTAATTTTTTAGTTTTGATTCTCTTTTGTTGGTCAAGAGAAGCCAACTTTGTGATATAAGCTTTGATAACCTGCTTTTGAGCCAAGCAGGCTCTGATACTAGTTATGACGGATCTAACCGAGACTCAAAACGTTCAGGGGAGCTTGATCGTAATCAAAAACATCTTGCAAAACCTCAATTTGTTCTTCAGTTCGTTTGATTCTTTGCTGAACTCTGAGGATAATATTCCAGTAATTTTTTGTTTTTCTAGGAAGATTATCTCTGTATTTTATTAATCTTCTTAGTTTTCTTTTTTCGTCTTGCAATTCTTTGCCAGAAATTTTAGCAAAATCTAATAAATCAAGTCGGGTAGGTATTAAATTTGCTATTGATGATGAAAAATAACTGTTTATCTTTAAGTGAGAGAATGAGTTTATATTTGCAGTATGCTAATAAAAAAATTCAGACTTAGGTCCACCATGCTCCGTCAAAATTTAAAAGAAAACAAAGAAAACACTAAAATACACAAAATAAAGGTTAACATAGTAATTTTCTAAAAAAACATAAATATTCTTAAAAGAATATTTCTTGTATGTATCTTATTGAAAACAAATTAAGAGTTTAGGTATCATTTTGATATTTTTACAAGTTCAGGTATCATTTTAACAGTTCCTTAAGAGTCTAGACATCTTTGATGCATTTTACCCATATAATTATAATCATACTTTCGTTATTAAGCTTCGATTAGAAAATTTGTCTCCTAGTGTAAGCACAACATTCATTATCCTGATGAGCACCAAACACTGTGCAAACTGGGTCGATTAGCAGTGCCTAAGATGAAATTAGTGTTTACCAGAGCTAGAGTACAAGAAGATAATTAAAACTAGAAGGAAGGTTGTCGTCTTACTGGTTTTAATTTCAGAGCTTATTTAGATGCATTCTCTCTTTCTTCTTCCTCAGCTGCTAGCTTAGCTAGTATCCAAGTGATCCAACTGCCCATTCTCTTTCTATTCTTCTATTCTGTTCCCTCTTACCTCAAACTTCTATAAAAGAGTCCACTTCACTATTTTGAACCTAGAGTATTACAAAATATAAAATAATTCGATCAATATCGAGCTCTTTGCTAGCTAATACGGTGTCTCAAATCGAAGGGATAGTTAGATCTATTTAATATGATCAAGTTGTTTTCGATCAGAGCTTCGGTTTCATTTTTTGTAGATTTAATGTTGTGTTTCTGTTGGCTGGATATTGTTTCATTTTTCTGTTTCTGTGTGATTGTTTCAATTTTTTTTAAAGAGGATCAAAAGATTTCACTCCTACTCTTATAGTGACTCGAACTCATGACTTCTCCAATAGGTAGTGGATGTGTTTCAATTTTAGTCTTAAAACTAAAAGGGATTTCTTGTTCACAGTTTGTGTGTGATGTACATCTGCTTTGGTGGGTTTGGACTTTGAAGGCTGGGTTTGTTGTCATATAGAGGGTTTAGCATGAAAATTTGGTGAAGTCCTGATGTGGAGCATGCAACTCCAACTCTTTTTTGTGTTTGTGAACTCATTTAGTTTGTAGTATGCAAGGATATTTGGAAGTTATTTAAATGGGTATGCAATGTGAAGGATTCAAGTTTGTGACTTTGGAGGCAGGGTTACTCAACTTTTGTTTATATTGGCAAATGCATCACCAATTATATTATGCCCAAATTGAATGAGATTTTTTTGTGTGTATATATATAAATAAACAGTTCAGAAAACGTCATGAAGGAATATAATATTTACAGACGAATCAGTAAAAAAAGGCGTTTGAAAAGTGTCATGTTATAGATTTAATGACGTTTTATGAAAGGCGTTTCAAAATCGTCACACAAGTAACTGGTTTCACGTTGTTTCCAAAACGTCATGGAATAAAATTTCATAGCGTTTAATTTGTAAACGCCGTGAAACCAGTTTCAAAAACATGACATCAGTATAGACGGCGTTAAAACATGACGTCGAAAAAAATCATGAAAAACATTCTATGACGTTTTTCAAACGCCGTGGATGTGCATGTATGTAGTAGTGATTAATACTTATTAAGGTGTGCTCAGTTAGTGAGTAAACACGAGTCGACATTCTGGCCTGAAGCCATCAGCTGCAATTCGAATTTAGGTCGCATCCACGAGGTATGCAACGTTCAAATTTAAATTTACAACTACGCAGTACAACATTCTTCTTTATTGTTTAATACAATAGAGTACATACGAATACAAGGTAAGACAAATACGCAATACAAGCAATTAAAAGAGAGGGGTACATGCAGCAGAAAGATCAAAATAATAACGTTCTTCTGATCAAGGTGAAAACAAAAACCGTGCCATATATATATGGAGCATCTTATTACATAAATCTAGCAACCTTTGCATATATGGCGAGACCTGCTATTGAATATTTTGTTTTTGGACGTCTGATCCACCTATTAACTCCGTGATAAAATGTCACGAAGTTTACGATACGTTAAATATAAGAGCCTAATTACAAAAGGAAAGGTGATGGCAAACCATATCAACCAACTGTAGTATTTGAAATCATCTCCGACGGGAGTAACTGCAGCAGTAGAAACGCCATAGATTCCCGACATACAAGCCAAAGCAGCCATTATTTCCGGACACAAGTAATGATGAAGAAGATATACATGATTGAAAATAGCCACGTTTGCCGACGAGAAAGCAGCAGCGTTCATAAAATAGAACACTTTATAATTAACTGGACTCTTAGTACCAAAAACCGATGTACCTGCTGCATAGCGTGTACAGTTCTCACTGCAGTAATCATCAGAAGGGGGATCTCCTAATGATGATGGGGATTCCGGATTACACACATGGCATGCCGTTTTTGGATAAAAGACATCGTCTTGCCAAACCCCGCCAGGAGGGCTGATTCCGGCTGCGAAGGTTGCCGCAGAAATAAGGGCAGCAACGACCAACAAAGCATTTGTACGATCACTTGCGGTGCCTCGTGCTGCTGCTGGATCACCAGCCATTTCAGTATCATTATTACTGTTGGCCATTCGTGAAGACAATAAGACAGTAATGTATATTAGCAAGAAGATCGTAATTAGAATGAGAGATGCATTTGTATCTCCTGAATTCCTTGTCTTTAAATAGTGCTCGATCTAAAAGAGCCTCACTTTCCATGAAATGTCATCTTTTGGTTCCTTCTTGCAACTTGACGAACACAGGCACATTTATTTTGGCCGTCTCATGGAAATTTTTTATCTGCATCTAGAATCTTAGACTTCCTAAATCTTGGATGAGAGACTTACAAAGATTCATCGATTAAAAAAACCTAACAAAGATTTATATAAAAAAGTTTTCTCTATGAAGTTTTTTTCTTTTTGTTGGCTGTTATTATTTGTCAAGTTTTTATAGGTCAAAAAAACTTCATAGAGAGAATAACAACCAAAAAAATAAGCCTTGTATTTTCTATGAGAGCATCTCCAACAACTCATATAAAACTAGAATAATCTCTATTTTAGATGAAAAACACCATTTTTGGCTCCAACAGTTCATGTAAAGCATCCTCTATTTTACAAACAGTGGGAAAAGAGATAAACATATGATCTATATCTATAGAATTCTCAAAAATTGTATATTCAACTAGAAATCTCTAAAATTTATTGTTTTGACTTATAGACACTACAAGGATCAGTACTTTAGCAGATGGAAAATTTTCGTCGGCTAAGTACAAAATTTCGTTGGCTAAAGTCTTAGCCGACGAAACGTCGTCGGCTAAGAAGTCGTCGGAAAAAAGCCGTCGGCCAAGACTTTAGCCGACGAAATTACTATTCATCATCGGCTAAAGTCATTTATTTAGCTGACGACAAATTTTTCGTCGCTTAAATTCTCGACTTTAGCCGACGAATTTTTGGACTTTAGCCGACGAAACTTTATTAAATTTCGTCGGCTATATCTATTATTTTTATTTTTTATTTATTTATTTATCTTTAGCCGAAGAATTCGTCGGCTATAGTTATTTTATTTTTATTTTTTATACACTTATTTAACTTTAGCCGACGAATTTTAATAAAATTTGTCGGCTATAGTTATTTTATTTATTTATATATTTTTTATTTAACTTTAGTCGACAAATTTTAATAAAATTCGTCGGCTATAATTATTTTAGTTTTTCTAACTTTAGCCGACGAATTACTTTAAAATTCGTCAGCTATAGTTATTTTTTTTTTCTTTTTTTATTTCTTATATTTTTGAAGAAGGAGGAGAATAGGAGGAGGCTGGCTATAAGAGGAAGAGAGAGGAGGGAGGAGGAGAATAGGCTAGGAGAGGGAGAGGAGAAAGAGTTAGAGGAGGAGGAGGAGAAGGATTTAGAGGATGAGGAAGAGTACGTTGTTGACGCCAAAGGAGGATGAAGATATAGAAAATTTTGAACTTTAGCCGACGAAATACCCTAATTTTGTCGGCTAAATATCAAAATTTTAGTCGGAAAATTTCAAAAATTTTAAAATCCCTGCTAAAAATTTTGAATTTTTTTTAACTTTAGCCGACGAAATTAGGGTAATTCGTCGGCAATAGTTATTTATTTATTTTTTAATCTTAGCCGAAGAATTATCCTAATTTCGTCGGCTAAAGTACTTTATTTAACTTTAGCCGACAAATTACACTAATTTTGTCAGCTAAAACCCTAAACCCTATACGTAGAAGCTTCAAACGAAATGGTGAAATACGTCTACGGTTGAAAAATCACGTAATTCCGGTAAAGTCTCGGTGCCGATGGTTGCGGTTAACGCAATTTTCTATTCTTTCTCCCTAGAGGTAGCCCTAGCTCCGGTGGTTATTTTTCATAAAATAATCATACTACTGGTTGCGTCTCATCGATTTGAAACTATTTTCAGTTGAAGGTCTGGGCAAAATAGGTAATTTAGATGGTCAAATGACCGTTTCCGTGAGTTAAGGGGTTTGACTTACAGGATTGACCTTAAGGATCGAGCCCTTAACGTTGTCGGATCAAGTTGAATTTTTTCCTATAAACATATTTCGACATAATAATTATATCAGACGGTCGGATTTTTGTTTCTCAACTTTGATCATCGGATTCACAACATGTCTACTAATGTTGTATAACTTGTTTACTAAGCTTTAAGTAAATGTTCCGTTTCAAAAACAAACTTTACGTAGAAACTTCAAACGTAAAAAAGTCGTGAAATAAGACATGACCGGAATGGTGAAATACGTCTATGGTTGAAAAATCACGTAATTCCGATAAAGTCTCGGTGCCGATAGTTGCGGTCAATACAATTTAGGAGTTTGACTTACGGGATTGACCGTCCGGATGAAGTCCTTAAATTTATCGGATCAAGTTGAATTTTTTGCCACAGACATATTTCAACAAATTGATGATATCTGACGGTCGTATTTTTTGTTTGTGATTTTTGATGATAGGAATCACAACATGCCTACTATTTACCATTATTTATCCATATGAGCCCTATCATCGAGGGGTAAATGTCTCCAAATGTTTAGATGGACAGTTGCGTCTCATCATGTTGAGAGTTTGTTGTGTTGAAGGTTCGACCAAAATACCTCATATAGATGTAGATATAGGCATTTTCGTGTGTTAAGTGTTTAAAAAACGTCATTTTGAAGCCTTAAACGAACTCGGATGGTCAAAAAATCTCATATGTCATGACATTAGGGGTGAGTTTGACTCGTAGGGCCGTTCTGCTTCCAGATTGGTATCACAATAATCAATCAGACACCGAAATATCCGTAGTGCAATTTTGTAACTAAAAGGTACCTTAGCCGATGAAATACCCTTATTTCATAGGCTAAATTTTTCAATTTTCGTCAGCTAAAGTTCACAGACAATAGCCGACGAAACAATTACTTTAGCCGACGAAAAAATTTTCGTCGGCTAAAATTCCAATATAGCCGACGAAAAAAAAATCGTCTACCTGTTTTTGGTTATTTCGTGGGCTAAAGTCTTTTCTGGTAGTGAGAGTTCAAGATCTCTCCTCCAAAAAAGGAAAAACGTCAAAAAATTAAAAAAATCTAATATTAAATTTGGGGTTTAATTTGAATAAATATATAATATTTATAAAGATTCATAAAATTTAGAGAAAAACTTTCAATTTTGTACAATAGAACAAAAGAGCTATTGGAGTTAAGCTCATTTTATTTTAGAGATTTTGTGATTTCCTTCTCTAGAATAGATAAATTATGCAAGAGCTGTTGAAGATGCTCTGAAGTTGAGAAATGACTTGCATTCAAAATAGAGAAAATACCCAAATACACAAAAAAATACTCTATTACCCCGTAACTAATAAACCAAAATATCTCATTCCGTCTCTCTCTCTCTCTCTCAGATCTTCCGGATTTCACCACCACCAAAATAATCTCCGACAACCACCGTAGCCCCTTCGTTCACGATGCCGCGCTCCTCTCCTGACCTTAGTAGATCGATGGTCATACGACGTATAATGGAGAAGCGAGCTCGGAGCTCCGATCACGAATTCAATCAATGTCGGATCTGAGTTGAATCACGTCGTCAGATGAAGGAGAAGACGGCAGCGGGAAGACGACGGGCATCGTTCAAAGCGTCAGAGACAACACCACCGATTTGGTTTCCATAGGTTTGTTTTCATAGATTTGCTTATTATGTTTAACAGAGAGGAATAATTTGAAGTGTTGGACTCTTAAAGAAGGCAAAGACTATTCGTGAAAGCATGGGCTTAGATTTTTATGAACAAAATTGGTTTCTATAGTTTTGTTTAGATACAATTGGTTTGTATAGTTGCCAATGGATTTATAAGGTGGAACTGTGTTGCTGTTAAAAGCTTTAGTGTTACTCGTGCGAACTGTGTTGCTGTTAAAAGCTTTAGTGTTACTCGTGTGTTGGTGTGTTTTTTTTCCTTTTCTTTATTTTTTTTCCTTGAGGTGGTGGCTTTGATAATTGTATACTAGCCTTTGTAGTTGGACAGATCTGTAAATAGATATTTATGAAAAGTTTTTAATGAGAATCTTATAATGAATACCAAGTGAGGACTTTAAATGAACAGTTATATCAAGGTTTTAACTTTTAATTGATATTTTCTAATTTTTATGTGCATATCATCCAATCATTCATTCGAAAGCATTCACTTGGTCCTTATTATAAGGTCTTCATTGGAAGTTCTTCCTAAATATTTAATGGGATAAATCTGTAAATTAGAAATAGATACACCATATTTATTTTTTTTTAACTATTTCTAATATTTTCAGTTTTTTTCAACCTTTTATTATGGACAAATTTAAAAGTTTAAATTTTTGACGACGCTTTAACACTCAAACTTAACTTTCATTATAAAGGTTTAGAAGTCATTTTTGCAGGGGTCATAAAAAAGGGAGATGACAGTAAATAGAAAAAGGGTGTTGAATATTGAATGTGGACAATGATAAAGATGAAGTAGAGTGTTAAATGGTGCCTCGCCCATGCGATGTATGGAGTAATAAACTGAAGGAAGGAACTTCGCAGACCAGGCATCGTCTGCTCTCGCTGACACAAGCCAGTCAAACGACGACACCTGTCCATTTTTTCCAATAGATAACAGAGACTTCTTCGACTTCTCTGTTATTTCCAAAGCACTTGACCATCTCCTCCTCTTTTCCGGACACAGCTGCCCAGAGAACGATTCGAAACCTTTGGTAAGTATAGGTCGGCCGACTATTGAGTCTTCCAAAGCGGAGATTGAACTAAACTTGATTTTGATGTATCAATTTCTCACCGCCTGGTTGTTCTTCCAAATCCTTAAAACACAGATTGCTACGTATCAAGGATAGCAATCAAAACCCCAAGATTGACTAAGAAGTCCAGTCTCAACCCAGCTTTGATACACTAATTTCAAAACCCAAAATCAAATTCTAACAACAAACATGAAATGCTAGCTTTGTTTTTCAATGGAGTACCTGTTGACGTGAGTCTTAATCCTACTATGATTAGAAAGTATAATCAAACTAGGATTATGTAAGTCTTTCTGTATAATTAGTTTCTTTCTAGGATTACAACTATTCTTATATATAAATAGGACCCTAGAAACATAGTTTTAGGTGTGGTGTGATGTAGATCGTTGAGAGTTCTGATCTTGGGAGCTGAAAGCTATGATAGATCATAGTAGATCTGTCCTGACTATCTTGACAACCTGAATCTGTTTTGAATCTGAATCTGAATCTGTCCTGACCTGAATCTGAATCTGATTTGTTCGCCGTATTGAATTAACCCTGAATTGAAGTATTCTTTTCTACTTGGTATCAGAGCAGGTTCAATCCATTGAACTTGCTTTGCATCCTTTGAATCCTGAATCTCGAAGAACACCCAAACTACCACCACAAACCGCTGCGTACCACCACTACCACCATTGAAATTGAACCATGAATTAAATTGAAACCCATAAATCCACCACCACCACCGAAATCGAAAAAACCCTGAATTGAACCATGAATTGAAACCCAAAAATCCACCACCACCACCACCGAAATCGTTTCCGCTGCACCCGAAATCTAAAAACTTGATAACTGAAATCTGCAAATCATGAGAGATATGAGAGGAAGTCCACAGGCCTCGACTTCGCCTACAAGTCCATCCCAAAACGCAAGCTCCTTTGCAAAGAAGACTACGAGGACGTCTGGAGGGAGATTCAGATGATGCACCATTTGTCTGAACACCCCTATGTTGTCAGAATCCGAGGCACTTATGAAGACCCTGGATCGGTCCACCTTGTCATGGATCTGTGCAAAGGTGGAGCGGTTACTTTCTTCTGAACAAAAGGCAACAGATTACAGATCACCTGAAATGGATTTGCTCCTGATCATCGGTCTACAAATGCATGCACCAGGGTTGTGGCTTATCTTTCCCGTATACTAGAATCTGCATTTTCAGGGGGTCTCAACAAGCAAGCATTTTTGACTGAATTAGGATATCGCTTGCATTAAGGGCTGCTAATACATTGGCAGAAGTTCACTTTTAATCCCACCACTACGGCTGAAGCGTGACATAACTGAATATGGAGAATTCGTGCGCAGTTTCAATGCTCCTTCTGTTGATGAAAAATTTGAATTGCTTGGCATTATGGCCAATGTCTTCAGTGTTACTCCTAAAAGTCTATCAACCTTGTTTGAGGGTACCCCCAGTATACGGAAAGACGCACAAAGGTTTATTGAGCTTAGAGACGACAAGAGTGCAAAACTTGCTGCCAGACTTAGTTCCCTACAACACTATGTGGCAACACGTCCAATGTTTATTGACGTGGAAGTCATGAATGCAGATACCAGATTGGTTCTTGGTGATGAGGGTTCCCAGGCTAGTCCTAGCAATGTTTCTCGTGGACTTTCTTCCTTGTACAAAGAAATCACAGATACTGTACGGAAGGAAGCATCAACAATTACGGTTGTATTCCACTTCTCCTGTTGCTGCTGGTGAAAGCAGTTTCAGATCTTTCATGGTTGTTGTACAATGTTGTGGAAGCAGTGTGGCTATAGTTCAACAATATTTTTCAAATTCTATCGCTCGGCTTCTACTCCCTGTTGATGGTGCGCATGCTACCTCATGTGAAGAAATGGCAACAACCATGTCAAGTGCAGAGGGTGCTGCATATAAAGGCCTTCAACAATGTATTCAAACTGTGATGGCTGAGGTTGAAGCAGTTCTCGGCAATGAACAAGCTGAAGAAGATGGCGCTGAGGGTCATCGCAGAGAGGCTGTCTGAGGAGGAGATTGGAGGGCTGAGGGAGCTGTTTAAGATGATTGATGCAGATGATAGTGGTAGCATCACATTTGAGGAGCTGAAGGAGGGTTTGAGGAAAGTTGGGTCTGAACTGATGGAGAGTGAGATCAAGGATCTAATGGAGGCAGCTGACATTGACAACAATGGGATAATTGACTATGGTGAGTTCCTTTCTGCAACTGTGCACTTGAACAAGAAGAAGAGGGAGGGGTTGAATGAAAGAATGAATGAATGAATGGGTATAGAAATTATGGTAGAATTTTGGAGATAAGGGTTCTTCTTTCAATAAGGATCTGAAACTGGATTTGGAGCAAAGTTATGTATACATTCGTAGAGTCTACAACAATCTAATGTTGCACCTTGCAGCTCCACTTGAGGCCATAGTCATGACACCTGAACTTTATTACTCAGGAGGAGTTTCAGAGTCTTCCCTTCAGGGGGAGAGTAAGTATGTAGGAAATCCTCTGAATATGGACGAATTTAAAGAGTTGAAGAACCTAAAAAGTCAATTTGGGGCTAGAAACCAAGTACAAAAAACTGCAAGCACACAAGTGGATCTGTCAACTAGACGAGTCGACTCGTCAACTAGCTTACGGTTAATGACTCAGGCGACTCATCGATTCCTCCCAGAACAGAGCTAGTCGACCTGCAAACGAATAAGGTTGACTCGATTACCGGACTAGAATGTGAACTTCCTCCAACTGAAGAAATTATGTCTGAAGACCCCCTTTCTACTCCATCAACTGAAGGACCCGTCCAGAATGTCCTCCCAGAGGATGCCCTGGCAGATCCAAAGTGGAAGCAAGCTATGAATGAAGAACTGGAAGCCCTGCAGAAGAATGAAACATGGGATGTTGTTCCTATGCCTCCTGGTAAGAAGATAGTCAGGTGTTGTTGGGTGTTTGCAGTGAAGTTGAAAGCTGATGGAAGAATTGACAGATAAAAAGCTCGCTTGGTTGCTAAAGGATATACTACTGCGACAAAGGCAAAAAGTGTAAGCAAATAATTCCATCCAAAGTCCAAATCAGTGACGTGAGCTTCAAGAATATCAAGGGCTCATCTTTGTCTCCGGTAGCCGTCAAGCTCAACTGTAGTCAGACTATGCCGTGTTTGAATGTGGAGCTGTCCGATATTGATCTCACGTATACTGGAGACGACAAAGACGAAATCACGTCCGAGTGTAGTAATGTTAAGCTGAGAATTTCCGTATTGAAAGAACCTTGCCCGACACGTCGAAAGGAGGAGAATTGAATACTGATCAACTAGTTGAAGATGTACATGCAAGACCAGTCTCTTCTCCTACATCAACGATCTCTCCTGGCTTGTCATCACCTGCGGATGCAATCAAGGAGGAGAAGTGGATTAAAGCAATGGAGGTCGAGATGGATGCTCTCAAGAAGAATGGTACTTGGGATTTGGTTCCATTTGAAAAAAAACTGTTGGTTGTAGATGGGTTTATACTGTGAAACACAATACAGATGGCAGCAGTCTGAGAGATCTGGAACTTGAATCTAGTGATTCTGAAGACAACTGTGATGAAGATGATTCTGAATTTGAGAATGAGGTTGAAGCAATTTTCCTAAGAGCTGTGCATGAAAATATAGAACGAGAGAATGTGATCCTGGAAGTGAACGGAATGCGATTGTCATTCAACAAGCAAACTGTAAATTGTGCAAGAGCTGTATTTTACTCCATAATGAAATTGGCATTGGAAGCTCCACATGAATCGGCAAGCGAATTGGTACAAGCTGCTTCCAAGGTAATTTCAGAATGGAAACACATGCTCAAGTATTACCTATTAGGCATAGATGAGGAGATAGAAGTGATTATGAAGTTTGAAGAAATGTGTTTGGAGTCTACCAAGGCAGTTTCATCCAAACATTTAGTGACTCACTTGACAAGTTGGGCATTCAAGACTTGTATGCGCCAACTTGAGGAGGAGTGTTGACGTGAGTCCTAATCCTAGTATGATTAGAAAATATAATCAAACTAGGATTGTGTAAGTCTTTCTGTGTAATTAGTTTCCTTCTAGGATTACAACTATTCTTATATATAAATAGGACCCTAGAGACATAGTTTTAGGTGTGGTGTGATGTAGATCGCTGAGAGTTCTGATCTTGGGAGCTGAAAGCTATGGTAGATCATAGTAGATCTGTCCTGACTATCTTGACAACCTAAATCTGTTTTGAATCTGAATCTGATTTGTTCGCCGTATTGAATTAACCCTGAATTGAAGTATTCTTTTCTACTATACCCAACATGACAAAAGATACAAACTAGAGCTAGGGATTAGAATCCGGCTAGTGCTCAAAGGCTTGAACAATGATTTTATCCTCTTTGAGCCGGGTAAGCTGCGTCCAACTCGTCTGAAAGAGAAGAGGAGAAGAATGCATAAATTGAACATTTGAAGAGAGGAGATTCGGGGAAGGTACTGGCTCGGTGTTTGGAAATACAGAGAGCCCGTTATCTCTTGACTGGTCTGAGAAGCAAAGCAAAATATTTAATTAGAAAAATAGACAGGTGTCGTCGTTTGACTGGTCTGAGAAGTTCCTAAACTAAATCATAACACAGTTACATGAATGTAGTTTACGTACAAATGGTGACGTGGCCAGTACATTCCCCAGAACTAGCTATCATATACGCATGAAGTCAATTGATATAGGATGGATGGAGTGTCCAATTGAAGCTAGATTCTTTTCATTTGATGGAGTGTCCAATTGAAGCTAGATTCTTTTCATTTGATGGAGTGTTCCATGCAACTGATGCAAGAGTATTGTCATCTACTGTTTGAGCTTATGGCGGCTGGCTCGATCATTAGAGGATAAAATTATTAGTGTGTGGATGAAATGAATGTGGATGAGAACTGGATCGATCGATGCTATTTGTTCGGGCGTAAAGGCTAATCACTCTTGACTCCAAGTCGCGACACGAATTCATTATGGGGCTTATCACATAGTAACAACTAGCTAGACATCACGTCTCAATATGAGATTTTCAGATCTAAGTTGAATTTTAAAAAATTAGTTCTTAAATTATAATATTCATTTAAATTTATTTTTTTTTAAAAAAAATTCATGAACTAAAACTATAAACTTAAAATCTAACGACATAAATCATTAGAAATCTTTTTTATACTTACTTACACTACTCATTTTTTAAAATAGTAACTAATGATTGTAATATAATATTTATTTTTTACTAAGCTAATGTGTTCACACAATGTGAAAAAAAATTTGAGTCTTTAAAGGTTAGAGACCCTGAGTCCATCGACTTTTAAAACTCTATTCAAGTACGGGTCTGCTAAACACAAGTAGTTTCATGCCGTCGATATTGATAATTTTCATTTTTCTTCACACAAGAAGGTCACATGCACCTGCTTGTAATTAAAAGAGTCATTACACCGGTGAGTACCCCTCGTCATAATTAAACTGAATCAGGCACAAGAAAATAATGTTGAATTTTCTAGGGATCAAATTGACCCGATCAATGATGCACGTTTGGGTCGATCGATGTCCCCATTCTTCTTTTTCCGTATTTCATTAATTTGAAAGAAATTAAGGGAGGTAAAAATAAAAGAAATTAAACAATCTCAAGTCTATTTAGACTTGAGACATCGATGTCCCCATTAATTCCAAGTCGACTTCAAGTGAGGAGAAAAGTCTGCTTGTGGTTCTGGTGATCCGCGGCGAAGGGCCTGGTTCGTCGATTTGGGAAGTCATTTTAGCAGGGGTTGTAAAAAGGGAGGTAAAAAGGGATATGAGAGTAAATAGGAAAAGAGAGTGTTGAATATTAAATGTTGAGAATGATAAAGATGAAGTGTTACTGGTGCAGTTGTTTTTTACAAAAAAAAAATATTAATGGGTTAGTAATCTGATTATTAGGGACAGTGGCTCGATTAATGGGTTAGTAATCCGATTATTAGGGACTCGATCGAAACGGTCAACCCTAATCTATCATCACTTATCACACAAAAACGATCATATCTACTAGGGTTAGCTCCGGTCCACTTCGGTTCGGTTTATAACCCAAACAGCGAATCAAACCAATGTTATACTTCGGTCTGGTCCGGTTCGATTTTTTACTATTCCAAATACCCAACCGCAAACCAAACCACACCTACGGTTCGGTCCAGTTCGGTTTTTTTATATTTTAAAATTCATAATTTTTCTTATCATTATCATTATAATGAAAAATGGTTATGTTTCACAAAGTTATACATTTATTTACAACCAAATAAACAAGTTATACAACATTAGTATGCATATTGTGATTCTGATGACTAAAATTCACAAATGAAAATTCGACCGTCAGATAGGATCATTATGACGAAAGATGTCTGTGGTAAAAAATTTAACTGGATTCGACAAAGTTAAGGGCTCGATCGAAACGGTCAACCCTAATCCATCGTTATTTATCACACGAAAACGCTCATATCTAACTCTATATGACATATTTTGATCGAATCTTCCACACAAAAGACTCCTACGTGGATGAGACGCAACCGCCCATATAACAATTTTGGGACATTTACCTTCCGACGATAGGGCTTTCCATAGGGAATAATAATTGTAAATAGGGTTGACCGATACTATAGGCACCGAGACGTTACCCGAATTCCATGATTTTTGAACCATAGTCGTATTTCACCATTCCGAACACATCTTATTTCATGAGATTTTTGATAATTTTTATTTTATGTAGAGTTGGCTCACAAAGTTGTGCATTTGCTTAAAACCTAATAAACAAGTTATACAATATTAGTATGCATATTATGATTTCGATAACTAAAATTTACAAACAAAAATTCAACCGTCAGATATGATTATTTTGAAAGCGAACGTTAAGGGCTCGATAGAAACGGTCAACCATAATCTATTGTGAAAACGATCAAAATTCGATTGTCAGATGTGATCATTACGATGAAAGATATCTATGGTAAAAAGTTCAACTGGATCCGACAACGTTAAGGGCTCGATCGAAACGGTCAACCATAATCCATTGTGAAAACGATCAAAATTCGATTGTCAGATGTGATCATTACGATGAAAGATGTCTATGGTAAAAAATTCAACTGGATCCAACAACGTTAAGGGCTTGATCGAAACGGTCAACTATAATCCATAGTCACTTATCACACGAAAACGCTCATATCTACCTCTATATTACGTAGTTTGGTCAAACCTTCACGAAAAACTCTTAAATAGATGAGACGCAACTGCCCATATACAAATTTTGGGATATTTACCTTAGGGCTCCCCATAGGTTAAAATATTGGTAAATAAGGTTGACCGTTACTATTGGTACCGAGACGTTACTCGAATTACGTCATTTTTGAACCATAACCCACTATAAAAATTAATTCAATTTGCCACGACAAAATGTCGTCACCAAATGCTACTTTTCCGTGGCCAAAGATTAACGGCAACAGCAATTTTACCGTCGCCGTTGCTTTAGGCGACGGTAACGAGCCGTGGCAACCATTTTTGCGACGGCAGTTAGGGACTGCAAGACCGTCGCTTAATTAGCGGCGGCAACTGGCCACTGAACATGCCGTCGCATATCTATTTGTTAGCAACGAAAATTGCCGTCGTCGTTGTAGTTTTCAAAAATTCAAATCTCTTCAAAAACAATCCAATTTTTTTCAAAAATTTCCCGCCAAAACCATTTGCGACGGAACTGTGTCGTCGCCAACAATGAGTCTTTACCAAAGTTTTCCCGCCAAAACCATTTGCGACGGCAGAGTGCCGACTCTGCCGTCGCCAATTGCAAAATTACCAGAATTTTTGTTTGAAATCTCAATTTTACTAGAAATCTGCAGATTCAATTCTCATTCAATACAGTAGCAACCATAAGCAACAAGATACTAACACCACCCTACATTCCAACAATATTAACACAATGACCAACATTCATTTCATAACCAAATCATCCAACATCAACATTATTCCGTGATGGAACTTAAACCAAACCAACAGAGTTCTACAACAAGAGTTCTACAGCAACAAAAAGAGCTTCATAGGAACAGCAATATTCCAACATAATCATGTTCTATCAAGTTCTAAAACAAAACAATATTACATCAACCTAAAATCATGCAGGTGCATCAATAGAAGTTGAATCATGATGGGCAGTAACCTCATTTCCCTTCCTATGGACTCCCTCCTAGCTTCATGGCCACTTGTTACATCAACTGATACCTATTGCATAAAAGAGATGATTTTCTACAATTAGTTGTCTTAAGTGAAAGGTAATAATAAAAACCAATTACATGTTTAAGCATTTGACCCTACTGCTTTAAACCATCCTCAAATACAAAAAGTAAATCTATATATATCTTACTATAAACCTCTTTCATCTGTCAAGTACAAGTTTTTTCAACACTACCTCATATCTTAATTGGGCAAAATTCTTTCTCCCGGTACATGATACAAAATGGTATTGATCACTGTGACAATAAATCACTATGACACAATGTCTACAAGAGACAACGGCATTACGAATATATTTCCTTATATGTGACAATTTTCTGTAAGTACAGAGTCACATATATAATGTTTCATATACTTGTTATTAATGCGTGACTTATGACAGTTGTCATCCTATACTATGAGGATCTTAAAAGATTTTACTAAAAGCAATTTCCTAAAAGAAAAGCGTCATTATAAGCGTATCGCTTATCAAATCCTTAAAGGATCCAAGTACATGAATTATTTGATTGTAAATTGATCCATGAATTCTTGAAAAAGAGTCTAAATGTGAGATTCCTCTTGACTAAGGGTAATGACGAAATGTGTCTTATACATGCAAGCACACCTCTCATTAGTGAGACTTGTCTTGGGTTGTAACCCAAGAAGAAAACTATGAGGGAGATGCCAAAGCTGAATATCTTGTTATGCTAGCTTATTACATTGAAGATTACTCATGGAATCGATAGTCTAAAGCTAGCTCATAGATACTCATTCTGTTATATATAGTTAAAGTGATCAGAATTGTCTCAATGAGTATTATAATTGGACTACAAAACCGAATTCAGATTATGTTGCTCATATTTAAACTTTCATGAGGTTATGAATGAGCTCCTGAAGAGCATATACGAGACATATCAATAAATCGATATATGAATGGATGGGTATGCCATGCTGATTTTTCAATGTTTTGAACCATACATAGTTAAATATGTAAATTAGCTTCTATTGTTTAGCTATTACATACTTACATGTTGTTGAATTTCAACTTGTGAGGTTGTTTCTAACTTTACAGAATGAGGTAAGACCTATTAAATATTGTACAGCTATATTTGTATTGCTTTAACTTTGTAGGTATGTCAAAGTGTCGAGCTGTATTTTCTTTTGCATCCTCTTGTTACTTTTTGGAGTTTCTATATGCCTCTCGAAATGCTTCCCCGAAGAAATTGTGGGAGCCGTGAAACTTCACCTGCAAATTAAGTGTTTATCATTGTTATTAGCTTGTTGTTTTGCCGAACTGGCCTACAGCATGAGACGAGTTCTTTTGGTTTAATCAACTGTTCGCATTCGGCAAGCTTATTCTTTATGTAGGTTTCTTTGTCTTGATCTATTTATTTGCACGCTTTCTTTCTCCGATCACTAAACTTGCTCATTTCCTACCTTCTTGTTGATGTTGATGTCGATTTCCATAATGGAATCAGCAATGTTTTCACAGAGAATAGAGTGTGACATGACCAAGCATTTGGATTTTAGCCATGTAGAAATTCAACCAGAAAATAAAATACCATTAAAGTGAATTTCAGGAAGGATAGTATCATCCGCCACACTGAGGGAAATGAACAATATAGGAGACAGTTAGTTGACAAATACATGCAACAAAGATGTCATGATGATGTTACCAATGCTTTGTGTAAATTAATACAACACATGATTTAGGGTGTTCACAATAATGGACATCCTCGATTAACACTAGGTAACAACTTCTACTTAAACTTCCCTCTAGCCGAAGTACCATGACTACTCGCTCTTTTTTATTCTGTTTGTTCACAAATATTACAGGAGGCAATGTCATTTTCAAGCTGGCTTTGCACCAAGAGCACCAAAAGCATGCTAGTAAAAATTGTTCACCCCGGCGGGCATGTTGAACTTCACGAGTGTACCATTCTTGCGGCAGAGCTCATGCATCGGAATCCGAGATGCTGTGTTGCCTATCCACACATCTTCAAGCAGCCGTGGGCGATTGTTTCACCGGACACCATGCTACAGCTAGGCCAGAAGTACTATGTCGTGCCCATAAGCACCATCCGAAAGCTTCAACGCCACTCCTTAAAGTATTCGCCTATTTCGACTCAAGAATGTGAAAGCAAGATCACATCACCATGCAAAGAGGAGGAAGTTGATCATCAAAACATGGTCAAAACTTGTTGGTTTTTCATGAATAAAAACTCGCCCAAGTTACCATATGCTTGTGTGGGACATTCTAGCAGTGACCAAAACAACGAGGAAAAAGGTTGTTTTCAGAGAAACTATTGCTTTGTATGTTTGCTTATGGGGACCAAGATCAATGGTGATGATTCAAAAGAGGAGGCAAAACCATCACCCAGCACCAGTGCTTCTACTAGTTCTTCAGAAACCAAGGGACTGGCAAGGAAAAGGGTCGGCAGAGCTTTTACAAGAATTGGGGTAAAGGGAACACCTAAGAGCCTCACAACTCTTGATAATTGGCACCCAAATCTGGAGAGCATCACTGAAGAATGAAGTACTAATTACCACTAGAGATGTAAAATTTTTTTTTCTTTTTCTGTTTTCTAGAGTTCAGTTCATTATTCGTTCATGAGATTTATTGTGATCCATTCCACTTCCTTTCTACCAAAATACTGTGAATCTTTTTTTGGCAACTAAATACTGTGAATCTTTGAAGGTGCATTTTCGTCATTTTGTTTCTGTTATATATTTCATTTCTCTGGTTCACTATCGCAGTTATCTATTCTGGCTTGTTCAATAATCATGTTTTTATTAGACCATCACAACATATATGCCTCAAATCTATCTGAAGCATAATCAAACATGTTGGGTCTTTGAATTACATGTCTACTCTACCACCACACTGATCATTGCCATATCAATTGAAGGTCATGTTGGTAGTTATATAGTCAATGGTTTTTTTTCTTGTTTCAATTAAGTAGAATGCCTTGAAGAAAAATATTTCAATAAGAATTTCCTTTTCTTGAGCAGATCTTCACATCTGAACACCTGATATCCCACAAAGTTGGAAAAAAATCCTACTTTTGTCTGATTGAAGCTTATAAGGTCTGTTGAGAAACGAAGCATCTCTAGTAAGTAGTGATAGCACACCTAAAAACTATGTTGTGCTCAGAGATTTTTCCCAATCTGCGTTTGAATGTGGGGATAAGAATGATCGATGTGGTAAACCCCAATTAACAATATAGAGGGCACCAAAAAAGAAAGTAACCAACAAAATCACATCTACTTGAGATTTGTACTAAACAAAAATGGAAGGCCTCGTGTGTTTGAGTACTGTAAAAAGGAAGGCCCAACCAATGAAATGAAATGAAATGAAATGAAATGTATATTAGTAAGGTACAAAACACTTGACAGGATTTATATTAAATGAATTAAGTATTTTGATATTATAAATTTTCATTCCATAAATGTTGAAAAATATTTAACACTAATTAAAGATTTCTCATCATCCACGTCCTCATGTACACTAGTGTAGTCATTGTAGAGATCTCTCTTTATAAATTGAATTTTGACATTGAGGGGTCCCCCAAAGATAGTCACAATTCAGACTTCCATAAGACGGAGTGAGTATCACTGATTAATGAACCAGGTAGTGTCAAACTCGTTTTCTCTCTCAATGCGAGTATGTATTGAACCTAAGGGCTTCATCATAACCTTTGGGGAGCTACAAGGCTTGTGACACCATGTTGCCACACTATAGCGTCACTGTATCACCATTACCATAATACTTGCAAGCTGAAACTCTGCAGTTGTGGTACGATCGTTGGCACCGATAACTTTTCCAAAAGAACTCCCAATTGTACATGGTTATGGCAAACAACGCCCAATACTCGGAATCCGCCTCAACGTTTGGCATGGTGATATCATCATGACCATCTTAATATGATCGTGCTATGTCCTCTGGATAGGACATCATTCCTTACAGACAGGTGTATCATTGATCTCGTCACTTTAGCACATTTGGGATCAAGTTGAGACTTAGTGGTAACCAACCACGACATTCACGTCATTTTCACTTGAACACTGGTGTTCGTATCTTCCCCTAACGGCGGGAATACAGTCTCAAAGTGACAATCCGTAGTGTTGCGGTTAAGGTAATCGTCTATCAAGGAGGTTTAGGTGGAGTGTACCCAGGTGACTCATATCTAACCTTAGAACATATTCATCTCTTACGACACTTCATCATTGGGCACTGTGGCAGTGTAATTTGGCATATTGTGGAACTCAAGGCTTGGAGATCCGTTACTATCCTGCCGAGTTCAAGGATTATAACTTCGTGTCAATCCTAACACATAGTTAAAAGTTGTTGTGCATTAATGCAATGATGGTAAGTCATGGATGAAATAATACATGGCTGCATTTCCTTTTTAGGGATTGGTAGTGAGCCCATAGATACATAAGCAGCATGTGGTAGACGATGATACAACACATGAGCAGTGTGTTAGTTTTTCAATCAACACCATAAAAGCATATATGATTTCTATACGTTAGTTGTATCTGTCTACATAATTCTTCATTTGATTTGTAAGAAGAATGAGATGATAGATTTTGTGGCATAGCAAAAGAGGATCTTTCACCTTCCTTAGCTAAAGAACAAGCCTTATAAAACGAAACACTGAGCGCAGACAATGTCAACGCCCGACTAGAGCACGCCCAGCTGTGTGCACAACGGGTGCTGCTACCGAGCGGCGTGCGTGCAACTTCCGAGCAGTATGCATGCAACGGCTGAGTAGAGCGTGCGGCTTTCGAGGACATTATGTCGACGCACAACCACAACGTAAAATCATGGCGTTGTTTCATTTTGATCGGAGGAATGAGTGCCCAAGAATATCAAACAATTCTGACTCTCATATCCCTTCCGTTATAACAAAAATGTCATAGCTTATCTGAGTCAATTATCTCAAATCTACTTATTAGTGGCAACTTAGGACTCATGTTTTTCTTTATGATGCTTTCCATCGGAAATCACGAGAAGCATACACAAAATTCTTTACCATTCTCATCATAGTAATCTTTGATGTGTATGTTCATAACACACTTCAATGTTTGATTGTCTCTCAGCATAAGGAGGGCATTTATGACTTGTATCATAGAGCCAAAAGACATCAAGAATCGATTCAGCCATGTCATAAATGACTGTAAAGATACGATCAACTTAGTCACAAAAAGGGTTCACAATCTGCGAAGAGTATTCAGTTTACGTGCAGTATGAATTATACGCATTAAAACTGTAATAACTCTCTCGTCGGGATGGATATGAATAAACCGCTTGAACCACTGGAAACTAGATTCACATAGCTTTCCAATAATATAAAGTTGACGTTCTGGTTCTTCATGTTACAGAGTCACTGCCATTGTTTTCTGGCATTATGACCTGTACGCACTTAAATAGCCATAACTCTTTTGTCGGCACAGGTATGAATGAACCGTTTAAACCACTAGAAACTAGGCTCACGTAGGTTTCCAGTGATATAAAGATCGGGTTCTGGTTCATCTAGAACCGATTAAAAAACTCAAACGAAGTTATTATACAATTGGTTCAACTTACTATGTTCGTAGATTTTGACATGATGAAGCTTTCAACTTTAAAGTGGCATTGCAGGATTACTCTTCGGCCAAAAGTAAAGTGTTTATAGAATGGGTAACCTTTGCCAAGGTTAACCACGCATTCTGATGATTGAAAAATCTACTGTTAGGTGAAGACTAAACCACGAACATTGACACACCTTTATGAGGCTGTGTATAATCATGTCATAGTGTGAATACACTTATCGAAACAATTATTTCATTGAGGTCTCATATAGCTTGGAGGAAATCAAAGAGTCCTTCATGACGTCAAATGTTAGAGGCATCAATTTGATTTTTCGTACGCTCTCTGTACGTTTGTTGTATGCATTTACTCTTAAAAATGATGAGCGCCACAATCATGAACCAGTGATCTAAGTATCTACAATCGAAATGTCTTGATCTATCGTGAGAAAATATGCACATGGAAGGGTGCACAAATGCAAACCCGTGTGCAAAACTGATTTCCAGGTAGCATAACATTTTCTCACTCAAACAGTCATAACTCCTTCATTATGATAGATATGAACGAACCGTAAAAACCGTTGAAAACTAGACTCGTGTAGTTGTCTAGTGATATAAGGTTTGTGTTCTAGTTCATCTGGAGCTGATCACAAAGCATGAAGGAATTTACTATACAGAAAGTGGTAAATTCACTGTATTGTTTTTGGTTGCCCTCATTTGCAACTTGCACGTATGCTAAAGCACTAAGCACTTGATAACACTCAGCAGTGCATTGCAGCTAATCGTATGCCAGTGCACTAACCACTTGTCAACATTCGGTAGCGCATTTGGAGCTACTCGTATGCTGGTGCACTAAGCACTCGGCAACATTCGGTAGCTACACATCCGTCAGCGCACATAGCCCATGATAGTGGGCAGTAGAGCTCGGCAGCTTGTGTCTAGTGCTCAGCAGCTGATGCACAAAGCTTCGACAACTGTTACATAGAGCTCGGTCACTGGTGACAACGCTCGGCAGCTGGTGTCCAGTGCACGACCACTAGTGTTTTGTGCTATGTAGCTGTTGTTTAGTGCTTGGCTTCTGATGCAAGTGAACGACAATTGGTGTTCAAGTGCACGGTTCCTGATGTTCAGTGCTAGGTAGCTGGTGCTTAGTGCTTGGCAACTAATGCACAGTGCCTGGCAGATTGTGTGTAGTGCACGACAGCTGCTAGGCAACGGCCGACAGCATGCACACAACTATCGACATCCAGCATATAATTTTCAGCATTCCACATACAACATGCAGTAGCTGCCACACAAGGTCGGAAACTAACACACAATGTCGGTAAAAACAGTCAGGGGTCAAAAACTAGCATACATCAGTAGTTGTAGGCACATAGGGTCAGCAGCTGACACCCAACTGTCGAAAACTGGCAGCCAATACACGACATCTTGGAAGTCAGTGCACGGCAGCTTGGCAGCCAAGTCAGGCAGCTTGTTTGTAGCGCTGAATAGCTCTTAGGCAGCGCTTTGTTCATAAAAACAGTGTTGCTCAGGTTTTAATCTCCGTGAGGGAGACTTAGAGAGACATTTATTAGTAATTTTTCATTGGATGGTGTTAAAACACAACTGAGCGGTAAATTGCCTTGCTCATGCATACAAAATCAAACTGTTGAGACTCGAGAGTTTTCATCTAGCTTTATTGGTTGGAGTTTCAACGTAGGAAGCAGTGGCTAAATCTCGAGCAGAATATGTGTCATGCTCAGTAGCTGGATGTTCAGTGGTTAGTACTGGTCCTTGACAGCTAGGCATTAGGCGCTCGGCAGCTAGGCGATAGGTGCTCGGTAGCTGGGCGCTTGGTAACTGGGCAACCTACACTCGACATCTAAGTGGTGGTGCTCGGCAGCTGGGCATCCTGCACCGGTAGCTGATTCTCCTACCTTGTTCTTAACGAGATTTTAAACATGAGAAATTTGCTAACATTGATCAAACACAACTCCCATTGGAACAAGTCATCCTTTAATAGCATACAATAAACCGACGTTGGATAGCTCACACGCTGACCTAAAAATATCTTGATGCACGGCAGCTAGTGCTTGTCACTCGGTAGCTGTCGACAGCCAACGCTCGATAGTGTAAGGCAGATGGTGCTTGACAGTGCACCACAGCTGGTGCTTGACAGTGCACGCAGCTGGTGCTCAACAGTGGGTGATAGTTCTCCTAGGCAGCGCTTAGAAACTATCGGCAGCCAGCGCTCGACAGCTGGTGCTTAACAACGCTTAGCAGCTATCGGCAGTCAGCTATCAGCAGCCAATGCTCGACAGCTGGTGCTCGAAAATGCTCGGCAGTTGGTGCTCGACAACGTTTGGCAGCTGGTGCTCGGCAGATGCTCTAAGCAGCGCTCGTTAGCTGTCAGCAACCATCGCTCAGCAAGTTTCATATACAAGGCATGGTCCAGGACACACAAATATCCTATAACATATTGTGGTTTAAAAACCCAGTTTTAAATAAGCAACCCTCAATATGCTTTTCAAAATCATGATTATTTGAACTAAAAAGGTTTATATAAGCAGTTTTTAAGATTTTACTAAACAAAGATTTTATCGATAATGGTGATTATAATCCTTAAACTCAATACCAAAGTAGGCCTTAAAAGAATCAAGTTTATTAACTAAAAAATTAAATTCATTTTCAGTCGCTCTCTAGCATGACATATTTACTTACAAAAATGAACAAACACTTAAATTCAACAATATTTTTGTCATATATATATATATATATAGACCAACTCGTAAATGAGCATTGCTCATGAAATGATCATTAAATCATCTTGAATAAACTTTGGATTTTTAAAGAATTTCATGCAAGATAAATATTAAAAAAACAATGGGTTGCGTTTGGAGAGTTCTAGTTATTGTAACAAAATTGTTGTTTCTACCTCCTATATTATTTGTTATATAATACCTTTTATGTTTTCTATCTACACCTCCATCTTTCCTGCTTCTGAAACTACAAACATAAACTAGATTAAAACCCCAATCTCTATAAAATCTTATCCTGCAAGTCTTCAATTACAACCCATAAGTAAAAAAAATTGTTTGTTTGGTTGAAATTACATAACCTAATGAAAGAGTTAGGATAGTTTCTTGGGAGTTTTCTCTAGTACCGGATGTTTCTTATATATTTATATTCATGAATATTTTAGACATTTAAATTAATAATATATCTAACGGTTCTAAATATTTTAACCTAATTATAATGAACAATTATATGTTGACAAAATCATAAACTTTCTAACCTAAGCACATTTTTAGTTTAATTATCTTTAATGCTAATTGATATTTGATTATCAATTGTTAATTTTCCGCTATAATTTTTTCCTTTTAAAGAAGATTTTCAAAAAAGAAATCTATCATAGTCTCACATAATTACTAACAGTTATATAAATGTTCTTAATAATTGATTTTATCAATCACCAATTAATGTCACTAATTTAATGACTAATTATTATTAGTTGACAATTTTATTATTTTCTTAGCAATCAAAAACTTTTCTAAGCAAGGTGTTTAAGAAATCTATTAGTAAAATACAAATTAATAACATCTTTAGAAGTTTCTTAAATCAACTATTATTTTTCTTACATGCATTTTACGACAACCACGACAACTAGTATAAAAAATAGATTATATATTTTTTAGATATGATAATTACTTTTAATCGACGTAATATGAGATTAACTACAATAATTGAAGTAAAAAGAATAATTTTTTTTTCAAATTGTGGTAATTACTGTAACTACTACCTATGTAGTAATGTATGAACAATTAACAAGTGTGACAACAAGTTTGTTGTCAGAGTAGTAAATTTTTATATTTTACCATTTACGAATGAGTTACTACTATGACTGCATATTTTACCACAACATATAACAAATGATGTAAAAACAATCAACTTTTGTTCAAATTGCAGTGAGTATTCATCATAACTAAAGTACTAGTTTATGGACAATAATTCAAAGACGACAACAAGTGTGTTGTTAAAGTGGTAAACTATTATGATTTTATCAATAATGAAATGATTACTAAAATGACCACATGTTTTACCACAATCCATAACTATTGATGTAAAGGGTGTGACATGTTTGCAATTTGTAGTAATTAATTCAAAAATCATATCAAGAACTCATTATTTAAAATATGATAATTAAGGTTCTTCATTTGATAAATGTTGTTTAAATATGATATTTACCTCTTTGACTACTTAATTATAATAACTACAATAAGTGTTGTCATAAGTTTCAATTGTAGTTCATCTAATTGTAATTTATTATTTGACAATATTTATAACATGATTTTGAATAATATTACCTATTAAGAACGAATGTGTTGTAAACATAATAAATTTACTTTTTAAAAATGACACATGTTAATTTTTAATTAGGTAACTTGTTAACATATTCAATATTTATAATTAAAAAAATAAATATATGAGATCCATCAAGATACCGTAGACGACCATAGTTTCTTGATCTCATTCATAGACATCAAGAAGAATGGTTTCTTCTCATCAAAAATAAATCAATCTAATCAGTTTTGGTTGTTTTTTTCTTTTCTATGCAAAAAATCCAATCTCAAACTTTATTAGATTGATTGAATTTATTTTTGGGGAAGTGGTTCGATTGATTGAATGGACTAGCAAGATTGATTTGATAGAAATAAGATATGGAGGAAGAAGGATTTCTTGGCAAAGGAAACGAGAGCCAGTTCCATCTTTAAAAAAATGGTTAGAGGGAAAAATAGGATTTAAAAATGTTCAAAAATAAGTAGAGATAGAAACAGTAATTTTGAAGGAGTGACTAGAACTCCCCGTTGCGTTTTCTTTCATAAAAAATGTAAATGAAATGTTTAAAGCAATGAAATGCATATTAGTAAGATAAAAACCACTTGACATGATTTGTAATATTAAGGGTGTGTCTATTGTCACTTCACAAACTGCTTTGTTCACCTCACATTCTCTTCACACCTCACTTATATATTTTTATTTGTAAGTAAGTTTACTTTGTTCACCCATGTACAATACCTAATATATAATTTATCAATTCTACTTTGTTCACTTATGTACAATATCTAAAATACAATTTTCTCAATTCTATTTTGTTCACCCTACAGTCTCTTCTCCATTACTCCATAATTCTGAGTTTTTTTTGAACTGATCTATGTGTTGTTCATAATTACGATACAATTTACATGAAAATTGTAATGGAAAATAATAAGTAAAAAAATAGATGAAACATTAACAAAGAAAAAAAGAGAAGAAAAAAGAAAAAATATATATACAGTTCACCTCATCTTCAAATTGAATTATAGTGTCTACAGACTCTATAAAACGACCGAATATGATAAATTTGAGTTAGGGATTATGAAGTACGTGTTCATCCAAAACAAAAAGATAAAAAAAGAGTTTGTAATTAGTTCTAACAACTTATTTTCCCTTGTTATAATTTTACATTAGACTGTTTTGGTATTTAAATAAAGCAACTATGTGTGTGGTGAGTAAAATAGTTTATGGGTGACAATTAAGGCACCTTTTGTATTAATTAGATTAAGTATTTTGTTATTATAAATTTTCATTTCATTTCATAAATGTTGAATAATATTTAACACTAATTAAAGATTTCAGAAAATGATCAATTTATGTTGTAGTCCATTAATAACATATAATAATTAAGACTAATTAAACATATTAAAAACTTGAGAGGAACTAATTGAACCCTCTCGCCTAGCTACTCCTCTACTTGAAGCATTTTGGTTATCAGTGAAGTGTATGGCCAGAATTGATTTTGGCTCCATTGTTTAAAGGTAACAAGTTTGCTTATGGCAAGGAGTTCTATTTTAGCAAAAGGCGAAAGAATAATTTGATATTTGCTCAGCGCATGGTTCCGTAGAAAGAAGAGTTCTATGTCACACTAGGTGTGTATTAGCCATATTTCCAAGTGACATGTTTTTATTTGTTAAATAATTACAACAACTGACATGTTTCTCTCTCCTCTTGTGTAAACATTTTTGTCCATTCTACCCTCACGGAGTAGATAAGCTACGAGACTTACAGAACTGTGGGCTCTATCAATGGCTAGATTGAGAAAAATTAGCTGGCATCGAAAGAACCCAAAGAAGATATAGGTGAGACAAAGAACGAGATCTGATCTTCCTTCAATGAGCTTTGAATATTGATGACTGATTAATGAAATTACCGGAGAATTTCGTTTCTCATTTTATTGTCATTATTTTTTTAGTTTCCTTTTTCTGGGTAGTATATTAAATCCTACCTATTCTATTTAGACCCCAAGTCCCCCGATGGCATTTCAGCATATGTGCACGATCATACATGCTTTGTGTGTGGATTACTACGTGTTTGAGCCTAATATACATTGGGTCTGAAGCTAATTAATTAAAAACTTCAGGCAAAATTTGAGCCAATATCAATGACCTAAAAAATAAATTTTTTCGGTTTTCGGCCTAAGAAAACAAGAACAAGCAAGATGAAGTCTTAGGTGGACTATGCCGTTTCGCGAGAATTTCTAGTGGTCGAGTTCGCATTGGAAACTAAGAAGTTTTTGATAAGCGAAAGGTCAGTACATATGACCTATGTGAAATCCAGTTGTAGCTGGGTTCGCGTCATCCAGTTGCTTTATTGCCAAGTAAAACGAAGTGCAACTAGAGTGGTAGAAACCTACTTAGATTGGTGAATCTGCATCCTTATCCATTATTATTCGAGCTAGTATATAAAGAAGTCTCGAGGATCAAATCATACAATCAATCAACAGTAACTACAACAAACAAAAAAACTCGACCTCGTCGATACAAACTCAGTCGCCAAAGCATTATGCCTTAGTAAATCAATCCAACTCCCCTGTGTCATCAACATTGGTGCGAAGCTTCTCGGAGCAACGGTCCGCCCTTATTCCTAGTGATAGCTCTACTTACCTAATGTAAGTATCGATAAAAGTAGTGTCTACTCATGAATTATCCTTTCCGAGATGACACATAGAGCTCTATTTGCTTGAAGCGAAGCACAGGTGGCACACAACCCCTTCTACTTGCTGAAGTCTTTTACATTCCGCACTCGTGCGGTGGTACGCTCTCAATTTACTTTTACTGTAATTTTTACTTTTACCTCGAAGTCACCTACAATATTTGATTGTCTTTCCCTGCTTGGCAGCGTGGCCAAAACACTACGGTTGATGCATAAATGAAAACAACTTGATTTAATCATGCAGTATAAGTTTCATAGATTCTAGATTATATACGCTTGCAGGTTCAAATGGAAAATAATGCATCTCGCTCTTCTCTGTTATTTTATTTGTTCAAATGTCAGAAAACATGAAGAGGTTTTCAAGTTGGTGTGTGTTGGGCCTTTCGACTTTTGCCAGATCTTTTCAACTTTTTTCATTGCGCTGTTGTTGACTCAAAGTACCGAAATTTTCATATATCAGAATTTCGAGTTTGAGTCATATTTGTTGGAGAGGAAATATCACACATAAGAAAAGAGACAAATAAAATATAACTTATAAGTAGATGGATAGTATCCAATTGAACCGAGACCTTTTGTAGTTAAAACCCAATACCTTAAAAGGTGGTTAAGTTGGGACAGTATCGATACAATGGTGATCCACGGGCCACGCTTGTCCCAGTTTAAGTTGGTATCAGAGCGGGTCCCTCTTCAATTACTTCTCCCAACGTAACGGGAGAAAGTCTCCCAGTATAATGAGCCCAAATTTGGGTTCATCAAATCGAATTGTCGTCGAAAAAATCTGATTGGCCCATACCATACCAAGTGCCTACAATAGGCCTTAGACCACATACCCCAATTTTAGAAATGGGAATCGGACCGAATGAATGTACCGATTTCTGATGGGGGAATTGGACTGAATGAATTTCACGTATCAATCTAAAAAGTTAGGTTGCACGTGAGGGGGAGTGTTGGAGAGGAAAGATCACACATCAGAAAAGAGACAAATAAAATATAACTTATAAGTGGATAGATTGTATCCAATTGAACCAAGACCTTTTGTAGTTAAAACCTAACACCTTAAAAGGTGGTTAAGTTAGGACAGTATCGGTACAATGGTGATTCACGAGCCACGCTTGTCCGAGTTTAAGTCTATCATGGGTTTTTGTTGTGTTAGTTTATGAAGGTCAAGGATTAATTTGCTAAAGCTAGACACAAAGGTTAAAATGGGAACCAGAAGCACGTGAAGGGAGAGAAATATCTGACTATTTTAAAATCTTAGTAGGCTTAAAAGTTGTCATTTGAATGAGGGTGTACATAACACTTCCGTTTGAAAATACTTGTTGTGAAACCAGTTCGATATTAAAGAAAATACCCACCTAAACATAAATTCTCAAGGCGTGTCATACTGACCGCTAAGGAGTTTTAAATTGAAGAACTTACGTCAAGATTTACTTGGTCTTAAGTTTATGATCTTCTATATCATTTGCTACACTATATCCTACTTAACCATTTACCAGCCCTAGAAATTTTAGAGGGGTGTATTGTAATTGGATTTTCATGATTTTTAAGGACTTTTGTAGATTTCAAAAGTTTGGAGGTATTCAATTAAGATTTATAACAGAAGATTTAAAATCCATAAAAGTTTGAGGGTATTATATTAAGATTTTTAATTAAAGATTTTAAATCTATGAAAATATGGAGGTATTCAATAAACATACAAATTGCTAACGATTTATTGAATGTAGGATTTGCACAGATTGTCTAGTGTAAGTTGTAAAGTAAAGAATCTAACCCTTAGATATAAGATTTTGGTGAATTTACAATTTTTTCTTTTATTATTTTATTTTATTCATCTCTCTCTCACACTTCTTCTTTCTTTTTGATATATGTTTTTGGATCTTATTTTTTTCAGTACAATACTTATCCACTCTGTTTTTGTACATGTCTTATATATATTCTACACATTTTTTTGTTTTTTTGTTTCGTACACTATTATAACATGCATTCAACTCTTCCAATCAACTCAATAGGTGTAACATAGACTATCCATACTTTTGTTAGAAATTTTGAACTTTGGTTTATTGCAATAGATATATAGATAAATATAATCATTATCAAAATATTTTTTTCTTACAACTTAAGCACAAAATAAACATGCTTTTCACTGTATTGTATTCCCTCTCCATAATATGTCTAAATTTGGTACACATGTAGAGCTTACTTTGAGAAGTTTTTATGTTATTACTTATGTTTAGCTACTTATGTTACATGTTTATGTTGATAAGTGATGAATCATAAAATATTTGTTTAATTTTACGAGAATCCATACAAATTTATCATTTGTTTTCAAGAATCCTAAAATGTTTAGATTTAAAAATATGTATCAATCCAATAGATTTTATAAATATGCATAAATCTAAAAACTCTTTATAAATTCATCACTTAAAAAAAGTATGCAGAAATCTAAATCCAATACACCTTCTTAATTTAATTAGGTGTACTTCAAAAACCGTTCAAGGAGAACAGTACGTAATTATGTACGAATATGTTGCCCTCTAAAACATTGGCATTACAATCTTGGAGATGCGGAGAGAAACCAGAGAACCATGAAACAATAATCAAGGCATTGCAAAAATATGTGCGTCCGAGAGCAGTGACAATTTAGAGTGCGGGCATTAATTCTGTGGTGAAACCAAAATATAAGGCACTAAAATATATGAAAGTAGTGCGAGTTGGATGGCTTAAACTGCATCTTCCCGGATTTAGAAATTGGTTAATATCTTCTTATACCAGATCCTCATTGTCTCACTGTGAAGAGAACAAGGAAAGGGTAAAACAAAATAAAGGCCTCTCAAATCGTGTAACTGGAAGGAAAACTTACAACTCACAACTATTTGTATTATTCTATAAGGCTTCTCATATGCTCACTTCACTGTAACCGAGTACAAGATTTATGTAAATTGAGTTTTTAGCCTTGAATTGTTATGCAGGACCTTAAGTTATAGAAGCTGCATAAACAATTGAAAACTTATTATCAATCATTATAAATGCTAGAGGTAAATATTTCCAAAAAAGAATTTGGTTGGAGGTTTTTGCCATAGCTAGAAATCCTAGAATCAGTAGCTGTGGCTGTTACGTATAACTCACCCCTTTTTGACATGCAGTAGATTTTACTTGAAATAGTTCGTGAAGGTAGGGTTGTAAGTAGGCTCGAGCCGCTCGTGTTTGACTCGCGTTCGGCTTGATTTTTAGCTCGTTCGGCTCATGCTCGTAAGATAAATGAGTCAAGCTTGACCTCAATATTGAGCCCGACAAAAAAACGGGCTGAGCTTGAACAAGATTGTATTCGGCTCGTTTAGCTAGTGAACAGCTCGTTTTTAAAACTTAGCTTTAAAAAAATTGTTATACGTAAAATATATTGTTTAAAATTCAAATTTTCTATTCTTTTTATTTCTTTCCTTTTAGAATCAAATTATTTGATTAAAATACATATATTAAAGCAATCAATTTATGAAAAAATGAAATCAAACGCTAAAAATCACCACAATAAGAAAGTAATTAAGATAACATAGCCTTAAATTTAATGTTTTGTAATTTAAACTAAATGAGTTAAGCCGGTCCGAGCTCAGCTCGAGCTTAAACAAGCCGAGCCGAGCTTGAACATGAAAAAAAATTCAAGCTTAAACCCGGCTCAAGCTTGATAAAAATAAAATGAGTCAAACATGAACACTATAGTATTCAGCTCGGCCCGACCTATTTACACCCCTAGGTGAAAAAGACATTTGTAAGGGAAAGATTCTTGGCCAAGCAATTAAGAGAAGGTTTGAGTTGAAGTGTTGAACAGACAAAATATGGCGGAAGCGAAAAGTAAGGAATTTTCATTACTACAATAAAATGTAATTCATACAGCATAATAGGATCTCTATGTCCAACCTTGGATTGTCATGACAAATCACCCGTTGGATTATTTAACCCTTACATGCTCCTATAAATCGAACAAAGAAACATTTTTTCTAAGAAAAAAATGAAGAAAAAGTGATGAACAACTACATTCTCATGTCATGTGCTAGGTTTATCCCTGTCCAACTTCTCTTTGCCAAAACTTCCCGTCACTCAGACGGTGTAGTGCTGCTGAATGGTGTCGATGTCAAGTCCTTTGAGTTTGACAACCGATTCCACATGCCCCTTAAGTGTGTGAAGCTCCCTCAACCTGGAATCTCCAACAAGCGTAGCAAAAATTAGGATCCATTCACTACAGGTTACTATTACAGGAAGACAATACTAGCTTGCAGTATCAATTACCTAGCAACTTCAGCTCGCCTCTTGGCCTGTTCGGCGATCTCAGACAACTCTCGGTAGTTGTTCTTGTCATTGAAGATGTCAGAAGTTTCGGGAGGCTGCAGGCCGTGCAGGGTACGTTGAGCTGTTGCCCATTGTGCTTCCCTCTCTCCCTTTCCATAATCCTTCTTTGTTGTGAAGGCAGTCTGCATGAGAAAAAGCAATTAAACACCGAAGAATATATCTATGGAAGATGAATGACAGCAACACAGTTTAAGCAGGAGGTTTCGATATCAATACCTTATTCTCAAGTACATTATCCCATGCCTTGCCACTCAATGCATATCGAATGATGAACTTGAGAATATCCAAAGGAATGTAGGTGACGATGCTGTAGAGCCAGATAACGCCTGCCCATCCCCATCCCATGCCTTTGATTCTTGCGAAGTGCCAATTTGCATAAACAGCGAGAATTGTAGCAATCTTAATAGACGAACATGAAAACAAAGTTAGCTCATGGTTCTTGAAAAATATACAATGGAAATAGACATTATCAGATATTTTGTCTTGCGACTCACTAGCTGTGCTATGAGAAAGGCAATCATGAGCATGACACCAGGGCGTTCTAGAAAAGACCAGCTTCGAGATCGAGTGACAAAGATAAGTGCCTGACTGATAATACTAACTTGAAGGTAGACAGCTGCCATAAGCTCCGTATGATTGCCTCTGATAGATCTTACTCCAAACTTGTCCTATATGTAATCAACAAAAATATATGAGAAGATTAAAGGACTGCTACATTAAGATTACTTGCTAGCTAAATGCATGTTTGGTTTGGATTATAAGAAAATATTGCTTTACCGAGAAAAAATCAGAATCATTAGCAGCCCAGAAGAAAACAACAGTCATGACAGCCATGTAGGTGCCGAGGACGACACCAGTGGCGAAGATCTCCTTTAACTTCCATGAGTCTGGAAGAGGAGATGGCTTCACCCTATCCTTTGAAATAGTCATGATTGTTCCATCATTGAGTATGGCAATAATGAGCACCAGGAAAGGTGAGAAGTCAAACTTCCAGATAAGAGCAAGGAGCAAAAGGCCAAGCACAACACGAATTGTGATGGAAACAGCATAGATGGTATAGTTCTTCATCCTTTGGAAAATGGCTCTGCTTGTCAACACAGCACTGATAATCACAGACAATCCTGGCTCGGTTAGGACAATGTCTGAGGCGCTCCGGGCAGCATCAGTTGCATCATCGACTGCAATACCAATGTCTGCCCTCTTTAGAGCTGGGGCATCATTCACACCATCTCCAGTCATCCCACAAATGTGCTTCCTCTCTTGCAGCCGCTTCACAATTTCATATTTGTGCTCTGCATGGTTCCAACTTAATTAGTTTATCCCATAAAACATATTAAGATATTTCAATTTATGTTTGGTCATAGTTACCTGGGAAGACCCCAGCGAAGCCATCTGCCTTTTCTATAAGCTCATCAATAGGGAGGGAAGCAACAGACGCGTCCTTGTGTTCACCAAGAAGGGAAGAAGAAGGATACATGTTGGTTCCCATGCCGAGTCTACGGCCAGTTTCCTTACCAATGGCAAGTTGGTCACCTGTGATCATCTTAACATTGACACCAAGATGAAGGGCACGTCGAATGGTCTCTGCACTGTCATGCCTCGGAGGATCAAAGAGAGGCAAGAGGCCTACAAACTCCCATGGTGTTCCTGCACTCTCTTTGGTTTTTTCTGGAACAGTCTGGAAGCAAAAAATTCAGTTAAGGAAATTCAGTTACACCCAACTTCAGTTACACCCATGACCTCTAGAGCAACTTCAGTTACACCCAACAAATAAAATTAAGGGAAACAAAATATAAACACCTGTCTACAAACAGCAAGGGAACGAAGACCGCGATCTGCAAACTTGTCAATAATAGCATGTGCTTTCTTCTTTGCATCGTTTTTAAGCTCACAGAGGTCAATGATCTGAGAAAAGAGTACATACCATGCCATAAGATTAGACGGTTCAAATAAATGAAAGAAATGAGCATTAGTAATAGTGGCAAGGGTAGTGACTGACCTGCTCCGGTGCACCCTTGCTAACTCGGTGCCAACTGCCATCAGTATCAATGTATGTTATGGCTGTACGCTTTTCGACTGGATTGAAAGGCAAAAAATGGATCTCAGTTATACCTTCCCTGGCCTGCATTCACACAATAACATAGTTAACTCAGGCTTCCATATCCGGAAAGGATTGCATAGGTTTATACACAAGACAAGTTACCTCCTTGGGGTCACCCAACATTCCAACAATACATGCATCAATAGCATCCTGATTCTCAACCCTTGAAGCCCTGGCGCCGAGCAAAATGAGACCATCCTTGTCAACATCTTTAACAAACACCTGCAAATCAAAAGGGATGTCACTAGTTTGATTTCCCTAGACAATGAAAAAACATGTCCAAAGAATCATTTTGTTTCTTCTACCTCAACCATGGTCTTGTCTACTGTAAGCTTGTTGAGAGTCAGGGTCCCAGTCTTATCACTACATAGGACATCCATTCCAGCCATCTCCTCAATGGCTGTCATCCTCTTTGTGATAGCGCCTTGAGTGGATAGGCGGTGAGAACCAATAGCCATGGTAACTGACAACACTGTTGGCATAGCAATCGGAATCCCTCCAATGAGAAGCACCAAGAGATTGTCAATCCCATCCCTGTATTTCCTACGTTGTATAGGATACATGACCACTATTTCTATTATCATTCCAATGGCAATAGAGCATATGCAGAAGTTTCCAATGGCAGTCAAAACCTGATCACCACAGACAGATTCACATGATGAGACACAAAAACATAGAGATGCAACATGTATATATGTATACTGTACAATGAATATCTCTCAATCAGAATAATGTTTACCTTTTGGAAGTGGCCTACACTGTTGGTGCTGTCAACCAAGTGAGCAGCCTTACCAAAGAAGGTGTGAACCCCTGTGGCAATGACTACTGCCTCTATTTCTCCTTGCTTGACAGTGGAACCCGAGAACACTTCATCCCCGGGGTACCTTGTCACAGGCAAAGACTCACCAGTGAGGGCAGACTGATCTATCTTGAGGGGATCTCCCTCCAAGAGACGCGCATCTGCTGGGACAATGTCTCCCAACTTGATGCTGACTACATCTCCTGGTACTAAAATTGCAGCCTCTAACTCAGACCATTTTCCATCTCTTAAAACCTACAACATGCAAACAAGCATTAAGCAACCTCGCTTCGATCATTTGTAACGTGGTACACGTGTTTTTTATTACTAATCATCAATCACCTTGGTTTTTGGGGCGAGACCAGCCATAAGAGCTTGTGCAGCGTTGCCTGCATTGTTTTCTTCGATAAAACTAATGGTGGAATTGATAATCAAAAGACAAACAATTCCCACAAAGTCTTGCCAGTCCGGTGGCCTTCCCTGCATGTGTTAAACTCATGAGAATCCTCGTAAGAACATCTCTGGGAGAGAAAGAGAGATAGAGAAGTTGTTTGCTTACCCCTCCATTTGCTAAGGCAATTGCCATGATAGCTGCAATTTCCATGACCCATGATAGGGGATTCCACATAAAACCCAAGAACTTCAGAACCTTGTTTTCCTGTTCCCCAAATTATTAACAATCACATCAGTTCTTGTTAGAGACAAAAACAATATTAGAAAGAAGATTTCTCAGAAATTAAGGTACCTTTTTTTCCTCAAGCTTGTTTGGGCCAAAGACTTGCAGCCTCTTCTGCCCTTCATCACTTGACAGCCCCTCTTTTGTGCATTGCAACTGCTCAAACACTTCCTGAACTGGAATTCGCTCCTATGATCACAGACCACAACATATTGTTAGTACATATAGGCGGTTCCGATCATTGAATTGCATCGAAAATTTGTCACACAATGTAAGGACCTGTTTAATGCAAACAATAACTTACAAGGTCAACATTCTCTTTCTTGATTTCTTCCAAGCTAATCCCTTTGCCTTCTGCCATTGTATATCACTTTCGTTTTCTTTCACCAAGCACACAGATGTTTGTTTACATAAATTACACGCATTTACGTATATATGCCACAACTCACAGACTTGTATAGTAAGTGAGCGCTAGTATACAAGAATATAACTCCCAAAGAGAACCTCTCTTATTCCCTGTACATTGTTCTTGAAAAGCTCGTTTATTCGTCTTGAGAATCAATGATGACAGTGAGAGACTAAAAGCATGAGTTTCTCTTATAACGAATGGACATTGGTCTTTTTATGGCAAACACAGATTGAGCGAACGAGCGGGTGTTTTGCACGCAACTTCGACTTTGCCCCGGTCGTTCGGCCACTTTGAAAGAGGCATCTAACTGTTACTTCAACTTTGTTTACGCTTTGTCATTCTTACAATTCTCAACTATATGGACCAAATTACTCAACTTCTTCGCCTTTCTACTCGGTGTTTGTTTTTTGTTGGAAATATTGATACCGAATGTTTAATTATCTACTAATGTAAAACCGAATGATTTGGTGAGAAATTGTACAGTTGAATGGGGTGTCATGACCAAGTAAAGAGAAGTATATTCCTTGATGAACAATCTAATTGTTATTTCAAGTTTTCAACAAAGGGGCTATTGTCACTCTATCATCTTATTTGTTCACCCTAGCTACAAATATTTTATTTATTGAAAGACTATAATATCCAAGTTTAAAATGACTTAAAACTACACTAGTTTTGTAAAATTCAAATTTATAAAAATAAACAGATAACCAATTAATTATGAGCAGTGCTACGTATCACAATTTTTTTTACCAAATATGAATACAAAATGAGGTGGCATCTGCCACGTAGATTTTCTTGTTTGCAATATCATGATGACATGGATTGCTTAACCATATTTAGTTAAAAACACAATTATTTTCATTTTGATATTTTATAGGACATAAACCCTAATTACCATAAAAAACAGTAAACCCTAATCTCATCTTCATCTTCCAGCTTCTTACACCTCTGCACCAATTGTCAAATTTGAGACAAAATTGAGAAGAGTTAAGCACAAGTTAGGCCAGGCTTTATGATCGTTGCCCATGAAATCTCATCTTCATCTTCGGCAATATAGATTTGTATAATAATTCATTCATGCAATTAGTCTCTTTCCATGATCTTGTGGTAGACTAACACAATTCACCAGTAATCATTAGTTTCTTTTAAAACCTCCAATTCTATTTTCCCTTACAGGATTTCTACAATCTACAGTAAAATCTTTATAAATGAATAAGGTTAGAACCGTGAAAAAAATATTACTTTAGATGAATTATTATATTATCGATAAATAAATAATTTATTAATTTATCGATAGATGAATACTTTATTACTTTTTAGAGGGTTTGTTGTAAAGAGTTTCCTTATTTTGCTATAGTTTCCTTATTTTTTCATAATAGAAATGAAAAAACAAAGGAATATATAAGGATAATTCGAGAATAATTATATTGAGAAATAAAAATTATAAAAAGTTTCCTTAATTTGCATTATGAACATTATTTACTCTTTTTTTTATGTATTTTATTAATTATTAATAATTTTAATGATATTTTTATATATTTATTTAATTAATTATTACTTTATATATTATCTTATACATTTAGCGAGGTACCTAGCAATATGAACTGATCCCGAGTCGGGACCATAAAAAATTATTATTTAATCAAAGTTATTAATTTATCGAACATTCATTTATCAAGATTTCACTATATATTGATCGAATTATCAATTAGATTTTATTCTTTAAAAAGTATCATGCCAACTGCAAATTGATGTTGTAGTTCCAAATGAATGATTGATCACACATCAAACTTGATAGCTCATAAACAATTGAATGTCATTCCATTGTTCTGGAAACCCCTAGTTCTAGATTTTCTCTTGATTCATCAATACTTTTATAACAAATATTTTATTTCTGATTTTGTCTTATAATTGCTTATTTTAATTTTAGATCAAATTTAAGGTAGATATGTTGGAAATTACTAGGATTAAAATGAATGAAGTGGCACATGCCACATCACTTGGTATAGGTTTTTTTGTATATATTTTTGGTGTCTCTAGCATTTTCCATAAATAGTCAAAAACTTCACACTTCTTCGTCCATTTCTAAATCTATGATTTTTTTTTCATCAGGCATCACATTCTCAAAATCTCTTGTCGCTAATCAGTATCATTACGAATTACGATACCCTTTTAAATATTAAAAAAATTCAAAGCACAAAGATATATATATATATATATATCATTCTCTATTCATTGCTCAAAAGGTTGATTAACATATGAATCTATTGACAAAAATCCAAAACTAATTTAGAAATAAAATTAGAAATAAATAAGGTTATGATTTTATTAATTAGGAAACATCATTATTGGTTTTTATTGCTAAAAATTAAATGAGGGGTTTTCATAAAGAAATTAACTCTTTAATTAGATATATCATGTAAGGATACTTTTGGAAAATGAAATGGATGAGATAAGTAAAGTTGGTATTGAAAATTAAGATATGGGGTGAAATGAGCAAGTATGGTGAACAAAGAAGATGATAGGGTGAAAATAAACGCACTCTCACATGTTTTCATGCACCTTGATTAAAATAAAGAAAATGAAACTTCTATTCATATCTCTAAATTAGCACTTGGACCTCTTTCAAGAATTTTACCCTTAAACTTTCTACTTTAGCTCTTTCTCTATGTTTCTCGACCTCTGGCATCGTAACCTACTTTAGCAAAGCTACAAAATAAATTCAAGATAACCTAAAAGAAAGAGTTCCAGTAGATTAGTCATTCCTAATATCCATAGTGCTTGTTTGGTATTCAGTACTACATTACACCTCCTTAATTGTTAGTAATGCCCTGTACTCGTGTGGACTGTCTTGTAACTCTTGTTTTGTACTAATATAGAGCCATGTTTGGTGTTGCATGGGATTAGAAAAGGAGATTTAAAATTAGAGACGTCTCATGTTTGGTGGTAGGGGTGGCTCTTTAGGACCGAAAACCAAAAAAACATAACCGAAACCGTTTAAACTGCATAAAAAACGAACCGGAAGATAAAAACTGGACAGAATTAGATCTATTTGGTTTGGTCTCCTATTTTGATCTTTCAAAAACTGAACCGGACCGTTAAACCGAAGTCAACGATCTACTAAGCAAAAACGATGTCGTTTTATTAAAAAAATAAATAAAAAACGTCAAAAACCAACTCTACATAGGAAGCAAATTTATCAAAAATATCGTAAAATAGGATGTGATTGAAATGATGAAATACGGTTATGGTTGAAAATCACGTAATTCGGGTAATGTTTCGGTGCCGATAATAGTGGTCAACCCTATTTACCATTATTATTCTCAATTGGGAGTCATATCGTCGATAGGTAAATGTCCCAAATTTTTTATACGGACGGTTACGTCTCATCTACCTGAGAGTTTGTTGTGTGGAAGGTTCGATCAAACTACGTGATATAGAGGTAGATATAAGTGTTTTCGTGTGATAAGTGACGATAGATTAGGATTGACCGTTTCGATCAAGCCCTTAACGTTGTCGGATCCAGTTAAATTTTATACCATAGACATCTTTCACCATAATGATCATATCAGACAGTCGAATTTTCGTTTCTGAAATTTAGTCATCGGAATCATAATGTGTCTACTAATGTTGTATAACATGTTTAGTAGGTTTTAAGCAAATGCACAACTTTGTGAACCAACTCTACATAGAAGCAAAATTATCAAAAATTTCCTGAAATAAGATGTGATCAAAATAGTGAAATACGACTATGGTTGAAAAATCTCATAATTCAGGTAAAGTCTCAGTGCCGATAATAAAGGTCAACCTTATTTACCATTATTATTTCCTATGGGGAGCCCTCTCGTCGAGGGGTAAATGTCTCAAAATTTTTATATGGGTAGTTGCGTCTCATCTACATAGGAGTTTGTTGTGGGAAAGTTCGACTAAACTACGTCATATAGAGGTAGATATAAGTGTTTCCGTGTGACAAGTGACGATAGATTAGAGCTGTTCGTTTTGATCGAGTCTTTAATGTTGTCAGATCAAGTTGAATTTTATACCATAAACATTTTTCGCCATAATGATCATATCAGACGGTCGAATTATTGCTTGTGAATTTTAGTCATCGGAATCACAATGTGCCTACTAATGTTGTATAACCTGTTTAGTAAGTTAACTAAATGCACAATTTTATGAACCAACTCTCATTGAGATTGTTGAAATACGGATTGCATATAATTTCGCTTGTGAATTATACTTAGGATTGCATATAATTTATATCCTAAATCTGCAGAAAACATGAACATATGAACATGAACCTGAAAATTATCATATTTGCTTTGATTGTCCATTCAGTCTTCTCTTTATTTCACCTTTATGTTCTTTTAGTAATGAGGTTAAGTATGAGAATCGGTTGTGCAAAAGAATGAACTTATAGACATGCATATATATTAGGCATATGACAGTTTCATCTATAAAAAAACTGCATTCATAACTTCTTTGTCTTATAACTGCTCACAATTGCAATTTAAATTATAAATTCAAATGTAAAACTGATCTACAGAATTATCTTAAGGCTTATAAATATGTCTTAGACTCAAATCATATTATATACATTTATACTGCACTTAATATCAGTGGACAAAGTTTTGACAATTCTATAAGCTGCTATGCTTACGATTAGATCTGATATCATCAGAAGCAAATATACCAGCAATCAATTTGTTGACAAAATTAAGATCTGACCTCTTGATGTGACTAGTAAACTGCTGTAACAGCGAGATTATAGAGAATGAAGTTGCGTAGATTGATGACAACTGAATAAAAACCTTTTGCCCAAGAACATCAAGCACCAAATCGAAGGGATCCAAAACGATACGGTCAGTTTCGGTCTCAACAACGTCAAGAACGACCCTTAAGACATGAATAAAATATTGAATTTGATTATGTGTTAAGAATTGTCACACAATGGAAGATAGATTATTATGAGCTATACTTCGCATTTTGCATTCAGCTGTCTACCGTATAAGGGTGGACATGGGACGGGATGAGACGAGATTGAGGTCATCTCACGTCCCGTCCTGATGTTACACATGGGACAAGATCAGGACGGGCCTTATATTTTTTAGATTTGATTCCGCCAGACCTAATACTGCATGGGACAGGACGGGATCGGGACGGGCTCAATCCCGGCCATCATGCATCAATTTCTTTTCTTCTGAAAATCATATAGTTTCATTTGAAATTTTATTTAGGTGTCTTTATAAGATTTGTAGTAGACATTTTAAGATTCATTCCAGAATTTGAATCACTTGAAAACGATTTTTCTAGATTAAGTTATGATTTTTTAAAGTTTAGGGTCTGCGTCAGTAAATTCTGGGATTCTGAACCAGTTGGCATCTTTTTAAAATACTGTATAAATTGGTTGGTTATTTAAGATTAGTGTTTTCATGAAAGTTACAGGAGACATCATAAAGATTAATTGAGAGTTGGAATCCCTCAAAAATAAGGATTCTACAATTAGTTATGAATTTTGAAAGTTAGACGAGATGAGTCTAATCTCAACCATCTTGCATTAGTTTGGTTTCCTCTTAAAATTGTATAGTTTAATTTGAAGTTTCATCTAGGTATCTTCATATGATTTATAGTAGACATTTTAAGGTTTATTTCAGAATTTGAATCACTTAAAAATGAATTTTCTAGATTAAGTTATGATTTTTTAAACGTTAGGGTCTGCATTAGTAAATTATGCATATCAATTATGAGATTTTAGACTAGTTGACTTATTTTCAAAAATTATACAAATTGGTTTGTTATATGAGTTTAATGTCTTCATGAAAGTTATAAGGACATCTTAAAGATCAGTTGAGGGTTGAAATCTCTCTAAAATAAGATTTCTATAATTAGTTATGAATTTTTAAATTTAGACGGGACGGGCCTAACGAGATTCAAAATTTCCATCCCGCGTCCCGTTGTTTCGCTAACGGGATTGAGACGGGACTGGAATTTACGGGATTTATGCCCACCCCTACTCTGTATGTCCACATAACAAATTCATGTGGGCTTGTAATCTCCGGTTCAGAGCCGACGCGTACGTCCAAACTTGGTGTAAAATCTTTGTGATGTTATAATGGTTTTGATGGTTGTGATGTCTGCATGTGTGAGACAATTTGTGCAAAATTGATGGCTACTCAACATGAAGACCAGTTTCTTGGTACTTATCCCAAAACTGAATGATGCCAGATTAACAAATTATATGCAGCAAATTAACAAGCCATGAACTCACCTGTCTGTTGATCGATTGGGCTCCCGGAAATTTCAAGCTTCGACATCCCAACCCTGAGATCTGCATTGTTGACAGACATTCAAATAAAAACTAGTAAATATACAATAATTCTAAACGAAAAATTTGCAACTGTAAATAAATGAAAATATAAAAGATTATATAAAATATTCATCAGCAATTCACTAATTCTACATTTCCACAACATGCAGATCAATATTTTACAAATGCACAAATGAACTCACCTTCCTGTTGATCGGATGGGTTTACAGTAATTGCAGGATTCGCCTTCCTAACCATGCGAGCTGGAGTTGTTGAAAAAGAAATTCAAATAAAAATCATGTAATAATTAATGTTTAATTCATATTCAAAAAATTCTTAACAAATTGTAAATAACAGAAATTCAATAGCAATCCCAAGCCTTCTCTCTTTTTTCTTGTCTTTTTTTCCGATAAGGCCCCTCAGTTCGAGATCCCTATTACTTTCGGAGGACCAACCTCTCGTTTATAAAGGGTGGGCTAGACGCGCCGACATGGCATTTTTACCCTCAGAAGATATTTTCTTCTAGTTAGGTTTTGGTAAAAGAAAAAAACCTTATTTAAAAAATAAAAGAGAAATTTGTCCTAATGATATAAAAATATTTACTCTTTATTTGCCTTTTTTTTTTAAAAAAAATATCAAGAATTTTATTAAACAAGAATACCATATTACAATCATGAGAGATATACGGGAAATAAATTTCATGCTTCTCTCCTTACTTATCCGAAACATCAACGATTACAATAGGTAAGAACTAATAGGGGTTCAACCGTAACCTAACATATTCCAGAAAGTTCGATACATCTTTACAGTCAACCATTTCATACACTACATTGCAAAAGTATCAGCGTATATGCACAGACAACATTCTCATTACATTGACAATAAGAACAAGCCGACATCAAAATAATCAGTAAAAATGTCACCATAGTTATGACACACCCAACAACTCCACCCCGACACCAACATACAAAAACTTGGTGGCGGCAGTAGTAATCTTGATGGCCCTACAGCTTGATGTAATTGATCTGATAGGGTCAAGGGTGGTGGATAGGGGTGTAAATGGGCCGGGCCGAGCGGAATACTATAGTGTTCATGTTTGACTCATTTTATTTTTATCGAGTTCGAGCCGGGCTTAAGCTTGAATTTTTTTTCATGTTCAAACTTGGCTCGGCTTGTTTAAGCTCGAACTGGGCTCGGACCGGCTTGACTCATTTAGTTTAAATTACCAAACATTAAATTTAAAGCTATCTTATCTTAATTACTTCCTTTTTCATGGTGATTGTTAGTGTTTGATTTCATTTTTTCATAAATTGATTGCTTTAATATATATATATATATATATATATTAATTAAATAATTTGATTCTAAAAGGAAAGAAATAAAAAGAATAGAATATTTGAATTTTAAACAATATATTTTACGTATAACAATTTTTTTAAAAGCTAAATTTTAAAAACGAGCTGTTCACGAGCTAAACGAGCCGAATACAATCTTGTTCAAGCTCGGCTCGTTTTTTTGTCAGGCTTAATATTGAGCTCAAGCTCAGCTCATTTATCTTACGAGCGCGAGCCGAACGAGCTAAAAATGGAGCCGAACTCGAGTCGAACACGAGCGGCTAGAGCCTACTTACAACCTTAGTGGTGTTGTGTGCTGGATCACTGGGCGTTGGCCCACTTGCTATCCTCTCATGATGTATTTCACCTGTTTGAATTGGGCTCTAGGTTTTGTCAAGATTTGTAGGTTTTGACAAGATCCCTCTTAGTGCGCTAACATCTTGTCATTTTTCCATTTAAGACCAAACCGTTGGGGGTAAGAGGTCTTCAGTTGGGAGTACAGATTTGTTTATTTGTTTTCTAGTTGTTAGATCCACCTTTTTAAATGTACTTTTTTGTTTCAATTCTTCGACTGGATTTGATGTAAAAGCTCTTGTTTTGTTACCTTGAAGTCTTGCTTAACTATTTCTAGAACAGGTAGGAATGGGTTTCCTATTTTGTACTACACATACAGTGATTAAAAAAACAAATAATTAAACTAATGGAGGCTTTTTCCCCTTTCTCCCTAAAAAGAAAAAAAATTAAACTAATGGGGGACGGATATGTAGCTACCCAAATTAATAGTAGTGGGTACTAGTTGATGTGGTGGGGGTTTGGTCTCAAACTTAATCTAATTTACTTTAAATGATTTGAAGGGAAGTGAAATTCTTTAGGCCAACCACACTCATCTTCCCATGAAATTCTTTAGGCCAACCACACTTTCTGTATCATCTTTGTCTTCTCCCTCTTCTACAGTTCTGCTGGGTTCCGAACATTTTCTCCATATTATAAGCCCAACCATTCAAGACTCAATTTAGTTCTTAAGCTTATTCCATGTAGGCAATTGAGCCATTTTCCAAAAGTAAACCGTTTGAAAATCAATATCAATTTTTGATTCAAACTTTTTGCATCCAAAGCAGTCATGGGTTGGAATGCTTTAGAGTAGTGACTAACAAGAGAGTTGCCCGCACGTTACAGAGTGACTTTAACATATTTTTATCTATGTAAAGTCGTAAAGAAACATCCATTTGACAATAACATTTGGTAGTTAGGTACCCTGCAATGTTTCAACCAAGTACTAAATATAGTAGCCCATCTACATTGTTTATCATAGATAATGGATGTATCAACAGAAAATAAATCTACATTGGCTGATATCTCCTCAATAACATTTTGAATAATTGTCGAGTCAGTTATAACCCTTAACATGTCAAGTTTGCCATTAAATAAACATTCAGCAACATGCACTCACGATATCTGCAAATTGAGAAAAATTTGTCAAGAATTTTGGAAATAATTTTCACTTATCTATACTGTATTATAAAACGAGGTCTTTTGGCCTTATTTATAGAATGCCAACAACCAGTAAATGAACCTTACATTCTTTGGTAACCTTCTAAGTTAAGTAGACATTTTTCTAGGATGCATATAGCATCCAATTTCATCTCTAGCCAATTCCCTTTCCAATGTGACATTTCTTTCACGAAAGTAAATCGTATAATCACGTACTGATCTTCACTACCTTAGGACCTGTACGTGCTGCGCCTAGTATTTTTAAATTATCAATGAGCAATTCCAGTATATCGTGGTCTATTTGGTGTTCAGAAGAGAATTATGTGTTTCAACCTCTGAACAAAATCTGTAATAAACACTGAAGAGCATAAACCTTCTTTCCAATCTCATCATAACTTATTGATTGGTGATTGAATAGTGTCAAGCTTTTAACTATGTCGCTCCTCTTCATGTTAAGTCTCAATTGTCCTTACACCTCTAAGTTAGATCTATCAACTCCTTCATGCTATACACATTTTTATGCCAAAGTGTTATATCAACTCTTTCACTGTTATATTGCGGATTGTCACTTTGAGACTTTATTCCCGCCGTTAGAGGGAGATATGAACACCAATGTTCAGGTGAAACGACGTAAATTGTCGTGGTTTGTCACCACCAAGTCTCGATCCCAATTGATAAAGTAAAGTGAAGAGATCAACGCTGCCTATATGTCTGTAAGGAATGATGTTCTATCAAGAGGACATGACGCGATCAAATTGAGGCCCTTAGGTTTGATAATCACTCGCATTAAAGAGAGAGCGAGCTTGGCACAACTTGATCCATTGATTAATGACACTCAAATCTGTCTCATAGATTCTGAATTGTCATTATAGTTTAGGAACGCCTCAATCCAATCCATATAGAGTTCTCTATGACTATTACACTAATGTACATGAGGACGTAGAATGATGAGTTTGTTGAACCACAATTTGCTGATGAAACATAGTTGATTGACCTAATGGAAAAATACGATCCAAAACAAAGAGATAGGTCCTTGGGTATGTGATGCCGACACCACAAGTGTAAACTCTATCAAATATGTCTTTATTGGATAGCGTAGTGAGAAGAAGAGCTTTGACTCACCTTATGGCGTAAGGTTTTCCACTAACACACACTGGAATTGTTTACGATAAGATATGCTCTCGTAATAGATGTGATTGCACTCTACTACTTTGTTAGTTTGGTAGTTTATGAATAACTGAACATGCAGCTTATGAATGTGGTCATAGAAACATCTTTATGAGATCAGAGATATGTATGCAGGTCTTAAAGAAACTTTAACTACCCAAATCAAGTGGCTCCACACCATAAGAGCACGTGTTCTCCTTAATTTGGAAAGGATAGTAACTTCTTGATTTGGAAGGGATATGATGAATAATGTATCTGCATGATTCTAGATTTACATGGACTCGTCATGGTAAAGAGATTCCAACATCATTTATTGAATATCCGATGCTAGAATGAAAAAGATCTTGGGAATGACACAGTATCGTAATGAGTCGATGATTGTGTGCTGATGATGTTTTTTCATCAAATGATTTAGGTGCTCTATGAGGACTACATATACTTCCATGATTAGTCAAGGTCTTTACTTTAAGATAGAGTGATTCGTTTCGTCTAATGATAAAGAAAGACTTGACCTCTCATTCGCTGAAAAGCTAAGTGTCGCTTTGTGCCCACGCAACGCCAATGGAATGGCATAAGCCATAAGGACATCAGTTGAATACTTAAAGGTATTTAGGCTTATTCAATCCTACATTGATAATGACACGGTAGAATGTATGTTATATATGTCATCGTTGTTATGCATGAGTAAGGATGCATTAAAAGATAAATCATAATCTGTCAAGTTTCCACAGGGCCTACAAGAACACTCATTCCATGGAATACGATGAATTGGTACCGTTAGAAAGGTCTGTGTGTATAGTTTCCATATGCACCATCTATTTGATCCTAACTATCATATTGAGTGAGTTATGGTCATTCTCGTAAAGTATGACAGATCTATCTGAGAATCTGATTTTGTCAAAACAGTCAGCTAACTTCGATGGAGCTTTCTAGATAGCTCCGGCCAAACCAGAAGGGGTCTGACCTATGATTGGAAAGGTATGAATGTCTATCTTCCACAACTGTTTATTTATTGTCCGTATATATTTCTTACAGGAAGTTAGAGCTGATTTAGTACCCGAAGGTCATGCTGCTCGAGAATCTGAATCTCTACGTGAACTTGTGTTTTGAGTTCTTGAGCAACCTTCTCCTCCCGGTCTAAGTAAGAGATTATGTTGAGGACAATACGGCATGATATTTTCATTGCCTAATGCAACATTTGAATACATGTTAAAGAGCATTGATATGTCAACTATCGATACTTCCATGGTTACTAAGAATGAGGAAGCTCCATATGATTGATGTTAGAATCTGGAGAGATGCAGACTTGAGAGAGTCTAACATATACATGTCATTAACAAATGTGAAGGATGCGATTGTATTGTGTCAACCATGTTGTGCTCTTTTTCCTTTAGACCAAGACTTTTGTCCCACTAGGTTTTTGCTTGGCAAGATTTTTAACGAGACAGCATTGTATGCATCGCTTGAGGTTTAAGAAGAGGCATAAATGAGTGTGTTGTCCCTGAGGATCTCGGCATTAGATGATCATGGGACCATGCTACCACTACCACCACCGAAGACACCGCAACTGAGTAAGGTTCTCCATCTTTGCTCATGGCATCGCTGTTGCCGCCTATGCTTAAAGTTCTAGACATTCTCAAGAAGCACGTGAAGAGCATTGGAATACGAAAACTCTCAAGCCTCTTTGACTAAGTTATTCGTCAGAGTGAGTCTCACATGATAAAATTCTTAATGAAGTGTTGGTACCATTTAGCATGAAGACGCACGACACAAGGAGTGTTGTAGGATATTTGAGCATGTGTGTGTCTTAAGTCCATGCTATGTATACGGGCTTGTAGGCCTAAGTAGAAATATGGCTCATGTATTATATAAACCCTAATCCATGTAACTCTCTAAATGACTCTTATCATATCAATAATACAGTTCACTTTCTCCTAGCACAAGATGAAGTATTCCAATATGATTCTAATTACCACTTTGTTTGTTCTGGAATGCCCATTCAAACACAAATCAACAACAAACAATATCACAGAAGATAAACAAAACCACATGAAATCAATCACAAACCACAATACCTCAAGAAAGCTAGAAACAAGAAGTATCATGGACATGTATATATAATAACCCAAGAAATAATAAGGTACAAATAAATCATCTAAGATGCATACCTGAAAGCTGTTATGCAAGGAGGATGGTGAGCTGCTATCTGATATAGATTGGAATGAGATTGGAGATTTGACGAAGAACGCTAAAAGACTAATAAAAAGGGAAATAACAATTTTAAGTAGGGTTAATTCAGTACTGCAATTTAGCAATCATTGTTGGGAAAGTGAATCCCTTAGGTAGGTGGTGGGAATAAGTTTCCACCAAAATTTCCTTCTTCACAGGAAGCGGTTTCCTTTCCCGCCTTGTTTCCATTGACTCCCAAACACTAGAAAGTAAAGACTGTCCTTTCCCAAATGTTTGATTTCTCAAAACAAACGGGACCTAAAAGTATCAGGCAAAGTTTCATTTCTACCTTGACTACCGTCCTAAACCACTTTTCTTCATTTGACCACTGCAGATTTATGTACCTATCTTCATTAGAAACTTTGAAGATACAGTATGATGCTAAAGAACATTAATCTACTCATAAATTTCTAGTGGATCGATGACCATCAGTTCTACATACTGCTCGATTGATCAGCTGCTCTTGAGTTGAAACAATGAACGAGTTCCAAAGAATAATACATTTTATGGTTCTGATTTATGTTTTGCTAACATTAATGTAGCACCCCGGGAGGGGAAACTACAGTAGCCACGAATTTAAGCCAATAAGAAACCAACACGTCCGAATGACATGCCAGCAACTTATTAACCTAAAATCGTAGGCTTTTTAGTAAGTAAAATAAAATTTAATCTTTAATACTTTGAGTGGCACCACATAAAATTCTTAAAACATTCATCAGAGATTTTCCAATTTCGCGGAAGGTGGTCAAAATAAAGGGATCAATTAAAACTTTAGCGACAACAATAAAAATATACAACAAGGATTATGAATCAGGGTGACACCTTTAGTGTTTATGAAAAAGGCTCTGGTATATGACTCGAAGGGTAAGACTGGAAAAGTGAGTACATCTTGGACCAAACATCGAGGAAGGAAGGAGGCTCTACACACAGCTCTCTCTATCTATCCCATCACAGTACTTGCAATCAATCTGTTGTAGGGGTGAGCTTCGTCCTCGCGTGCTCACATATAGGCCCACCAATGATAGGTTTGAAAACCATAAAACCATATATATACATATAGATTTGAGCTCATAATAAAACCATTTAGAAAACCCTTGGCACACAAAAACATCATTTCATATCTTTCGGGAAAACAGACCCACAAGCATCCGCAGTCCTCGGCTCAAGCAAGCACACATCATCATTTTGTTTTCCTTCACATTCAGGTTCCTCATCTGCCTCCGTAGCTACGGAGTGATCCCAAACCTCGTCAAGACAACCAATCTCACGTTGCTCACCATCTGAGTATTTCTCCATGTAAGGAAAATTGAGTCTAGACACAATCCCCCTCTAACAGTATTGTTGCATATCAGCCTTTTATTCATACTGCCCGCAACATGGTGCAACCTGGTACCCCCAGCCTTGACAAACCTTCCAAATTAGAGCTACTGAGATCTCAAGAATCTCTCATACACTAACGTGGTGTTGCCAACATCATTCTCATCCCCCATGCAATCGGAAAGGACAGCTTCATAAGGAGCTTTAGCCACGCCAATGAACATGTTAACATATTCTTGAGCACTCATATTATCAAGAGGGACTGGAACTCCTTGATCCACCCCAAACTGCCTCCTAACTCTATGAGGAGCGTATGCCTTCAAAAAAGACCGGAAGACACGCTATAAGAAGGTATATCATGCATACCAGTAGCTAGAAACAACTCCAGTTCACTCAAGGAAGGTGTTGGATGGTTTTCTCGGTAGAAGAATGGTGTGGCTTGAAAGCCGTGGTCAACGAGATATGGCCTGAACCTAAACTTCTTGACAGCGTCTAAATCAGAAGACTCAAACACCCCTTTCGCTGGCCTCTTTCTGTGCCACCTGAAGCATAGGGGCAGCTTAGCAAGATTGAAGTTCTCCTTGACTCTCCCAAGATTAGGAGCGTTAGAAACCTCTGGCCGCACTCCTATGTTCCCAATTATTTCTCAGAGGAATCTTTGGAGAAGGAAAGTGGATAATGGAGAGGTGATACCAAATTTCCCCACACCTTCTTTCTCATCTTTGAAAATACGATTAAACATCCGGTATTGGTGACCAAGGAATAGTGGGGCTAATTGGAAACCAACGTCGGCAACAAGCTTGATGGAAAGAGAAAAGAAGCGGCGTTAGACATTGTCATAGGGGAGATCAGGAAATATGAACCGGCTTAGCCAAAAAGCAAACATAGCCTCAAAGCGGCAACCAGAGTTAAAACATTTTCCTCCTGCATCCTTCCAACGCCAAAAATGTCGCACCCAGGAGCAAAACCGGAACTACTCTTGACAGAAGTAAGCACCTTTTTCTAGGACACTTAATTTCTCTTCTTCGGCCTTGCTCAGCTCTATATCAAAGGGATCAGCTACACCGGTCAACGAGAGTTTCATGATGTTGCTCATATCCTCCAAAGTGGGAGTAAACTCCCCTCATGAGCACAAGATTGTGTGGGTAACGTGGCTCCATCTCCGCACAACGTGACGAAGGCATACATCATCCTTATAGATCTCACAAAACCTGTATATGACTAAGGAGGTCTTCATCCTGACTGTGTCGATGATCTATCCATGTCCTCCCTGCCCATATCATAACATATATCCATCCCTGCCAATCCTTAACAAGCTTGGAGGGATATCTGAAGCAAAGAGAGACTGCCGGATAATCCCCTCGGTCAATCAACAACCTAGAGACAAAATCTGGAGGAACAAAATAGCTTGTAAATTTCAGAGGCATTGCAGCTACGTCGTTTTCATTACTCTTAGCAACAAACAGTGCTTTGAAGCCATATTATAACAAGAAATAAGGATCATGAAGCTCAACAGGCTGAGGAACCTTAACTTTCAGTGTCATGAGAGAGCCTCTACAAAAACACAGCGCAAACATAGAGCACAGTCAAAATTTACGCACATAGAAGCTCATAGTATAATTTTCATAGCAAGCCAAGCCAAGACATGTCATACTACAACCACCGCATTTCAATGAACTTATTATCAAAATCTCCCTCCAAGCATAGTCGATATTGACCAAACACCAGCAGGTCGTGTGAAGAAAAAGAAACAAATGCAAGCAACACGCGACAACGTCAAGCAAAATCAAGTCAAGCCAAGCCAGGGTGTGGATTATGAGTATAGTAAATAACTAAAGCAAGCGACAAATAACAATGACAAGCCAAGTCGGGTATGACGTGTCCATTGCCAAGCATAATCCATGATCAAAAGAATAGAAATACATATGTACGCGCTTACGGAAAACACATGCAGAGAAAGGAATATACCCACACAAAGATGGCAAGCACAAGCACAACCCGACTTATACAAAAAAAATATAAAGAAAACACAGAGACCACATGCTTCGAAAAAAGGGGGGATGTTCAACATCGACAAAAACAGGCACGCTCAAGCCAATAATCCCCAATACAAGACTCTACCTTGTAGAAAGCGACCAAGTTCTTTTTTGGGCACCATGAAGTCGAATTACAAGAGTACCCGATCCAACAAACAAAGAACTCACCCCAATAAAGCTAGCATGATCCAACAACGGGAATGGAAAAGGATCGAGAACAAATCAGAGCGTGGTCTGGGTAGATAGATAAAGGCCGATCCCTGCAATTGGAAGGAGCCAGGTTTGAAAAAATATATTTAATTATATGTTTTAAAAATAAAAATAAATCTAAAAATTAAAAACCGAGTACTCCCCCGACTACTCCTCTACTCGCTAGTTCATGACTGGCCGACCGACTAGTGACTTTTAGAACCTTGGTTAAAAGGTTCAACTTCAAGTCTATTGTGGTTGAAGGAGATTCACTCTTAACTCAATTGATCGTTAAGACTGTTTGTGAAGTCCCTTGGCGTCTCAAATCTCATGTTAGAGATGTCATTCGTGTTGCTAGTGAGTTTGATAATATCAGCTTTGTTCATGCCTTTCGAGAAGCCAATTTCTTAGCTGATGCTCTTGTAAATCTCAGACATAGTTTGCATTCTTCAAAGATTTGGCTGCATGCCATTCCTTCTCATGTGGCGCAAGCGTTTCATTTAGATACTATAAATATTAGCTGCTATAGAGGCGTCTCGTTGTAATTTTCATTTTCTTCTAAAAAAATCATAGTTATTTTTTTGAGTAATAATGAGACTGAAATGAACTAAACTTACACGAGATAATTACGAAACAATTAAAGAGAAACTGAACTTCACACAGCAACTATACAACAACTTAACTCAAACTATTTCATTTTTATTTCGTATTTACATGAATCCAACAAAATAAAAAAATTATTACTTTTTAAAGTAATAACTAACTCATAGCTGGATTGAACTTAACGAACTTATCTAAACTGATTGCGTTGTTTTCATACCCTCATATCTGAGGTCGGATTTCTGTCTCACAGACTGACCCTTCTAGTGTCATAAATACTTGACATCATCATTATTCACAGGGGATCTAACTTTAAAAATATTTTAATATACACGACATGTAAATACACGACATAATCTTAATAATTTATAACAATTTATATGAAACCATCCATATATATGATAACAGGCGTGTACACAAGATGCTCTCCTTTAACCTGAAACAAAATTTAACTCCACATACACGAAAGGTAAAAGTGAAACTCAGCGGGACCCTCGTTTTCTTTCAGTCATCCTACGCCGCCCTCCAAATTATTAAAAAACATTCACCCAATAAAACGCGGCCACGTCATCACCACTTGCTCTTTTGGAAATATGGAAAATAGAGAGAGGGTCCCAAGTATATGAAGCCACCTCTCTTCTTCTCTTGGGTTTTTGAGAGAGAAATTTAACAGAGACCAGAGAATCCACCACCACAGAAGAGCTCTTGAGCGACGAGGGCTTCTGGTGCTCGCTTGCTCTCGGCTCTCTCTATCTTTCTCTTTCTCTCTCTGTTTATTCCGGCCGGTGTCTTTTTCCGTTATCGCCAAGATGAGACGCTCCGGTTTGCTATTCCGATCTCTCTTTTTATTTATTTTTGATATGTTTTGATTGTACTAGTAAGTATTGATTTCTGTGAATCATGCTCAGGGTTTTTTTTGTGTGTTTTTAATTGCTAGATTGATGAATATAGATCAGGTGCTTCATGCATGGAATTGATTATAGTTTCATGATAGCAGATATTATAAAAATATGAATCAGGAGAGGAAACAAAAGATCGGAAGGATGGGGTGGATCCTCAATTACTTGAATAGTAGTCTGGATAAGCGTGAGATGTTATATCCTCAATTAATTTTAGGGTTTGACTTGGGAGAACTAGGACTCTGGTTCTAACATGCAGAGTGCTTGACCTGGAATTTATCAGATCGTATCATTCCCAGTGGATTAGGATGGAACTGAAATTATGGTGGCCCTATGCTGGACATAAAATCAAAAGCCTCTTGAAAAATTTCATCAAGTATTCTTCAACCATAAATTGATAGTCTTTTAAAAATTTGAATATTACTGTATCAATCTTATTCAGTCTCCATTTTCTGCTGATATAATCCAGATTCACATCTGTTGATGGCCTTACATAGATTTAGATCCTTGTCAATTGAGAAGGGATTCTAGGATTAGATCTTTCGTTCACTATTTTGTAAAGCAGTTTCTTCAACATCGTTGCATGGGTGGTACTGGTCTCTCGAACCGGGAGGCAAATGTTTATCCATAGGTGTCTTTCCCAGAGTTTTCATCTGGACTCCTCCTTTAGCACTGGGGGTAAAGAACCATCAAGGGTCCTTAGAATCTCAATCACGGTGGTCTCCCTTGTGATCATAATATGCTTCTAGGAAGCACATTACTTTAACTTGAAAATATCTCTTCCTTGGGGCAATCTGGTTTAGTGAAGATGTTAGAAGTAGGTTGTATGTTTCTGATGCTTTAGAAATTCACCTATTGTTTGAAGATTATCTAATGACTTCTTGTTGAGTTTGCCTTCCATATTTCCTTTAAATATAACTAATTCAGTCTTAAACTGTTCAGCCATTAAAGCAGCTTCAAAAGAGTTGGAACGGATTGACAATGTGTTCTATACCTATGCAAATACATCTTCTGGTGTGATTGAGTAAGTCTACTCCATCATTTACTTATTTGGATTTATGAATTTTGTCTGCTTTTGCAGGAACAAGTTGTGAAAAGTTGTAATTTTTGTCAATGAAAGACTTGGAGCATAGTGACAGAATAAACTTAGCAATTTCTTTGTGGCAGTCAAAATTTTGTAACAACTTTGAGCCTCAAGGAACTTCAGAATGTTGAACACTAATAAAGATTTGTTGATCTTAAACAGTAGTCGTGTCATAACTATAGGGAACATCTAGAACCAAAGAAAAATTTGCTTGTAAATCACTCAGCAAGTCAGCATCATATTAAGTTGTTGACACTTATCACTAGAAAGGGTTTCTAAGCTATTTTCCTTGAAGACATTGTGCTCTGATGATATGGTCCTATTGTAACCCTTGTTTATGATTTGCCCCCTAAACTTGAGCGAATCATAACTTATCTTGATGGCCTACAGAATAGAATCCTCCTACAAACTATAGATATTCTGAAAAGAAACATCATTTCACAATTTTAAGTTACAGTGTAATAATTGCATGTTATAGACATGTGATACATTTAATTCCACGATATGATAGTTCTTGTATCAACACCACCTTATTATAGTTTATAATGTGAGAAGCAATACTTCCATTAATATATATGGCATGCGCTTATTAATTATTACTTTTTATCTGGTTTTCTGAACAGTCCAGAGGGAATTGAACGTCTTTGTGCAGATATGGAAGTTGACCCTACAGATGTAAGGGTCTTGATGCTTGCCTGGTAAGTTCTATCGACAGTCATTTGACCTCAATAATTTTGGATTCATTCTAATCTGTTGAAATTGATGGACCAGGAAAATGAAAGCCGAAAAACAGGGATACTTCACCCTGGTAAGCAACACTTTTCTAGTATGCTGATTGAAATTCATAAGCACTATATCTCCTTTTTTGTGCTGCACAGTTGCTTTTGCCTATTTGTTTTTTCCTGAGCTTATTAGCTGAAGAATTGTCTTTGATTTCTCTTTATACACACACACACACATACTTGAGGCTGATCCAGAGAGGACTCTCCATACTTTTATATTTGAGGATTTTTACTATTTTCACTAGTATAAGACCTAATTCAACGTTTTCAACTGTTGATCTTTTAGATTCCAATGCAAGAATTGTGTGAAAAAAAAATCAACCAAATCCATAATCATTTGGTCATTAAAATTGTGTAACCAATTGTAATCTGTTAGATAAAATTAAAACGATCATGGTAGTAATCACATGGTTAAATATTTTTTTTATTTGGCCAACTTTTTGTAGGATTCATGTGTATATTTACCTGCTGAATGAATGGCTAGTGACATTTGAACAATAATATTTCCCATTATTAAGATATGCTAATCTAATGACAAGTGTATATGCTTGAAGTATGTCAATGTTAGCAATTTTAGCCATATGTAGTATACAATATACATTTTTGAAAATATCATTTTATTTGGCGAATTCATGTCCTACTGTATATATGTCTCTGATGGATTATGCTATAGTAGTCTGTAGTTCTTCATCCCATGTGTTGTAATTGATAGACCAATGTCATCTTTGGCAGGAAGAGTGGCGAGTTGCACTGAAAGCATTAAGGGCGGATAGTTTAAGTAAATTAAAGAAGACACTTCCAGAGCTTGAGAAAGAGGTAAAATATTTTCTGGTTAGCTTCCTTGTAGAACGTTGTGATAATTTAATAGATTTCCACATATAAGATGGAGGTTACAGAATATCTGATTCTTTTGTCATTCCTTTGGTTTTATCATTTAAAGGTCAAGAGGCCATCAAACTTTGTTGATTTCTATTCCTATGGATTCAAATATTGCTTAACAGGTAAGGCTTATTGTTTCATCTTTAAGCATAACTGTGTCCTTTCTTTTTATCATTCGTACATGCATATCCTAATGTCAACCTTGTGTAATTTGTTTTTGTCAGAGGAGAAACAGAAGAGCATAGATATAGAGAGCATATGCCAATTATTACATATTATTTTAGGATCTCAATACCAAGTGCAGGTTGACTCATTTGTAGAGTACTTAAAGGTAAGTGACTGCATTTGTGTTGTTTTGATGGTTAAAGTCATACATCAGACCTACTTTTTGAGGAAAAAAATTTGGGAAGTAAATTTGAAAGTGTTTACTTACTAAATGCAGATTCAGAGTGATTACAAAGTCATAAACATGGATCAATGGATGGGCTTTTACCGATTTTGTGATGAGGTAATCTCAAACTTTGGTATTTCAAATTGCTTCTTTTGTTTCTATCTCTTCAGTTTTCCAGTTTATTTTTCCTATTTACTACTAGTGCACCACATATTATACAGGTGTAAGATTTGACTATAATGTCATTAATGTATAAAACGTGCTATATACATGCTAATGCTATTTTGGCTTTAACACATTTTCAATTATGCATGTTGAAACTCGATGCTAAGTCTGACCATACACCCACTTTGGGTAAACGTCTGGCTACATGATTGTCTGTATTAGTTACAGTTGGTACCTTAATGCATTTGAAACCACTCTAAATTTACGAAACTGAGCCCATTTGAACCATCTCTTGCTCCGAAAAAGAATACCTCTAGTATATTGTTTTGCACACTGCTGGTCCCAGTGTCCCAGAGCTTACCCTTTACAATCTTTTGCACAGATAAGTTATCCGGACCTTAGCAACTACGATCCTGAACTTGCATGGCCCTTGATCCTTGACAATTTTGTTGAATGGGTGCGAGAAAAGCAGAGCTAGAACCGATGATTCTTGGTCAACTTCAGTCTGCCAAAAACAACAATTCCTTCTGAAGTACTCTTCGATCCCTCCCAATATTCTCTGGCTGCGTTGACGTACTTATCCATGTTTCTATGGGGAATTGACTGTTTTGCAGGACAATGGATGGCCCATGGATTTATTATCAGTTCTCAAGCTTCCTCAAAAGTGATTGGCTTTGGTAATTCTATGTTTGTATATTGATAGTACTTGTGAAAGCCATGTTAAATGTCGCAGCGGCTTCCATAATTGATTCTAGTGAGTATTCAATTAAATTGCTCTTAAGGTACTTGATCGAATGGGTGTTTAAGCCATTGAACCATGCTCTTCTAGTGTGATGCGATTGTATCATGACTGTGTTTGATATAATGAAAGGCATTTTTGAATTTCCTGCCAATAGGTTCCTTGAATCTATTATATTGTGTTGATTTGGGTGCATGCGCCCTCGTATCATCTTATAAAACAGTTCTGAAATTGTGCAGTGTTCTGAAAACTGAGAGTCGCATTTCTGTGCCTTTATCATTCTGTTGTACTCTCAAGTTACTAGTTGGTGCGTAATCTTTGCTTAATTACAACAAGTGGCCGTCCGTGATTACGACTACTGAGGAGCTCTGTATATTTAGCTGGTTTGCTCGTAATTATGAAGCTTACCACATACGAAGCCGTCCTTTAGGCAAACTCATATTGATCACTATTGTTCAATTTTGGGTCCCTATTGAGATGATCAAATTTTGTAAATTTTTTATCCAGATAGGTGATTTTTGGGGTATCGGACTATATCAAATCATTGAAAGAAACAATTTCGTTCAATCTAAACCTGTAAACCAAACTTGCTCAGTCTAATAAGCTGTTTGTATCTACAATTTGTATATTACGATTATAAATACCCAAAGTATGACCATTTTTGGCTCAAGATTTGCATAATTGATGACCTGAGGTGAAGATGTCAATACCTGTATAAAAAGGGTTAGCTTCGCAATACAAAGCTGACCTGTTAGCTCCAGAGCGCTCAACTACGACTACAACTTACTAATTATCTGTGATATATAATTGTCTTGGTCATTAGCTTGTGATGAAAAAGATGAGCTTGCCTGTATCGGTTCAATGCCTACAGATTTGTGCAAGGTTCCCTATGGATTTTGGTGCATGTGCAACACTCTGACCATTGAGACACAATACAAACGTGCCTTAATTGTTCCAACAACTCAAATAGGTGGTTCGATATTTCTGATAAAGAAAGAAAGGGACATGATTTCTCAATTCAAATGGCATTTGATGATCAACAATAATAGTGAAAGAACGTGAAGGCACATTGTGTAGGACATCCAGCTTCTGTTTCAAAGCAATCACCCCTCAAATCCTGTGCTCCAAACCCAAACAAAATGATGATATGGCAAAGTTCATGGTTGCATTGCATAGCTTTCTTTATGCCAATAGAGAAAACCTTGAAGGAAAACAGAACCCAGACTTTTCCCTATTTTACGCTTTATGTGACTTGGTGCATCCTTTTGCTTTATTAAGGCTACTCTTCTAAACTAATGTGTGCAAGGTTCCTTCTTTTGAGTAGGTTATAATCACACTTTCACATCTGTCTTGCTGCTCTGACAAAAATACAAGGAAAGCAGAATTATGTTGCCATTTATCATCCTGAGAAAATGAAACCAAATGGATCAGCTTTCATTTCATTGTCATGCGGAGAGATATCATCAGTTGCTCAAATGTACATGTAACAAAGGCGAGGGCAATTTCAAGGGCACAGCTAAAGAATGAAGGAAATAATAGAAACGGAAACATGAATATTTGACTCTGCCTCTTTCCTTTAAGCAATTGTCAATAGAATGCAAATCTGTGCTGCAAACAACCATGATCAGGATGAAGAACCAACAATCAAAGGCGACAATGGAGGATGAGGACGCCTTGTTCGGCTTCTGCCCCTGCGGGTTGTTGTGCAGGCTGGAGAGGATGATGCAGAAGAACAAGAAGTAGAAGATGTGCCCACATTGTTTGCTTGGCTTTTTAGTTTCTTCTCATCTCCTTCATCTGCCTTCTCGTCGATTCTGTGATGACGAACTTTTGTCGAATTTAAAGTTACAGGGAGAACACAATTGCAGAGAAAGCCTGCCATTGACAAAATGGATTTCAGCATTATAACAAGATTAGCAACACAATTAAACCAAAGAAAGTATTCAATGCAGAGTAGTGGTGTCAAGCTTGAAGGACGATAACAAGGGATCTGCTATGAGAAATAACTAAACAAAAAAACAAAGCAAGATTAGGACAACAGAGTTGAATTGCTGTGTTTTATACTTGTATTAATGATTCAATGAATTCAATGAACAACATCCCGAACTCAAACTTCTAACCAAGTGCATCCATGATTATAATTTGACATTTTTACGAAACATTTCAAACATCTCAAGAGTTGGAATGAAAATGCAAAAGTCAGATCAGTTCTAACCGATTCTTGCAAGCCGATTAACCCAATTTGGAATTGGGTTTCCGGTCAATCTAATGCAAGCATCATTGCAGAAATGGTTGCAGTTTTTGGTGATCAAGTTGTATGTGTTCCCTCTATACTGCTCTGCAAGCTGTTCCATCACTGTTCTCACCTCCAAAGGCCCAACATCCGTTTTCCCAATCAAAATTGATTTCCTAAACATAAATCCATCACATTTTCTTGGTTCCCCTTCAAAAATCCCAGTTGTTGGATACTCATGAGCTCCAAATGCATACTCAATCCCATGAACTGCACAACTAAGTCCAATCAAAACCTCCACCAATACAAAAAAACAGTCAAACAAATAATTATTTTACTTCCAACTGCAAATCATTCAAAATCCAGTTTTTTTTCTTTTTTCATCAGCCAAAAGAATAGAGATTGAATCTACCAATCTCCGATGACGAACCAAGTACAAAGATTCAGATAAGGATCCACATTACGTAAAACGCGTTTCTATTAGATTTCAGCCTATGTGATAGATCGAGTTCACAGTCTCATATTTGCAAAGTACTTTGACAAACAAACATAGATTATTAAACAAGAATATGAGGATAAGCCAAGTAGTACCAACCTTGTACACCGGAATGATAGACACCAAGACCAAGCCAATAAGCGTAACCATTATAAGGTGTCAGATCATAAACGTTCAAGTACACAGGCACCGATCCACTGTCATCAGTGCAGACACTCTTTCTGCACAGCATTTTTGTCCTCTTGTTGCTGCAGCTGCTGCATTTAGAGACTTCAGCTTAAACGGGCACCGTCATTTTCACACAAAGCACCCACTTCGCATTATACAAAGATGAACAAGAAGAAGAAGAATGTAATCGATTGCATCAGAATTCCAAGTCACTTTTTAAGGGTTTTTAAAATGGTGGGTTTTTGGTTGAGTTGAGGTTTGGAGATAGAGAGAAGAATCTTGTTGATGGGTTCCACCGTGACAGGTGGTGGTGGGTGTTTTTTTTAAAATAACAGATAGAGAGAGAGAGACTGGTTGGTGTTGGTGCTGTGTTTGTTATATAAATCCTGCATCACTGAACATTGCACAATTGGGCTTCGATTTGATTGAAATTACAGTGAAGAGCTTCCTTATCTCAATAAATAATTTGAGTTTTTATCAGCAATACCTGAACTTATATGTTCCGGTCATAGTAGTACTCATACCTTAGAAACTATCAATGTGGTACGCGAACTCTATTTTCATTATCAACAAAGGGTAAGAGACAAATTGCTGACGTGACCGTGATGAGACCCAACTAAAAAAAGACAAAATGATAAAAATAACCTCAGTGTATATCTCTCTTTCTCGATCTCCATCTCTCTCTCCTCCCTTTCTCTCATCTCCTCCTCCTTCTACTCCTTCATCAGGTGATGCTACATTTCCCATCAGGCCAGAAACCCCTCCTCGATTACCTCAGCAGCAAGATCTCCTCCCCTCTTCCACAATCTTCTTCCTCTTCTTCTTCTTCTTCTTCTTCTTCTTCTTTTACTTCTTCTTCTCCTCCTCCAGCCGCCGCAGTCGTCACCAGATTCCTCACCGCCACCGCCTGTACCATCATCACCACCTCCTCACCTTCCAGCGAAATCCTCACACTCTGCGGCTCTTCTCCCTCGGGTGACCTCCCCACTGTGAATCCGCCACCAATTAATATATATATATACATGCATATATATAATAATTACTAATTAATATAATCAAATTAATATATATATATATATATAACAACAACTTCATATATATTATCAAACCCAAATCGATCAACTCAATCACACTCAAAACACAATATAATCAACTCTAATTAAAACTCAAAATTAATGTGCATAACGAAAATAAAACTCTTAAATCAACTTAAAAACAATATATATACATATACGTACCTATATATAGCGCCACAAACTAATTTCGGACAGATTTCGACAACACCCAACAATTTCGCCAACCCCAAAACTTTTTCTCCCGTTTTTTCTTTCAAATCAGCTACTGTCTAGATCTGGAAATATAAAGCATTTTAGCCGACGAAATTATATATATCGTCGGCCAAAGTTTTAAAATTTCGTCGGCTATAGTTCACAGACTATAGCCGACGAAAAAAACTATTTTAGCCGACGACACAACATTTCGTCGGCTAAAAGTCCACTTTAGCCGACGAAAAGTTCACTTAGGCGACGAAAGTTTTTTTCGTCTGCTAAAATAGACTTTAGCCGACGAAAAAAAATTTCGTCGGCCTGTTAATTTTTTTTTCGTCGGCTATGATACTTATTCTGGTAGTGAGGAGTCATTATTGACTTTTGTATATTGTTTTGTTTTCTTCACCATGAAGGATCGTCATATATATAAAGATGCTAGCTAGCCATACGGCCCCCAACTTAAGGAAGTGGAGCGGGGCAATAGTAGGGTTCCAAGCCTAGCCTGAGAGGCTCATCGTCATGGTGGAATCTCTCCGCCGTGAAGGGTCGTCATATTACTTAGTAGCCTTAAAGGTTCCGACCCTAGTTTGGGAGACTCTTCATCATGGTGAAGCATCTTCTCCTATTTTTAATATTGTTTTTTTTAAACCAATGAGATTGGCAAGTGATGTTTTGAATTTGAAAAGGAATATTTAGGATTCGTTCCTAATGAGGCATGCATAAAGGATTTTCGGACCAATAAGAGGGAGAACATTATAATCGGCATTTTCTCATCCTTAACTATTATTTTTTTCCACTTAGTCTAACGTCATGTTTTTAAATATTTTTCCTTGGGCCCTTCGGTTTTAAATGTCCAGTGTTGTAGGGTTGCTGAGAAGAGGTCGTACGTAAAGAAGACGAGGCATAGCCATTTACTCCGCTAACGCTAAGATGTTTATTTAGTTAGCACTTCTTTGTAGATTTGCTATGATTACATCAACTTAGCTTAATTTAATTTATTGGTGAAGCGTAGATGTGTTTTGGGGAGTAGGGTGGCTCTAGGTGTTGGGATTGAAATATATATCATGTGGAGGTGCTTAGTAGATTTGCATGAAGGGTTGTCCATTTCAAAAGGGTTTCGGTAAGAAGTTCCCTTTAAGGTGGACCTCACATGATTTACCTCGGGTTAAAGGGGTTAATCCAAGATGGATCTTGACAAAGATGTTCACTTATTTATCGACACTGCTGCTTGCTTTTCTTGTCTCAACACCATAGCATATGCTTTATCGAGAGTAGGCAATGGATTGATTTCGATGATGGTGCTTCTCAGTGCAGAGCATAGTCATCATTATGACCTATCAGGAATTTCATTGTTCTCTACGTCTCAAGGGTGGTAGTGGCCTCGGCTGCAGCCTCACATGTGTACAGCGTACAAGAGCACAAGGCTTCCTTCTCATCCCAAAGAGCTTTTAGGTTGGTGAAGAATGAAGTCACCGAGTTCCTTTCTTGAACACACTCATGAATGACAGTCTCGATGTTGAAAAGATTCACAGTATTGGTTTGTGAAAACCTTTCTTGCAACTCAAGTCATACACTTCTCGCATCCTTACAGTGCACAACTGATTTTCGGATCTGTTTTCTTATGGAGTTCTCCAACCAGCTTTTCACCAAGATATTGCAGCGAGTCCACTACGTCTTTTCCTCTTCATTGATCTGATGACAAGGTAGGGTTCCATTGACAAACCCAATCTTATTCTTGATCGTCAAGGCAGAGGTCATGGATTGTTTCCCTTCGACATAGTTGTCTTACTCCAAAGCTTGCGGCACAAGGACCTCGCCTGATTGATCGGATTGGTGAAGGTAGAGCGCGTGGTTTGAGTTTTCCCATGCTGGTGTTTGGTTTGAGGACTTGGTGTCCTTTGTTTTGTCGTTACCTTTTGCCATTAGGTTAGGGTTTTGTTTTATGTTGGTGGTTGTTTAGGTCCTCAAGAACTTGATTGTTTTAATACCATGAAAAACTTGTGTGAAGCAATTGCATTACTTATCAAACTGATACAAAGAGGTGCCTTATATATAGGCAGATAGGAACATACACCCTACTCGGTTTGTATGTAGTTAAAAAACTAACCCTATAGAGATAGGAATCCTAATTACAATAGGAAAAGAATCAATTAGGTATGATTCTTTCCTTCAAAAAAAGGAGAAAATACTTGTGACACTTTGTACTTTACCTCTAAAATCAGTTACGTCCCTCAGTTTTCAATTTAAACTGGTATACCCTTATACTTTTAAATTCTCGACTGGATTGCCCTTGTCGTAAAAAAATATCGTTAAATTACTTTAAAAGACTAAAATACCTCTATAAACAGTTATTTTTTCCCTATTTTTTCTATTTCACTTTCTTAATATTAAAAATCAATTTGTAATATCAAATTTTCTTCTACTATTAAAAATCAATTTTTATTTTTTCTATTAAAAACAAATTGTATTTATCTATTAAAATCAATTTAATTGTTTCCCTTTAATATAAAATTTTCTTCTAGCTACTATTAAAAATAAATTTTTATTTTTTCTATTAAAAACCAATTTTAGTTATCTATTAAAATCAATTTAATTGTTTCCTCTTAAATCAATTTTCTTCTACTATTAAAATCAATTTTATTTTTTCTATTGAAATACAATTTTTTTGTTTTCTATTAAAATCAAATTTAGTTCTTCTATTGAACATCATTTTATTTTTCCTATTAAAAATAAATTTTATTCTTTCCTTTCAACTTTTATTTTTTTATTTTCTAATATATTTTTTGAGAAATAGGAAAAAAAATTAGGAAAAAGAGGAAAAAATAAAAATATTTGTTAATAAGGGCATTTTAGTCATTTTAAGTAACTTAACTGTATTTTTTGATGGTTAATTGACTGTAAGGGCAATCCAGTCGAGAATTTAAAAGTATAGGGATATGCCAGTTTAAATTAAAAACTGATAGACGTAACTGATTTTAGAAGTAAAGTACAGAGTGTCACAAGTATTTATCAAAAAAAAAGAACGGGAAATTGGGGACCAGATACTACAACCTATTATTTGGTCTTCAAAGCATGGTTTTTTAGCCAATTTGCTACCCTAGCTTTCATTATAATGTTAATTTGCTATCCTATATTTTTTCTGTCATTTTGCTACCCTAACTTTCATAAATTTTTCAAATTGCTACCCAACTGTCATATATGCCTTTTTCTGTTAGGTGTTCCGTCAATTTTTTTTCTTGTTAGGTGTGTCTTTCACTTGAGAGAATTTTCATAATTTTGAATTCAAATTGGATTTTTTTAACAATTGAATTTGTCTCTTTAAATTTTGAATTTCATTCAGGAAAAATAAAATAAAATAATACATAAATTCCCATCAAAAAAGAAAAATACATCCATGAGACGAGAAAAAAACAAAGAATTGGGTATCAATTCAATCCCATGGATGTGTTTTTCTTTTTTGATCTGAATCCATGTATTATTTTATTTTTTCTGAATGAAGTTCAGAAGTTAAAGAGACAAATTCAATTGTTAAAAAACCTCCAATTTGAATTCAAAATTATGAAAATTCTTTCACGTGAAATGCACACCTAATAAAAAAATTGAATTCATGGATGTATTTTTTTGTTTTAATCGGATTCCTTGTATTATTTTATTTTTTCTGAATGAATTCTTTTTAGAATTTAAAGAGACAAATTCAATTGTTAAAAAAAACCTAATTTGAATTCAAAATTATAAAAATTCTCTCACGTGATAGCCACACCTAATAGGAAATTTTTTTTACAGAACACCTAACAGAAAACGATATATATAACAGTTGGGTAACAATTTAAAAAATTTATAAAAGTTAGTGTACTAAAATGACAGAAAAAAAATAAGGTAACAAATTAACAATATAATAAAAGCTAATATAACAATTTTGTCAAAAATGCATTAACCAGGTCTGAACATTTCCACTACCTTCAACCCTAAACCCCCGCTCCATGGCACGCCTATTCCGACCTCTAAGAAACCCTATTTCTCGCCCCTCTTCTTCAAAAATCCTAATTCCTCAATTACCCAGTTCGCTTCTTTCACCAGAAAAACCAATCTCCCTTATAAACCCTAAGCTTGTCAGAACTTACATCTCTGAAATGCGCAAATCGGCTTTCGAAGGCAACATGCTCAGACTCCTACGCATTGAAATCCAATATGAACTCGATCGCTCTCCTCCCACTCAGGTTCTTACCCACTTCTCCATTCCCTCTCTGTCTTTGGTTTTCATAATTTATGTGAAAGATGAACGTGGGTAATATTGGAATGCGTAGAATTTAAGTGAAAATATAAGCGTGTTGATGTGTGGATGGAACCCTAAGAAAGAATATGGGGGACAATCTGGAAATTTCAAATGCGTTGATTAACTTGATGAGAAATCATGAACTCGAAAACCATATATTTCTTATCAGAAATCCTTGATTATTGGGTATTAAAAGGTATATGGTGTGTATACGATCCATAGGTAATCTGATTTCTATGGGGGACATTAAGCGGTAGCCGGACCGTAGTTGTTTCCTTCCTCTCAGGAGGCTCTGGTTGACCTGACATCTGCCAGTCCATACATGTGTTACCAATGCGTAATGCAGTCTATAAGTTTTCTGTCGTGTTGGCTTTAGCATGGTGAAAACCTGTTCTGCAAATGATGTAATGGTTGGTGGCTAGACGGTTTCTATGAGTGCTCTAGAGCTTGTGAACAACTATGATAAGCTAGTCTAGAATTTTAATATACGTCTCAGACTTGAATAGATTCTTATTTTAAAAGGTGCAGCATAGTCCTTTCAGTTGTTGTTCTGGTAATGCAATGTATTAGCAAGTTTCTTAAGTCGGGACTGAGGAGAGAATCGTGAAATGTGGTTAGTATAGTGAGAACTTTTTGGTGTCATTGTAGTGTTATCTTTGAAGACCAGATAATAGGTTGTAGTCAAGATATTGTGTTTTCCTATGTTTTTCAGCTCGCACCTAGGGTTAATGCTCTTAATGTGACTATTACTTGTTAGGGTCACAGTTATATTCAGAAGTCAAAGCACTTCAAGTAATCTCATCTTAATCTTTATAAAGATTTTTTTCTTTGAACAAACACTTCCTTGATTATAATTCTTATTTTTGGTCCAGCCAGTTTCAGAATTCAACTCATTTACCGTTGACAACCGGTCTGGTGAACAATGGATAAGCTTGAAGAAAAAATTTGGACTTAGAGAAGACATAAAGATTGAAGCCACCATGTTTGATGAATCTGTTCCTGTTACAAAACCTGGAGGTACTGGCAGTGGTGGTGGAGGCGGACAAGATGTGCAACTTCACATTTCTATGATTGTCAATATCTCCAAGGGGAAAGGTGGCAATACATTGGAGATTATGTGCTCGGTTTGGCCGGATACCATAGAAATCAACAAGCTATTTGTCCGAAAACCGGAGAACATGTCTGCTCAGCCGTATACGGGTCCTGAATTCAAGTACGAGCACATATGAAATCTTATACAGATTATTATGGGGAACTATAATACTCTAGAAGGAGCTATATAAACAAAATAGTTGTCCTAAAGTAAACCTTTCATCTTTTTAAATGGTATTTTTGATTTGTTTTTGTTGGGTTGTGTGCAGGGAACTTGATGATGAGTTACAAGACTCGCTTTACGAATTCTTAGAAGCAAGGGGTATAGGTGATAATCTTGCTATTTTCTTGCACTCATATATGAAGAATAAAGATAAAACTGAGTTCATTAAATGGATGGGAACCGTGAAATCATATATTGAAAAGAAGAAGAGTTCTTGATACCGCAACACTTTGTCTTAATTTTATGTCAAGTAACTATTTGTCTTGGCCTCTTGGGTAATGAAAACTCAGCCTAGATTCCATATTGGCATTGCATTTTCTCTTGTCCAGTTATATTTGATTGAGAGAAGAAACTACTTGATTGTGTATTTTAGTAATGCATTAAAATCGTTGATGGAATCATTTATTTTTGTTTTGAACCAGTTATCTAGAAGTGTGTCCTTGACCTCTTTAGGCAGGTTGCATAATAGAAGAGCCCTTAATTTTGGCATATGACATCTCTATTGTCCAAAAATGTTTTGGCGTTTTCTCTTGTTATCACTAGAATTCATTTTACATGTTAGGATTATAGAGCTTTACTCATGGGTGGATTTGCTCAGCTCTTTGTAGAGCTAATATATACTACCATATTTTATGTAAGTCTGCTCAGCACATTCTTCATATCCTGTGAGCAGTAAGCTATCTTAAAAGTTAGATATCTTATAAATTTTCTACTCTAGCTAGAGAACTGTTGAGAGCATCATGACAACAAGTCTGCTGCTGGTTATGCATTGAGATTACTTTTGCTTGTTTTATGATGAAATTGCCATAGCTAAATCTGTAGGTTTACGAATTCATGGTGAAGTTTAAGTAGGTTTAAATATGTAGTCACCAGTGATAATATGATACATACTAGATATTAAGCTTGTGATGGGATATATTTTGCTATTTCTATGATCTTGTAAGCCTTGTTGTGGAAATGGTAAGTTTTTGAACTTTTTCCTGTTGCTTCACTCTCTGTTCATTCATTCTGGCTTTGTATCTATCTACTTAGTCATTAGATAGACTGGCTTTTGAACCAATTTGTTCTTTTTCTTTCTGTGACAGTTCATTAGATAGACTGGCTTTTGTCATATACTGCTTATATGTTTTAGACATCACTTCAAGTTAAAAATAGGCTTCTGCTTGAAAAAAAATCATTTATTGGATTTTGTGTATCTCCATAAACTTTGAACATTCAGTTTTGGATAAGATCTCATCTCAGAGTTGAATGAGCTGTTGCAGGTCATAATCAGATTTAAGACAAGTTGAGAAGTTGTGGTGGTGCTTAGGTAGATTCTGCTCCTTGGATCATACTGCTCTGAAGTTGTGGACTGAATTCCATTCCCATATAATGTCTGCATCTACTTTTTACATGTTTTAATTGCAGGTATCATTGCATGGTCACCTTCATTCCTCTCTTCTGTTGTGTTAACTTTTCACACTTTTCTGAGGATATTGATAGGCAACTTAAATTCGTTTGATAATGTTTGCCTACCAATTGAGCTAAATTGCTATTAAGCTGACACTAACAAGTTCTTTTATATGTTTTGTTGTTGTCTTCGACCAATGGTCCTAGACTCGTAGCTAGCTTTATGAAGATGCTTTACCGTATTATTAAGGACAGTGAACTTCATGTTCCACTATGATGTATGAGCATTGCTTGACACCAATGTTTATGGTATATATTGGTCAAACATGGATAAGATGCAAATCCTATCTACTTTAGTCGAATATGAATATGTGATCAGTTCAAATCTGATGTCATGTTATTTTGGGTATCTTGGCTGGTCTGCATCAGGTTTTGTCACCTCTAGCTACTGAATTTAGTGTAGCCTATAATTTCAGTTTACATTTAGGAGTCCACTTTGTTCCCAGGAAGAATTGTGACAACCACTTGCACAGATCATGTTGCTAATTGGTTCCGTTTGAAACTAAACTTCACGTAATAGGGAAATTTGGAGCGTCGTGATGATATTTGTCTTGTGATGTGCCATGTTAGTTTACCCTTAATCTTAAACTATGTTTCCAAGCTGTGGTCTGCAGGGTATATGAAATAACTGGCATTGTTGCGGTTAAAAGTTCATTTCTCTAGTCTTTACTATCAAGGCATCTGTGGGTTGAAAATTGTTGTTTCCCCTAAAAATAAAAGAAGATTTGAATTCAATAGTCCCGCTCAGGCACGGGAGCCGTTAGCGGGATGAAATTGGACGATCGAACGACAGTTGTCCGATCTTTAATGAATTGATCTTGTCTGTTTAAGTCTGTTTAATTATGTCTGTTGGATCAATTCATTAAAGATCGGACGGCTGTCGTTTGATCGTTTCGTCCCGAAAACTGCTCTCACGTGTGAGTAGTGCTGTTGAATTCAATCAAGGATGCTGGTAACTGGATGTAAACTTACTACTTAACCTGTCCGCGCCTAAGCTCCTCCATTCTCCTCGCTCACAATTTCAAATAGAAGTATTGTCTTTGTTAAGCAACCTACCTGTGCCAAACCTCAAGACACCTAATCCTAGCCCCCTATTCTCCACCTGCTCATTGTTGGGGAGCAGGGAATGGGGATTCTAATGAAGCACCTCTTATAAGCAAGGCTCTAATACTAATATAGCCACTCTAAGGTTACTTGTATGAGTAAATGGTGTATAACTGTATACGGATGCTACGAATCAACTGCTTTAAGGAATCTGTTATTGACAGTGCTTTGGAAAAAGGCATTCTCCATTTGGGAGAATGTTAATATTCTCTAAAATTAACCTTTAAAGATTTACTCGAGAAAAGCAGAAGTGATGTTTCTGTCAGTTTCTGAACTTTCATAGTATTGTCACCACATATTCCATGTACACATTCAGTTATACAGGCGTTCTAACTTTGCATGCACTTGAACACAGTTTTCGGATTAGGTTAACTCTACTTAATTGCCTGGTAATTCAAAGAGTGATAGGAAGAGATGACTGTGTTCCATTAGAGGACATATGATCCCAATAGTAACAGAGAGAAGAACATTGTTCTTTGTTTAATTATTCCTTTGCGTCACCTAATCTGAGCAACATGATGGGATTGATAGCTCCCCAAATTGACATGCACCTATTTCAAACATTCTTGTTTTCTCAAGTGTTACTTCATTTGGAGGAAGCATTGAGTCTATTCTAATGGTGTAATGGTAAAAGAATGAAGCAGTGTAACCCAAAAGAATGGGACATCCCAACTGATTAGCCGCAATTAAAAAACCCCAAAACCTTCAGATTTCATTTTCCGGACTGTGTGACATTTTGTCTGCCTCCTACCAAAACCCTTTCCTAATCTGAGATTTCAATCAGGATTAACTGTCACAAAGACATAATTGCAGGTACTTTTGCACCTTAATTTCAGGATAATCAAGGATTATTATGACTAAGCTGATATAGTAAACATCAGGTAGATTTTGGACCCACTATTATGGGGAGCCTAGCAGTGTCACAGATCTTGTAGCTAAGAAATCAAGGCAGATCAAAATTTACCTGATAATTAAAAATGAGGGGAAGTTGATGGGTGAAGTGAGAGGGGATATGGAGGTTGATTATGATTATGTATGTGGCTGCTTTCACATGGCTTGGTTTGCTATATGCACCAAACATTTTGATCCCAATAGAGATGGTCTATTGCTCCAACTGCAGGTGGGCCAATGAATGGTATCCCTGAGAAGATCATGGCCATCTAAAGCTATATATGCCCTCTGCAAGTCCTTGTCAACTCAAAGTAGGAAATGGCAAATCGCCAGATTCCAATCTTTGCACGTTTTGTGGACCTATATTTTCAAAAGTTTAACATAGTTAGAGAACAGCTTGGTGTACTTAAGTCAGGTGGGAAGGAGTTGTTTCAGGTTCCGGGCCTCGGACTGAGACGGCGCGTGTGTTTTTTGATGCTAACTACTACAGTATCTGCCACCATGTTTCATGTCAAAGCACTTCATCTTGCTGGCCAGCATCGGTGAGATTCGAGCTTGGGTATTAGAGTTCCGCACTTAAACTCTTACCAACTCCTGTGGTGGTTGTTTAGGGAGTGTTAAGGGTGAAGATTCAAGCTAAATCAGTTTATTTCACCATTTTCTTAGATGAAATTGTCTTTTTTTTAAACAGCCCGAAGTTATTTATTCTTATAGAATACTTCTCCAATTGTCTTGATCTCTACTAGAATAGTTCTTTGATTCTTCAACTTGAATGAAATCTGTGGAGTAGTTTCTCTTCATATTGTTAGTTATTTTGTCAGTAAGTTTGCTAGTTACTAACATATATATAGCTGTATGATATCATTGACATACAAATTATATGATAGGTGACCAGAGTTTCAAAAGATTCACACTCTAGTCTACCAAAAGAAAAAAAGAGTTGGACGAGATTGAATAAAATTGATGAGTACAAGAGCATGCAAATGAAATTATAAGAGGAAAGGCACATAATGTAAGGTTAAGACGATCTGATACCCTAGCCCCTCCCAACAAGTATTCAAGAAGCCATTTTTGCCTTTATTAACTAGTCAATATAGTACATCATCAGCATTGAGGGAATCCGAAAATTGATCGATCATTATTGATCTATCACCACGCAACTTCAAATAAAGTTCCAACCTAATTAAGTATTGATCATTATTAATCAAGAACTAGAATTCCAAAACAACTTTGACCTCTCTGAAAGTATTGACAACTGAAAATTAAATGAGAAAAATAAAAAGAAGGGTACTTGGATTCAACTTCAAAAAAATGAAAACTTAGAGAAAAGTAACGGATTGGGAAAGTGATTCATTAGTTAGAGCTTGAGGGACAAGTCAAGCTTCTGCAACTCATGATCTTGCGTAGTCTTCAAATGGCTAACACTATTCCACCACAAGTCTCCAATTCTTTCAGCCACCGGTACCCGAGAAAACTTCCGAGCAGGACTACTGTCGAACCTTCCCACACCACCACTACTCGAAGAAGATGGTGACATGGATCCAACGAGATGAAGCCGTCCAATTGCAGGTTGTGGATTAATGGAGTGTCTCATCAGGAAATTGCCATTATGTCCATAAGGACTTGATTGGTTCCAGGAAGGCTTGTGAATTGTAGAATGCACTTGAATACCATGTGACCTGCTATTATGGAAAGAGCCATGCAAAGGGAGAGAAGCCATGCTAGAGAATCTGTGTGAGAGAAGCCTGAAGTTGTCTGCGGCTGTACCAATCTTGTGCGCAACTCCCTTTTTTGCAAGTGTTCTTTCTCTCTTGTGAGCATTTTGGTGCCCTCCAAGTGCTTGTGAACTGTAGAACTTTCTTTGACAATAATTGCAGGAGAAAACTCTAGGCTCATGACTGGTGGTAACTGCTTTAGGATCATCAGTACTAGTGGTCTCTGAACACATAGTTGAATCAAAGCAGTCGATGAGATTGAGTTCCGGATTCAGCTTCTGATCTGATTCTTTGTTGGATATGAGGCTTAGATCGAAGACAATATCAGGGTTTGGAGCTTGTTCTGGAAGTTCTGTATCTTCTGGTACTGGTCGTGCATGTGGCTTTTGGTTTTGGGTATACATCATTGAGAGTTTGAATTATGAGAAAGAAATGGCTAAGGGTGATCAGAAGCTTGAGGCTTCGTGTGGGAGAACCAAGAATTTCCTTCTGGGTTATTAGGAACAATATGGTCTTGATCATATGTGCTATAGTAATAAATGCTTTGTTCTTCTATGTATAGAAGGATGTTAACACTGTTTTACAGTTAAAAGGTCTTAATATAGCAAGACTTAAGGAATACGAGAGAGAGAGAGAGAGAGAGAGCAGAATATGATTGAAACACATGATGTAGAACCATCCATATATCATTTTTGTAGATATATACACACACACACTATGCGCTCGTGGATATATCTTTATGATAGACAAGTAGAACTTCCACGCTTTCTCTACGTTTTACTTGTGATGAATAATGTATGCAACTGTGTAGCTACATTGTCTCAAATCTGTTGTACAACAGTATGTTTCTGTTCAATATATATGTGAGTAGAATCATATTTTAGGAGAGTTACTAAACGTGTATTCAAGAAGGAAAATAGTGCTTTCCTAATAACTTAAATTTTCGATTCCTTCAAGTTGGAGAGGTTCGAAAACGGAAAACCGGTGTGGTGGTGGTGTACAATTTTCCTGATCAACTTAAATTTTTCGATTCCTTTGTTAATGACCCTAATGAAGTAATTATCGATCGAGCAGCAATTTCCGCACCCAGTACTTGATGTGTGATTCACCTAGGGATCAAATAAACTTCAAACAAGTTGAAAATTAGATTCAAGGCTAGGGTTGATCAAGGCTATTGCATTTACTTAATTAAGAGTATACGACAGACCTGTGTCATAATTAATTATATCATCATATAATCTTAACTTATTTTCTCACTGCTGCTTCCTGATCCATGATCGAAGATGTGGGTAAAGATGCTGCATTTGCATATTGCATTAGTCAGAACTTGAATGATTAAAGATGTTTTTTTGTTCCAACTTCCAACCCTAATTTAACCAAATGAAGAATCATCTAATGGTTTAGCATGATTAGAAGGCCTACACAAAAACCAGAGAATAGAAAAATACCAATGGTTTTGATTGAGCAAACTTTTGAATAGGATCCTTACGATGTAGAACGAGGAGGGCCACTTCCAAACGGAAAATAAAGATTGGAGAACCGTTTGATCGTGACAAATTATTATTGAACATCCGAGTTCGTTTAGTTTCTAGAAGGACGTTTTAATTATTATAGGAATTTTATCTTTTCTAGTTTGATTTGGATTTGGACTTCATTAGTTTGTTCTAGATTTTATTTTCTATTTACTAATGGGCTTTAGCATTGGTTGTTAGTTGCCCTAGGGTTTGTTTGTTTCTATATAAGGAGCATATATTAGTTGTATTAGTTAACCTTAATTTTATAAAAACCCTTTGAGTTTGTCTCAACTTTTCTGATGGATTTCAGTTATTCTCATGGATTCGAGACCAAAACCAATTGGTGGATTCCAATCATCTATCTCTTTATATTTCGCTTCATCAATTGGTAATCAAAGCCTCTGATGGATTCCTGGTGAATGATCTATCGATTCGATTCAGAAAAAAAAAAGTGCAGTTCGATTTGCACAGAAAAAAAAACAGAAGAACACAAGAGCCACTAATCAGGATTTGCCCGACCCGGCGAAGCAAGTTGAGCCGCGTCAACATCCCTACGCCTCCAACTAAGCCCATCCTTGACGCCGCATCACAACCCTGCCGAGGCTCGACCCCTCCAGCCCGACGTCGCTGCCACAAGTTTTGTCGCCACCGCTGCGTCACACTCCATCTCCGCTCCACCTTCGCACCCCACTTGACTCGTGCGTGCAACTGAAACTCAGCCAAGCTGAGAATCTGCAAAATTTGAAACCTAGAAAACTGGGTTTTTCTAGAACAGACCCGACCCGGTAACCTAACAAGACCTAGTAGCTTGAACCGAACCGACCCGTTAACCACCAACCCGACATAACTCATTAACCATTGACCCGACCCAAGCCATCAACCTGACCCAGAACACCTACCCGATCCGGAACTGTTCCGACCCGCCCGACCAAATAAACAGAAGAAGAAGAAAGAAGAAAGGAGAAAGAAGAAAAGAGAAAGAAGACAAGAACAGAACAGAAAAGAAAAGAAAATAAAGAGAAGAAGAGGAAGAAGAAGAAGAAGAAGAAGGAAGTTTCCTGGTGATTATCAACTAGCATTCATGGGTGATCAAGTTCTTGTTACCTGAGCAGAGATGAATGCTCAGAATGAACGTCTAGCTAAAATGGTTGAGCAGTTGGAGAAATTCGGAAGTTGTTACTCAACAGCAACAATAATGATCGTAAAAGTAACATAAATTGTGAAAGAGAATCAAATAGGTTGAGTAAGGATGCTAATCAGGATTTCAAACCACCGGTAAGTATTGCTTATTTTTCTGGTCACATGCTAGTGGAGGATTTTTAGATTGGCTGGTTGAGGTTGATAAATTCATTGAGATCATGGAGATTCCAGATTACAAACGGGTCAAGAAGGTGACTTCTCGTCTTAAAGGCACTTTTGCAATTTGGTGGGATGATTTGCAAAGAACCAGGAAGTTACAAGCTAAAGTACCTATTAAAACATAGAGAAAGATGAAATATCTCATTAGAGAAAGATTTCTACCTCGAGATTTCTCGATCAAGAAATACCCATCTAAGGAGGGAAAGAAGAAGTTCAAATCCACAAAAATTTCTTGTCATGTTGAGATTAATATTCCAACGGAAGCAATTTCAGAATAATCTATAAAGGAAGCACCTCCGCAAGAAATTGTCCATGAGTTGTCAACAGAAGAAACTTTGCAAGCTCAGATTGTCATTCGAGATTGCAATATTCCTGTGAGCTGAGAAGAAGCTCCATTCGACATTATCCCTCAAGAGGTTCAAGAAGAATTTGCTCATGTTGTGACAGGACCCATCCTGAGATTTCCCAGTAAATCCCAAAATGACTCCTGCGGGACCCACCTATAAGGGTAGTTACCGAAATTTCGGCATAACGTCCCCTAAAAGTGAGTAACCCTTCACCTAGAATCAAAGTAAAACAGGCAGTATACACTTCTAATTCCATCCCTCTTCCTACTTGAGCCATCCTGCTCTCATAACACACAACCACCTCCACAATTAACAACCACAATAACAAATCATCTTTCTACTTAATAATCTTCAACAAAATAAAAATCAGAAATTCCTGGAATAATACCGAATAAGTTCCGTAAATAGTCCATACTCTACCCCGAAACATTGTAATAATACACCCAGGTTATCAGAGCTCTAATACAAAGGAGGAAAAGAACACTTGTAGGTTTTCAGAAACCTACTAGTGAAAACTGTGTGGAGAGTTAACCAATATGCGCCTCCTAATTTGCTGGCCGAACTCTGCAGTCTGGGCATTTTAAGAAAAACAAAGGCCCAGGGGAGAAACATGGAAAATGTTAGAGTGAGTGGACGAAAAATAATCCATGAAACACTATAAATTCACCACAATAAATAAAACCAATGCTTCATGCTCTCCCAAAGATTTATTGATTTAAATAACATTTATGCATGCCCACAATTACTAAATTTCCACAAATGCATGATAAGATAAACAAGTAAGGAATATGGGAAGAGAAATGTTCACAAACATAATAAGTCTGACCTCTCAGACTAGGGTCGGAGCTAAGAGCTCTAGTTGCGCCCTCACGCTATGCTAGCTATATAAAATAATAACGGACAACCCTTATAATATTAACCTGACCTCTCAAGCTTGTCTGTCCTCTCAGACCAGGGTCGGAGCTAAGAGCTCTAGGTAAAATGATAATGGACAACCCTTATAATATTAACCTGACCTCTCAGGCTTGTCTGTCCTCTCAGACCAGGGTCGGAGCTAAGAGCTCTAGGTAAAATGATAATGGACAACCCTCATAGTGCACTACGTAGTTTGCCTGACTTCTCAAGCTAGGGTCGGAGCTAAGAGCTCTAGTAGCGCCCTCACGCTACTCTAGCTAGCATATTCATTGGTCAACCCTTATAATAAAAATTCATAACAATACTTTACTCAAATACTCTTCCCAAAACAAATAAGTAAAACCATTCCTCGTCATATATGCATAAATCCAAATAAAACATTCAAGAACCCGAGGAAAATATAATTCTCGAAACAATCATAAAAACCCTGCAATAAAACCAATAATTAAGGCATGCATTCATTTAAAAATAATATGTCCACTCACAGTAAAGGGACTAGCCCTGAGAGCGATCCTGTGCCTCCCCGGAACGTAAATCCTCACGTCCTGTTTAATAAAATAAATATGTTAATATCCCAAATCGTAAAGTCGGGTCTCCGGAGACATTAGTATCAACTCCGTATTAAACTAGCTTAGTTCTTGTATACTCTTAACAATCTTCGATCAATCCCGACCAACGATCACAAGGAATTCTCTTTCCGAACCGAATCGAAATTTTGAATAATAATCGGAACTTAATCGATATGGCCATTAATCCTCCTCCACAAGGTTTTATATACATAAATTTATATATCCCTGTTTTACTTCCAATTCTCCCAAAATTATCACCTTCTACCTCCAATTAACTTAGAATTACTTTTACCTTTACCCCTATAACTCATTTACCATAACCGTTAAATGTAATTTCTCAGTGAAAGGACAGAAATGCCTCTGTGAACAGTAAAATTCGGTCGCCGGCCAATTGGCCTCCGACCGGCTATCTCCGGCCATCTTCTTGCTCCTCTCAGTCTCCTCAACAACCTTCCTTTACATTACAACAACCAAATCCAACCCTAACATCAACAAATCAAGATGAACAGTAATAAAATCCCAATTCTGGGAAAACCTTGATCGATTCCCTCACCTAGAGTGTAATCGTCCAATTCTCCGAATTTGGAAGACTCAGGGGATGACGGTGGACCTGCTCCGAACGACCGGTGACAGCACAGTGGCCTGACCCGACCGGAACCCGAAAATACAGATGGATCTCGGGAGTTCTCTCTCTCTCCACACAGTGGCGCTGCCCCGATTCGACGGCTTGCTGGGTTGCCGGACCTCCGACGAGTCGAGGGAGACCGGTCACGCGCTCCACGGCAGCCGGTGGTGGCGGATCTCGTCGGGCACAGTGAAGGTGCAGCGCTGACCAAGGGAGAAGAAAGAACGCGGAGAAGAAAGGAAGAAAGTGACGCGCAGAAGCAGAAGACGAAAAGGGAAACATAAATAAAAGAAGTAAGTTTCCAAACAAGGAAACTTTCTAGAAACACAGGGGACCCCTAAATTTTCCTCCGTTCCAAACCGGAATTTACCCCAATAAAATCCTCGATAATTTTTAAGTTACCGTCAACAATCCCGACAGTTAATTTTTATTGTTCAAACCTTAATATCGACACCGTAAATTCACGGATAACGGAAGGAAGGTAACTCGCAGTGAAATTATAAGATTCGGGGTGTGACATGTTGACTCTGTTGTCATTATTGAAGAAGTCTCGCCTCAAGTGAATCTTTCAGACCCAGAATCAAAGGTCATTCAAGAAGTCACCTCACCTCAAATTAATCTTCCAGAATCATAACCAAATGTCATTCAAGAAGACAATTTTAGGAATCAAGAAGACTTATCCCAAGTTGCATTTGACAAACTCATCTATGGTGTTAGATTCATGGTTGTGCCTTCAGAGTTTGCAGAGTCTTAGAGTTCCAAACCACAAATTCAATTGTTAGATTTATTATTGAGTTAGTTTTTTATAAATTATTTTTCTTTATTCAAGATGAACTCAATGTCGAGTTCTTTTAAAGTGGAAGAGGCTGATGTAGAACAAGGAGGAGTCACTTTCGGATGGAAAATAAAGATTAGAAAACAGTTTGATCGTGACAAATTATTATCGGACATCCGAATTCGTTGGGTTTCTAGAAGAATGTTTTAATTATTATATGAATTTTATCTTTTCTAGTTTGATTTGGATTTGGACTTTATTAGTTTGTTTTGGATTTTATTTTTTGTTAACCCATGGGCTTTAGGATTGGTTGTTAGTTGCCCTACGGTTTGTTTGCTTTTATATAAAGAGCTTATATCAGTTGTATTAGTTAACCTTGATTTTATAAAAACCCTTTGAGTTTGTCTCAACTTTTCTAGTGGATTCCAGTTATTCTCGTGGATTCGAAACTAAAACCGATTTGAAGATTTGAATCATCTATCCCTTTATATTCTGCATCACCTTATATGCCATCAAGCCAAGTCATTATATACATATGAGTCTGTAGTGCCTCGTATTTACATGACTTCTAAATCAAATCCTCAATCAATGAATCAGAAATGTTCTCAACATTTGGCTTCCTACTTTACAGACGTTTCAATTCTTCAGCAAAAGCCGATGGATACAAAACAAAGCCCCCAAATATACTTTCTCAAATCTTCTAGAGCATTATACCAAAAACAAATATGATCAATCTTAAATGGAGTTCTGATAAGACTCTATTGAACCGATTCTTGCGGGTCAACATATATTTACATATTTTTCTTAAATTTGGGGTCATACGTGATGCGATCTGTAGATTGCATGGATCTGTTTCATAATCTTTTTGGGAGATTTATACACTCTAATTGATTTAGAGAATTTGGTTTACCTTGATCCGTAAGGAATGTCGAATCCTAGTCTTCTTTTAAAATACTTTATGAATTGGTTGGTTATTTAAGATTAGTGTCTTCATGAAAGTTACAGAGGACATCCTAAAGATTAATTGAGAGTTAGAATCCCTAAAAATAAGGTTTTTACAATTAGTTATGAATTTTGAAAGTTAGACGAGAGGAGCCTAATCTCAGCCATCTTGCATTAGTTTTGTTTCCTCTTAAAATTGTACAGTTTAATTTGAAGTTTTATCTAGGTATCTTCATATGATTTATAGTAAACATTTTAATGTTCATTTCAGAATTTGAATCACTTAAAAATGAATTTTCTAGATTAATTTATGATTTTTTAAACATTAGGGTCTGCATTAGTAAATTATGCATATCAATTATGAGATTTTGGACTAGTTGACTTATTTTCAAAAAATTATACAAATTTCGATGACACCCAACAATTTCGCTAACCCCCAAACTTTTTCTCATATTTTTTTTTCACACGAGCTGCTATCTAGATCTGGAAATATAAGGACTTTTAGCCGACGAAATTATATATGTCATCGGCTAAACTTAAAAAATTTCGTCGGCTATAGTTTATAGACTATAGCCGACGAAAAAATTATTTTAGCTGACCAAAAGACATTTCATCGGCTAAAAATCCACTTTAGCCGATGAAAAATTAACTTAGCCGACGATATTTTGTTTCGTCGGCCTGTTATTTTTTTTCGTCGGCTATAATAGTTATTCTGGTAGTGATGGGCCTTTTGACTATCCAAGTCCATTTAGGGCTTCAAAATGTAGTTTTTTTATTTTCAGATAATTATTTAACACACGGAAAAGTCCATATCTACATCTATGTGAGGTATTTTGGTCGAAACTTCAACACAACAAACTCTCACATGATGAAACGCAATTGCCCATCTAAAAGTTTTGGGACATTTACCCCTCGAAGATAGGGCTCCCAATATGGATAAAGAATGGTAAATATGGTTGACTGCTACTATCGGCCCTGAGACGTTATCTGAATTACATGATTTTTCAACCGTAGACTTATTTCACCATTCGGTCATATCTTATTTCACGACTTTTTTGAGTTTAAAGGTTCTAAGTAGAGTTTGTTTTTGAAATGGAACATTTATTTAAAACTTAGTAACTAAGTTATACAACATTAGTGGCAACATCGTGATTTTGATGATCAAACTTGAGAAACGAAAATCCGACCGTCTGATATGACCATCATGATAAAATACATGTGTTGGAAAAAATTCAACTTGATCTGATAACGTTAATGCATGGGGACTACATGTTTTTTCAGCCAAGATGCATGACTTATCCTTCAAGACTTGGGAGGCTATGTTTGGGCCAATTAAAATAATATTTTTTGGTGAATGTCCATGATTAGAGCCCATTGGACTGATTCATGCGGTCAAAAGATATAATACATATTTTTCTTGCCTTTGGGGTCATACGTGGCACGATTTGCAGATTACATAGATTTGTTTCATAATCTTGGTGGGATATTTATTACCTAATTGATTTAGAGAATCTAATTTATATTTATCCGTAAATCCGCCAAAAATCATTGTTAGAGTGTAAAACCTCTACCAAATATCCATGTTCGTTGAAGAGAAATCTTAAGCGAACGTCATGCAATCTTGATATAACTTTGCTCGAAAACACCGGCTCGAGTAAGAACTGTCCACTTCACGTTAAGTGGAGAAAAATCCTAGCTGCTCCTCGGCTAGGTCTGAGAAAGAACCCGAGTGCAGACTTGATCAACACCCGTACGTCACTCGGGTTCACCTAACTCGAGAAAGTCAGAAGGCGAACAAGCACAGAGAACAAGGGTTCACCTAACTCAAATGTGCTGGCCTAATTAACAAAATCTGGTTGTTCGAAGAAAATTTGTTTTCACCTCGAACACTTGATAAAACTCATTCTCTCTATCTCTATATATAAAGCAAAGCCGGTTTTCACTGTTCATATGAACAGTGAAAAGACGATTTTGCCCTTTTAACCTTTTAACAAGGAACAGTAAAATGACAGTTTTGCCCCTCATTCTCTCTATTTTTACAAACCAACTCATCAATTATTAAATTAACAGTTTTACCCTCATTTTCAATATAATTACATTTCTGTCACTACTTTTGTTTTTCATAATTTTTTTTTTAAATTGAATTGCATGAAAAAAAAAAGACATTTTTAATAACAATAATATTAATGATAATATTCATAATGCTAATATTAATGATACTAATAATATTCATAATACTAATATTAATGAAGGTTTTGCCCCTCTTTTTTGCATTTTTATAAGCCAATTTTGATATTTATTGATAGCTTACTACATGTAAATTTGAAATTTTCGTTGTTGATTATTGCTCAGCTTTCTTCTAAAATGAAATTTACATTTGTGGTCAAACTGCACATAATTGATCAAATAACAAAATTTACATAATAATTGAATCAAATAGCAAAAAATTAGACAATAACTAATCAAACCGACAAAAACCGCACTATCAAATATTATCGTACTAACATGAAAATATATCGACCGTGAGACATTTTAAAATAAAAAAAATTAAATCAACCGGGCACGGGTACCAATACTAGTACCTTAAAATCATAGTAGTGGCTACTGGCATAGCAGAGAGTCTAGGTGACAAGTGACATGTAGTTGAATTTGCTACTGGAAATGTTAGGTATCCTTGCACAAGAATTCTAACCCATCTTTCATCATATATACAGTCGCTATCTAACTCTACCAGCCAAAAGACAATGTCATATAATAGCTCATATAGGCACTTTTTCCCTCCCCCTAGGCTCGTATGCTCTTTTCTTTCCTCACAACCATTTCTGATATTTCGCATTTGCCTTGAGAAAGAATTCGTCTACTTTTGACAGATAAGTCATAACCATCTTCAAAACTATTCAGAAAAGAAAGAAAAGGAGTGCGAGTGTACGAGTCCAGATGATGAAAACCTAGGAGATCCAAGTGCACTACGTAGTAAATCTCTCTAGTAGTTAGCCAGTTGATCATCACTACCCGGAAGCCTAAAAGAGATGGTTAAAGGTTATGCTACAATGTGGAGTAGGCGACAAGTGGCCGACAGATTGATGATACAAGAAGCTGATATTTCAAGATTTCCTCAAAGACCAAGTACGTACATGAAGGCTTTTCCCTTCTTTTATTATGAAGTACTAATGAACTATAGTAGTCTACAAAAGAAGTATATATATTGTGATAAAACATACAAAATGATCCGCATATATGATCACACCCTTATTAGTCTACAAACAAACATCTTAATTAGACACCTGATTAATTCGGTCCCAAAAGTCGACGAAAACCTTAGCAATCTTTGCCAAGCTTTTGATGGTTTTGCTATTTTCTGTTGTAGTGAACGCCCGAATCGAGTAGAATGAAAATTGTCATCAACTTGTCGAACGACTAAATATTCTTAGAATAATCTTTAGAGAGAAAATTAAATTTTAACAAATTAACTTGTACAAGGGGTCGCCCCTGGGTTTTAATGGTTGAAGAAATGATGTAAATTGCCTATCACTACGAGTGTTTGAGTGCAATAACCATCTTTTAAGATTATCTATTTGCTTTGCTATGATTCCTCTTTTGTTGGCTTTTGCTTGCTTGGTCCGATCCAATTTGGATGGACTCAAAGGCATATCTTCTGATAGATTTTTCCTGTCTGTTAGTTCCTCTCTGATGGTGGGTGTTCGAATCTTAGTTTGACGTTAAAAGTCATGATCAGCTTTGGCCCTTCTTAGGAATCCGTCTAATCTTATCTCTGCCTGCATAGATTGATATGATTAAACTTCTCCAAGTCTCCAAACGACATATGAAAAAACCTTACAATGCTTCTCTTCCCCCCACTTAGGGTAAAATCACATGCAACTTCAATACCTGTTCTTTCTATCTGTCCGACATTGTTGAGGCGGCTTATACATCTCTGTTTTATGTCTATGCTAGTACAGTGTTGGACCCAAAACATCATCAACTATTTGACACCACTGTCACTTTCACTCACTTCACTTGTATTCACAAGAAAATCTAGTCAACTCTCACATTTAGCCTTGTGCTTTCGAGGTGGACATGGGACGGGATTGAGGTCATCCCACGTCCTGTTTCGGTTGTTACACATGGGACGGAATCAGGACGGGTCTTACATTTTTTAGATTTGATCCTGTCGGGCCTAATCTCGGATGGGACGAGACGGGATCGGGACGGGAAGGGCCTAATCCTGGCCATCATTCATCAATTTCTTTTCTTCTGCAAATTATACAGTTTCATTTGAAATTTTATCTAGATGTCTTCATAAGATTTGTAGTAGACATCTTAAGATTCATTCTAGAATTTGAATCACTTGAACACGATTTTTATAAATTAAGTTATGATTTTTTAAAGTTTCGGGTCTGCATCAGTAAATTCTGAGACTCTGAACTAGTTGGTTTCTTTTAAAATACTGTATGAATTGGTTGGTTATTTAAGATTAGTGTATTCATGAAAGTTACAGAGGACATCCTAAAGATTAATTGAGAGTTGTAATCCCTCAAAAATAAGGTTTCTATAACTAGTTATGAATTTTGAAAGTTAGACGAGATGAGCCTAATCCCAGCCATCTTGCATTAGTTTTGTTTCCTCTTAAAATCGTACAGTTTAATTTGAAGTTTCATCTAGTTATCTTCATATGATTTATAATAGACATTTTAAGGTTCATTTCAGAATTTGAATCACTTGAAAATGAATTTTCTAGATTAAGTTATGATTTTTTAAACGTTAGGGTCTGCATTAGTAAATTATGCATATCAATTATGAGATTTTGGACTAGTTGACTTACTATCAAAAATTATGCAAATTGGTTTGTTATATGAGTTTAGTGTCTTCATGAAAGTTATAGAGGACATCTTAAAGATCAGTTGAGAGTTGAAATCTCTCAAAAATAAGATTTATATAATTAGTTATGAATTTTTAAAGTTAGACGGGACGGATCTAATGGGACTTAAAATTTCAGTCTCGCGTCCAGTCCCGTTGTTTTGTTAACGGGACGAGTGTTTTTTGTTTCAAATCCCATCGGGATCCGGACGGGATTGGGATTTACGGGATTTATGCCCACCCCTATTGTGCTCTATTCAATTCTCTTTGGGGCTACAGATTTACTAAAAGGAATCAAAGATCACCAAGAATCGAGACCTGCCGAGAAAACGAGGGCACGACTCAGCCGCCGTGGAGGTGCATGTGCATCATCGATGAGTAGATGACGGCAAGGTGGTGACCACAAAGCCTAAGGGTGTGCTTATGTTGCAGGTAGATCCTCAACCATTTTGCCTAAGCTCGGGGTTACATTTGCTTTAATTTTATTGTTGCTTTGTTAATATAGATGAGAGTTATCACATTTTGCTCTTTGTTTAGAGAGAACCTCACCTCTCACGTCAATTTGCATATCTCTCATGAGATTTCTAAGAACTTTAAAACAGAAACTTAAGTAATGAATTACCCTTTCAAAACATAAAAAGTAAAAACGAGGGCAGGCAGACCCAACCAACAAGTTAAAAACAAACTAATCAAGAGAATAGCTAATACCATAAACTTCCATTTGAAGAAAATGATTCAGTTTGGTGCGAAACTGCAAATAACAGTACCAGGAATCACTACGAGAGACCAAATATTGGTTTCTTTTTCAAACGCACTTATTCTTTGGGATATTGATATTGGTGTTCTGTTAGCTGCAATTACTTCCTATGATTGGCTTAGTTCTCTTGACCATCAGTCTCTGCCTGGTTTGGATCGATCATGTCTGACTACTCACATTTGAAGCACCGCTATACTTGTAATTTTGATCATGTTGTCCCAACCCCGGGCAATTGTTGCGTCCAAAGCATTTGCTGCTGTTTCAACGACCTGACTAGGTGCCCACTTTTGTTTCTTCTCTGAGGCAGCCCCCTCTTCTAGGATCAACCAAAATTAATCCTGATGCTTCATGGCATGCCTCCTCATTTCAATGTGTTTTGGCTTATCTTGTACGGGATAGCAGAGGCTCTCTTCTTGCACGCAATGCCTGTTTTTCTTCAGCGATTTCAGACTTCCACTTTTCCAGTAGTGGTGATTTAGTCTGGTTCCTTACCTACTTGATCTCTTCACTGCGGTGCTCCAATATTTGCGTTGATAGGACAACAGGTCCTTTTGTTGCTTGAACTCACCGCTCAGTAGCTTTTCCTAATGTCAGCCACATTTGGTCGATCAGAAAAGCAAACTTTGCAGCTGATTCTGTTGCTAAGTTGGCTTACAAGCGGATATCTCCCCTTCCTTTTTAGTTCACAACCAGCAGAAACACATTAAGGTACCAAAATAGACCTACATATACCACATACCACTTGCCGCTTCCATCCTTACCACCTAAACATTAATTCTAACCAGAAAATGAAGTCAGTGTCAATTGCACAGCTGCCCAGATACCTCAGATGAACCTCATGCCTCACACCACTACAGTACCTTCATCAGACTCGAGTTCATCACCACCTCACTCTAATCATCCCCGTCCTCAGACAAAGTCTGGTTGTTCTAATGGGTACAGTTTCCAAATCAGAGTATGCAGATATCACTATTTGCAATAGTACATACCAAATAACGGTAAGAAACTAACTGTAGAATGTTGAGAGGTCGTTTTAAATGTGCTTCTAATCTATGTTCAAGGGGAGGAGGGTGAGGACACAGAACAGTGAGGATATCCCAATGTATTAAAAAAATATTAGAAATAAACAAACACATAACAACACCCCGCTTCCTCACAATTCAGTCTCACTGTTTTAGCACTTGAGCAAACCATACAAATCCACCTCTTTGGCCCTAACCTAGACTTTGATTAGTATAAAAGAACATAAAACAAATTTTTGGAAAAATTTATGTATTGATATATAATACAGTTCACTTACATATTGAGCAGGTGCATGTTGTTTCATCCTGCTGAAAACTGAAAATTAAAAATTGAAACTGAACTCCATGACTAAACAAGCAATAGACTGGAAATAACCACATAAATTGATATTGTTTCCATACATCTAAACATTTGAGAGACAATAACTGGTTCATCAAAGAAAAATTGAAGCAAAAAAAAAATCGTAACAGATTCTCTCTCACTTGCACAGTCCCCCACATGTACCAGTTCCTCTTGCAGCCTTACTTTGTCAACCAGTATATAAATATGAGAAATGTGCACACTGATGCGACCAGGGAAAGAATAATGGTATCCATAGACTTTTTACGCTTTATTGCAGAGAGGATATGACTTACCTGCAGACATGACATGGGACATCATTCAAAAATAGTAGCCATACTACAATAACAGAATATAACTATATATATACGTATCAGTCATCATTTTCATCCTATATTTACCCTTAAAACAAATCATATCACTTATCAGAAAAAATAATTAAAATTATAATTTTTGGATAAAGAAAGATCCTCATCTCACAATATTCAGTAGGGCTCTTTTCTTTCTTTTGAATAAAAATGACCGATGTGAATCAAACATTTTTATCAATATGAAAGAAACCATAAAACATCAATGGCTAGAACTACTGGTTTTATACCGTTGGAAGTCGGCTGCCAATATTGCTGAGCTTTGAATTAATACCGCCAAACGTTGAACGTTGAAGGGCAAGTGCACCCAGAGTTGCTTGAGCTTGAGAGATCACGGTATCCATCTGCATCATTAAAAAAATGAGAACTTCAATATTGAGCAACCTGAATGCTAATGTCCAAAATTGAGTCTCCTTAACCAGCCAAACCTTAACCTTATGAACAAAAACTTATAATTTTTCCCTTTACATACCTGTCCTGTACTTCTGCTAACAGACGCATGTTCTTTCAGGAGAGTGTTTTCTGCAGAATCCCCACCAGCTTCCAAGTCTACTCTAGTTCGATCAAACTCCCTAAAATCCTCAAGTAATGAAGCGTGTTCTTGCTTAGCTCTAAGGCTGGAGCGGAGACGATAAAATTCCTGCACTTCAACCACGTCAAACAGCAAGTTAGAGTCTGCTAGGTTCGATCTTGTTCCAGTTACTATTGTTTTATAGATATAGAGTGCATAGTGATAAAGCGGAGAAAGTCAATGTCAGTTACTACACTAGCATATAGTATGACTCTAAGCCTACGTACTTTTTGACACAAGGATAGTAACATCAAACAAGAGTTGATGTCAGAAACTCATAATCATCCTCTGGAAAGTGAAGTTCGTCACCCTGTTTTTAACAGTTCAACTTCAACTTCAACTTCACATGAAATCAGAGTTATCATTCAACTTTTTTTCAGAAACAAGAACAAAAGCGGCAAGTCAAATATACTTAACAATTGAGTCAAAAAAAATTAAAAATAGATGTTTGCTAACTCAAACTTCTTCTTCCTAAATACATGCAGGTCTCAAGTCAAGTTCAGACAGAACTACAAGGAGGCGTGAGATATCAAAAATATATATACCATCCATGCATATTTCGCTCGCGAGACGCAAAATGTCTGGGGAACACCTAAACTAACAATTCAAATATTAAACTGCCATGCAAGTTTGCCTGTTGGCATAGTCAAGAAACCAGAATACCTGAGTGAGATCTTGAAGAATCTCTTGATGTCTAGTCAAGGTATGAGAAACCATTTCTGATCCTCCTGATGATACCCATGTTTGCATTTGTAAATTTATTTGTTGGAGTTGCTTTAATAGTCGGTCTATCCCAGATTCAAGATCACCATCAGCATCAAATTTGACAGAACCCTTTGAAGAGACAAACCTACGATAAGAAATCATATGTTCTTCCAACTGAGCTTCAAGCTTCCTGGCCTGAAATTAGAGACAGATACAATAATCATTGATATTTTATGGTATCAAAAATTGCAGATTTCAAAAATTGGTATGAACAGAAGTGCATGAAAGGGACAGCAAGGGGAAGTAATTAGCATAGAACATGCTAGGCATAATCCAAAACAATCAAACTGTGTCATAAATTGCTTGGTTTGAAGATTATTATCATCAAGTTCATGGTTTGATGATCAGATCCAATGTCTCCTACTTTCAATAAGCTGGCCAATGTCTTCTTGATTGTCAAGATGGTGGTCTCATGCCAATCATCATAATACTGGTTTGTCGAACAAGTAGAACAAATTTGGTACTAGTAGAATCTCAAAGCCCAACCTTATAGGCAATATATAAGCCACAGAATCTAATTCCTTAGAATTAAATCCACAACAAAATAAGAAATGGTTTTAGTTAAATAAAACACAACACATCAGACCCGTTCTCAGTAACAGAAACTAAAATTGTAACTTGCCGCAGCCTAAAACCAATGTGAGAAAGCTTTCCCTCCTCGCTAAAATCTGTGGATAAAATTCTATTTGGTTGCCAATTCAATTGAATTCTTGCTCAAATCAGAACCGATCTAAATTCTGAACCGGTTGCACAATTCAAAATCAGAATTACCAATTCAGACAAATCATCTCAATTCAAAATCAGCAAGCAAACAGGCAATTGAATGAGAAGAGTACCTGTTTGCGAAGCGCGTCCCATGAGCTTGGAACTTCCATATCCACCGACAAACACCGCCGATCTTCTTCCTGGTGGCCTTCTGGAATCTTCTCCCTCTTCGTCCTGCAATTCTAATTCTTGGTGGTTTTATTTGGAGATGGTCTGATTTCAACGGCAATGTCGCGTGTTTCCAGCTCCTGGGTCCGCCAAACCACCAACTTTCTAAAATTTAATACAAAACTGTTTTTTTCTTTATTTTTATCGAAATAAATAAGCACAAATTAAAATTTATTTGTTTTGTTCAAAGATAATTGGACATGTGTCTTGGTCCATGTTATGTATGTAGGCTTTATGGGTCCTAGTAGAGATATGATTCATGTACTAGTTTCCTAGTATGACTATGTAAAGTCCCTATATAAAGGACTCCTATCATATGAATGTATAAGAACAAGGAGTTGATTCTCTATTCCTAATCATTATAGAGTTTCTCCTACAACACGTTATCATGCACGTAGTTCTAAACCCCAAAAAGAGCAAGTAGGCTACCGAAAAATTTTTGTCGTGCGCCCGCCTGTGCACTGCACGCACACTGCCGCGCACCAACACTGCGCACCTCCTGTGCACCGCTGCGCACACCACCGTGCACCACCTGGGCACCGCTGCGCACCCCCCTGTGCACCCCCTGTGCACATGCGCACCAATAAACCCTAAAATCTGCCTCAGGTTTCAAACGCCAATATCGACAGAAAAATTTTCGAATTGGCTTTCGTCACCAACAGAGAAGTTGAAGATATTGATCATACGCTTCCAACTCCGCCGGTCTCACCCCAAGAACCGGCCGGAAAGGAACCGAACCGGCCGCCGGAATCCACAGATCGGCCGAAATATTCAAGCAACCGGTTCGGGAACTTTCGGAACTCCGATTTCAGCGAAATTTGGAGAGGTTATGCATAAGGATGTCAGGATCCTTCAGATAAAAGGAAATCCCCAAAACCGGAGTAAAAGTGGGTAAACCGGTCCTCGCAATGGCTTCAACGCTTATAGGAATCACTTTTCCTTGAGGAAAACGGGTTGTATTCCTAAATTCTCTTTGAATCCTTCATATGGTTGATGTTTTTCAATGATTTGCTACTGTTTTATGGCAAGATTAACTAACCATATGATTTTCATGTGTTTCATGGCCTTCACCTGCGACAATTCATGATGGAATTGCGCGAACGATAGCCGAACGCGTATGGACTTGAGCATGAAAGCTTGGAGCAGCTTATATAAATGCAGTCTATTTGACAGACTAGCAAGTAAGCTTTATGTTTTCTGTAATTTCAAGTTCAATAACCTCGGGGAGGATAAAATCGGTTCCTCCCTTTCTCCCATCTCCTTCTATGTTTGGTATTTGGTGAGTGCAGGTTTTGAAAATCCCGGAACTAAGAGTGTTCCTGGGTCTGCGTTGTCTGGTATCCAACGCCGGGTTTATTTTGATTAAAATGGTCGCTTGTTAGCACCCGCGTTGTTGGACAACGTTCAAACGGGTTGTTAGTATCAATCCGAAGGACAAAGCATTGTTTTGTGACCTCTATCGAGTCTCATCACAGCTTGGTTTTGTATGCAAGAGCAAGGTAACATTCTGCTCATTTGAGTTTTGACATACTTAATGCTGAGATTTCACATCTCACGCGCTCCCATTTGAGGTTTGAGACGCCATTGACATGTGTCAACGGGTATAAAGTCCTGTTGTGCAATTAGTCCCGTAGCTTGATTACCACTGGTTTGACTACGTTGTCAATGATACACTTTGTGGCATTGTCTAGAAGAGAGGGGGAGGCACAGCCAACCATAGTGGTGGTGTTCCTGGCCTAGAACCCTAGACACCAAACTTGTCAAAACAAATCACGTCAGCTTAGAACAATAAAACGGTTGTGGATCTCATCTACGTGAGTCGGGTAACGTCTTGGTGCCGATTATAGCGGTCAACCCTATTTACCTTTATTATTCCCTATGGGGAGCCCTATCGTCGGAAGGTAAATGTCCCAAAATTTTTATATGGACGGTTGCGTCTCATCTACGTGAGTGTTTTTCATGTAGAAGGTTTGACAAAAATACGTAATATAAAGGTAGATATGAGTGTTTCCGTGTGATAAGTGACGATGGATCAGGGTTGACCGTTTCGATCGAGCCCTTAACTTTGTCGGATCCAGTTGAATTTTTTTTCACGGACATCTTTTGTCATAATGATCATATCTGACAGTCGAATTTTAATTTTTGACTTTTAGTCATCGGAATCACAATATGCATACTAATGTTGTATAATTTGTTTGGTAGTTTGTAAATAAATGTGCAACTTTGTGAACCATAATCATTTTTCACTATAATCATAATAAGAAAAAAAATTATCAATTTGAAAAAAAAACCGAAAAAAAAACCGAACCGCACCGAACCGTAGGTGTGGTTTGGTTTGCGGTTTGGCCTCTTGAATAGTAAAAAACCGAACCAAACCGGACCGAAATATAACATTGGTTTGGTTCACGGTTTGGGGTATAAACCGAACCGAAGTGGACCGGAGCCAGCCCTAAATCCAGCTAAGGTCTTCTCTGAACAGGCGTAGGCAAACGATGTGGTTGCTGCCTTGGAGCCCTTTGTCTCCCTCTAGCTCCTCTAGGGTTCTGGTTATTGTGCACCGCCAACTGGTCATCACCCACACGAAGTAGGCCAAATCCCTCTCTGTGCATAGTCCTTCTGTCCACCTGGTGATCTACTTCTTCTAGCAACTCTTCTTCTGGAGGATGTTGATTGATAAGCTGTTCAGTTCTCATAGCATTCAAAGCCTCCATGAACATATCCATCCTCCTGTTCAGCGCCTGCTGATTTTCGTCCGTCTTAGTTGCTAAGTCCTTGTACCTCAGATCCTGTGCCTCGGTCTTTCTGTCCTGTTGTCCGGCTCGATCTTGGACCTCTTGAAAACCTTTTGTCAGATTTTCCAATGATAAGTTCAATGCTCCTACTTGCTCAGCAAGGTTTTGTGATTGACCTTCTGGAGACATGGCACCAAACTTGGTAATTGCTTGCTCTGTAGATAGCTTCCTACAATGAGCCGAATTGTGCGGCTTTGCGGTTACGTGTTCCAGTTTGGAACAAGAAGGGTATTCCTTTTGGTACTCGCCGAAGCCTGCAATCTTGACACTGTCCCACCGGGTGTGCCAGATGTTTAGTATGGAATTTGCAGTCCTTCAAACAACCGGCTTGTATATTGTGCTAGGCGTGCCAGTACCTTTGGGTCAGGTACAACCTTGAAGTTGGATGCTGCTCGCGTCCCTCTTCTGACTTCTTCTCACAGCGATCGTGACAGACGCCGATCTTCTTCCTCTGTGCTGGGTTCTCTTCTCAGTCCTACAAGGGAAAAGTCCCTCTAGGATTTTTCTCCACCCCTTGCGGATGGCCGAATCTTACTTAGTATGCAAGAATACTAAGCAGCGGGTATCAAGATATGCAGGATATGGACTGGTGAACGGATTCTCCAGAACTGGTTGTGGGAGTAAAACTGCTCAACGGATTGAACAAGGGAGTAGTGAGACTTCAACGGATTGAAATCTGTCAGACTTAACGGATTAAGTCCCTTGTGCAGCTGACGGATCAGGCTACGGTTGCTGACGGATCAAGCTTGGTTGCTCCGGAGAGGCTTGAAGATGTTCGCGTGGCGAAGTTGTTGTCTGTTTGTTGATAGATGTAGTTGTATTTTCCTGATCACCGAGTCCTCTTATATATATATATATATATATATATATATGACATCATACCGCTAGGGTTTAGGAATCCTCCTTGCACTGCAAGTCAACCTCTTAAAGCCTAATCCTCTAAACCTAATACTTTTCCTTTTGTAACTCAATCTCTTGTGGCCACGTGTTTTCTCTCTTCTGATACTCTCGTGAACACTTTTCCTCCCGCGAGCGTGTTTCCATGATACACAGCCTCTTCCGCAAGCGTGTCTCCTCCTGCGAGCAAACTATCTTCCCTCACGAGCTCATTTGACTTTCTGAGCATACTTTGACCTTCCTGACCGTAGGTGTCGGTCCACTTGTGCTTTCATAAATGGGCTTTCGTCATTTACTTTTGGATTAAACACATATTCTTAGTATGGTGACCATAGAAGATGCATGAGGTATCAATCCCATACATATATCTAAGAAGGAAGTCTTTAGTTTTAAGTTTGTCCCGTAAAAACAACCAAACAAAGATTTTTGTTTGCATGAGTAGGATATTTGCATGAGTCTAATTCACAAACTTATTTACCACAACTGCGTGAGTCGAACTCACAACTTCTAACTTACTAAATAGTTAGACCAATCGGTACTTAGATTTTTTTTAGTTAATTGATTTTTCGTATAACTTTAAATAATTATTGGAAGGTTATTTTCGTACTTACAAGAAAAAGGATTCGAGGTTTAACGGGGGTGCCATATACTGGTCTCTACCGCAGAAAGCTTAAAACCCTCTCAAAACATTCGCCGCTCTCTCGCTTCCTCACTAAACCCTAAACCGAAGCAGCCGATACCGGTAAATTTCTTCTTTTTTTGTTTCACTATTAATTTGTCTTTGCTCTCATCTTTGTTCGCAGACCCAGAGAAGGTTCAGATTGGGATTAGGTTTGTTTCTGAGTCTTTTTGTTTGGTTTCAGTGTAAAAGGAAAAGGGAGAGATGAGTGGAGAGGTGGCGCAGCCGTTGACAACCGTGCCGGAGATTATATTGAAAAAGAGGAAAAGTAATGAGGAATTGGCTTTGAGGAGGAGGGAGCAATTGGAGCAGAGGAAGTTTCGTCAGAACAAGAGTAAGCACGAGTTTATCAAGAAACCTGAGGACTTTGTCAAGGAGTTTCGCTACCGGGTATGCTCCTTCCTAATTTTCCGGTATTGTTGAGCTAAGTCTCTTGGGAAGTTTAGATTATAACATGTGGTTAAAAGAGGTTAGCTTCCATTTTTTAGTTTACGTTTGAGCTATATCCAATTATGCGTTGCACTTTCATCTCTAAGTGGGATGCTACAATACGGTAGGAAAGGGTTTAAGGCGGATTCTTTATATACTTTATCTGCAGATAGTGGAATGCAATACAATCGTATACGATCTAGTATAGATTATAGAGGCTTGTGTAAGAATGTTGATAGCGTTTAGGTAATTTGTTAAATGTATTTCAATTTGATAATGTTGTCATAGGTTATTTTATATCTGACTTCATTTCACAGACTTTCTTATCTGATTCAGTCCTTGATTGAGATGTTTGGTGTCTTTCTCAGGAGGTGGACCTTGTACAAATGAAAAACAGGTTAAAGAGGAAGAGGTCAGCTATAGAGACAACTAACCCCCAGCTTCTCTTGGTCATTCGCATACAGGGGTTTGTTTCCATTTTGCGGTTATACATTTTTGTTTTTTCTATGTATTTATCTTCAACTCTCTATTTTCTGAGCACTTAAATGTTATCTTTCCAGGACAAATGACATGCATCCTGCTGTTAGGAAGAACTTATACAGCTTAAACTTGAGGAGAATCTTCAACGCTGTTTTCGTGAGAGCTGACAAAGGAATTTTAGAGAAGTTGCAGAGGATTGAACCTTATGTTACCTATGGGTAAGTGATCGAATCTGTCAAGTTTTCTATTCTTATGATAAACTAAATTTTTCTAGTGCGATGAACATATACAAGAATTATTGGCAATCAGGTACTACAATGGTCTAGTACCTGATTGCCATGCTGGTGGAATGACTGAACCTTTCTGTTGCACATGATTTTTTCCAATTACCGGATTTGTTGACTTACCATGGGAATGGGAAAATGTAGCTTACCATTTGGTTCAGAAGTGTTCCCTAATAGTGATTGATGTGTGTTGTTTATGTTGTTAATTTTGTCACACTTATCATTCATTCCTCTCTGGTATGGACTATTAATTTCTTCGATATTATCATTCATTCCTCTCTGGTATGGACTATTAATTTCTTTGATATTATAGTATGGCAAAAATACCAGATCTTTTATTTTTTGCAAACAATTTAGTGATAGAGAACAATTTGAATGTGCATTAGATGTGTATGAGCACCTTGTTCCTATCGAACTTCTAACTTCTTAACCTTATATTCTTGAGCATGTAATGGCATCCAGATGGATCAATTTTCAGTCTTTCCTCACTTATATATTCTGTTTATATGGTTCTCAACGTTGTTGTTTATATGGTATTATAGTATGTCAAAAATACCAGATCTTTTATTGTTTGCAAACAATTTAGTGATAGAGAACAATTTGAATGTGCATTAGATGTGTATGAGCACCTTGTTCCTATCGAACTTCTTAACCTTATATTCGTGAGCATGTAATGGCATCCAGATGGATCAATTTTCAGTCTTTCCTCACTTATATATTCTGTTTATATGGTTCTCAACGTTGTTGTCTATTTTGGGTCTTTTTATATTTTGTACTTGAACATTCATTGTTTTTGGGTGTTATTTCCTTAATATTTGAGCCTTGGTTAAATAATTGTTTGGTTGGTTGAGGCTGCAGTGTTCAATATCAACTGAGCAAAACTTATAACCAACATGGGTAGGAACAGAATCTTTTACATTAATGACCAATGGCTGTCTTCAAGTTGGCTAATCACTAGGCTTATGAGTTTGCTCATGCCTGTATCTGTCATGTCAGTCAGTTGTATCCTTGGTCATCTATGCATATGATAGTGCAAGTGCTCTTTTGAATGCCAAGGGAGCAAACACTGTTATCTTATTACCTGGTGCTAAATAGAGTGCCTTTAGCTTATTGTGTGCCCAGTTATTATATCATTCTTTGTGGTTAGGCAAGTAGGTATTAACAGCAAGAGGACATGGTCTTGGGTTTCTATTTCAAAAGCAGGCCACATACAATTTCTTGTCAACTTCTTTTCTCGAACGTTGTTAGTTTGGCATCTGTGTTCTAAGATTTCAATTTCTGTTGCAGTACTAGGATTTAAGACATGTTTAGCTGCGAAGAACTTCTATGCATAATATTGACTTTTGGCTGTACAAAGATTTTGTATACATATTGTTGCTTGGTAGACGTTTGTGTAGAATTGCATTCACCACGGAGCACAATATTGAAGTTCATTATTCGTATTTAATTCATTTTTTGCATTATATTTTCCTAGTGTTGATCAGTTTTCTTGTTTCCATAGGTATCCTAACCTTAAGAATGTGAAGGAGTTGATTTACAAGAAAGGATATGCAAAGATAAACAAGCAAAGAGTTCCTCTGACGGACAATAACTTGATTGAAGAGGTATTTGAATGTCCTTCTCAATATATATCCAAGTCCTTAAAGTGCAACACAATAAGATACCTTCTCTTACACTCATTGTTGTATATTGCAGGCACTGGCAAAGTATGATATCATATGCATAGAAGATATAGTGCATGAAATTGCTTCTACTGGTAAATATTTCAAGGAGGCTGCTAGCTTTCTATGGCCCTTTACACTTAACAAGCCCGAAGTAGGATTGAAAGGAGTAAAGGCACGTTTCCAAGATGGTGGAGACACTGGTGATCGCGGCGATAAAATCAATGAACTGATTAGCAAGATGAATTAGCTTGACAACAGCAGGTTTTAATCATGTTATTGTAACAAGGATTTGACATTATCGTTTTATTCTTTATCTATAATGGAAACAATGTTTGTATGATGACTTTCATGCAGTTAAAGCTGTTAAATTTTGAATCTATTATAGCTCATATCGTGCTTTGGAGTTATTTTTAGCCGCCATTTATGAAAGCTCCAATGTTTTATTTAGGCCTCAATTTATTGTTTAAAACTCAGATTCATCCACCAATTTGTTATTTGTCCACATCCGCTAACTGTAACTATCTATACTCAATAAACTTTCGGCATCATTGTTCCAGTGGGATCAGAAGGTTCATGTATCTTTCCGTTCAGCAGCTAACCAAGGAGACTAGTTCATCTCGGGTAACTGGTTTGGTCTTGGCCATATAAAATTTTACCAAGCCTAGATTTGAACTCAATTTAGGGTTCCAACCTGCTATTCGCCCCAACTTAGAGAGCCGAGTTTGCCAACCCGACCACCCCATGTGGTTTCATGGATGGTCACTTTAAGATGTGATCAGATTGTGATCTTACATGACTAGACAAAAATGTTGGTAGAGGTACAAAAATCTCGCTCTAGATCGGTGAGTATGCAAATCTTTTTGGCTAACTATCATAACAGTTAGGGTTTAAGGAAACCCAGCTTACTGGGTTCTGGGGACGATATGGTATATTAGATAGGGTGACTGTAAAATCCTGTGTTCATTTGATGCAACTAGGAGCTGTATAGCACTGTGGTGCATGATTTTTTTCTTGATTCTAGATTTCAGCATTGTGCAAAGTAGGACGTAGATTATAGGTTTTGTTCTGTGTTGGTTTATGGGTAATCGTCCCATGAATTGGTATTTTGTATGTGGAGCACAAGTTAAAACAACGAGCTCATTTGAAACTTTTCTTTTCTTGAATCAGTAGCAATATTTATTTGGGATGAAGTATTTCAGTCAAGACTCATGACTGGCTAACAATGAGGACAATTATGGTTATATGTAGAAAATGAATGTTTGATAGTATGGTATGGGGCAAATACTTTTATCTTCAAGGAATAGCAGATATGATAGAAGAGGGCCATCCGCACCTATCCTTAAACCATGTAGTGCTCAACCAAGGTAAAGATGTAAGGTGAAATCCACTTAGCTGAAAGAAAAGTCGTGTGTGCATTGAGCAACTGGAACATTGAATATTGAGGAATTAGCTGAAGCCACTCCAAGTCATTGAAACTTGAAAGCAAAGCAGAGAGCAAGTCTCATTCAATCCTATATTCCTATCAAGGCCTTCTTGCATTTCCACTTTAATTCTTTATTGTTGTAGGAAATATGACATGTGCGTGTGTGCACTTGGTCTTATGCCGTGTATATGGGCTTAGCCCATGGGCCTTAGATGTAATAGGAAACATGTAGTACATACCATATATATCTTGTTGTACTACACATAGTACATGTAGTACGTTTCCATACTAGGCTCCATGTAAACCCCTATATAAGGGGTTTCTCATTTGATGAATAAAACCACTACGATATTCAGCTCTCATATATCCTAGAACACGTTATCAGCACGACGCTATAACCTTAGAGCGAAGCGGCCACACCCGAGTGCCCACTGCTGCGCACCTCCTGGACACCACCGCGCACGCCTGTACACTGCCGCGCGCACCGCTGGGCACCACTGGGCACCAGCGCGCACCGCCGCGCACAACTGCTGCGCACCTCCTGTGCACCGCTGCGCACCCCTTGTGCACACGGGTTGTATTCCTATTTTCTTTATGAATCCTCCATATGGTTGATGTTTTCAATACTTTTGCTACTGTTTTATAGCAAGTTTAACTAACCATATATTTTTCATGTGCACACGGTCTCCCCGCGTGACAATTCATAATGGAATTGCGTGAACAATCGCCGAACGCGCATGGATTTGAGCATGGAAGCATGAAACAGCTTATATAAATGCAGTCTATTTGGCAGACTAGCAAGTAAGCTTTAATTTTGAGTAATTTCAAAGTTCAATAACCTCGGGGAGGACAAAATCCGTTCCTCCCTTCTGTATCCCCATTCTATGCTTGGGACGTTTGTCTTTGCAGGTTATTATGGAAAATCCTAAAACATATGTGCATTTGGCTACCGGCACCGCTAGGCCCGCATGCTGCTCGCTGTGCGCTACTGCCGAGCACTGTGCTCTGGCGCGTGCACAGCTGCCGAGCGCTGTGCCCTAGCACACGTGCGCTGCTGCCAAGTGATGTGCTCTGGCGCGCGCACCTACTAACCGCTATGCTGCCGCGTGTACTTACTGACCGTTGTGCTGTCGCGTGCACCTGCAGAGCATTGTTGCAAGGGCCTGCCCCTGTGCGTGTGCACGCTGTTGCCAGGGCTTGCACCTGTGCACGTGTGCATTGCTGCCAAGCACTGTATGTGCACCTGCCTAGGCGCTACCGCGCCCTACTGCCGGGCACTGAATGTGCACACGTGCGCTGCTGCCGAGTGATGTGCTCTGGCTCCCGCACCTACTGACCGCTATGCTGCCGCGTGTACTTACTGACCGTTGTACTCCTGCAGAGCATTGTTGCAAGGGCCTGCCCCTGTGCGCGTGCACGCTGTTGCCAGGGCTTGCACCTGTGAACGTGTGCACTGCTGCCAGGCACTGTATGTGAACCTGCCTAGGCGCTGCCGCGCCCTACTGTCGGGCACTGAATGTGCACACGTGCGCTGCTGCCAGGCACTATATATGCACATGGCTACCAGCTACCGAAGCCTTGCACACTAATTGTTATGCACTGTCGAGCGTTGACTGCCAATTGTTACTGAGCGCTGCCTAGGGCAGCTGCCGAGCACTGTCGAGCACTAGCTGCCGAGTGACAAGCACTAGTTGCGTGCACCATGCACCGAAGATGTTTTTAGGTCCACGTTGTGAGGTATCCAACGTTGGTTTGTGTTATGCTATTAAAGAGAGTTCAGAATTAGAGAATCATCTCATTCATTGAACCCGCGTTGTGTTTGATCAACGTTAGCACATTTCTCCGGGTAGAAGTCCCGTTGAGAATATGGTAGGAGAATCAGCAACCGGTGTAGGATGCCCAGCGTTTAGCTGTAGATCACCACCGCCACGCTGCAGAGCACAGGCTGCCCAGTTTCTAGCTGTAGTGCGCCTAGTGCCTAGCTACAGAGGACCAATGCTGCATAGCTGTCGAGTGCTAGTTTCCAACCACTGAGCACCCAGCTGCCGAGCATCACATAGATTTTGCTCGAGATTTAGCCACCGCTTCCTACGCTGCACCTCCAACCTATAAAGTGAGATGACCACTCTCGAGTCTCCATAGTTTGGTTTTGTATGCATGAGCGAGGAAATTTGCCGCTCACTTACATATTGACCCTTAAATGCCGCTCTAGGTCTCGAATGGAGATTAGAAGCTGAGCAACACTGTTTTATGCTAAAGGCATGCAGCTATTGAGCGCTGCCTAGGAGCTACTGAGCGCTACACAAGCTGCCGTGCACGCTGCCGAGCCCATGTGCACCTGGCTGCCAGTTGTCGATAGTCACGCGCCTGTTGCCGCCCAATGTGTCTGTTGCTAACCCTGTATGCTACCTACTGCCCCTTGATTGTTTTTGCCAATATTGTGTGTCAGTTGCCGCCCCTGTGTGTCAATTGCTTCATGTTGTGTGAGGAATGCCACCACTTATGTGTCAGATGTCGATTAGTTATGTGTTTGTTGCTTTGTGCTCTACATATGAACTATCGTGCACTGTGCATTAGGTGTTGGGCACTAAGCACCATATGTTAGCATTAAACACAAGGAACCGTGCACTGATCACCAATGGTTGTGCACTTACATCACGGATAAGCACTAAGTGAGCTACATAGCACAGAATACTCGAGGACGTGCACATGACACCGACTGTCGAGCACTGAGCACCAGGGCCAAGCTCTATGCAGCAGCTGCGGAAGCTCTATGCACCTCATGCTGTACACTTGAGATATGCTGCCGAGCTCCCCCCCACTGCCCCATACCGTGCGCCATGGGCGCCAGCGGTTGTGCAGCCACCGAATGTTGTCGAGTGCTAGGTTCACCGACATATGTGTGGCTCCTCATGCACTATCAAATGTTGTCAAGTGCTTAATGCAATGACATATGTGTAGGTGCATTGGCATACGTGCAAGCTGCAAATGCGGGCAACCAAAAACAAAAACAGTGAATCTACCACTTTCTGAACAGCAACTTCCGAAGAGCTTTCTGAACAGCTCCGGATGAACTAGAAAGCAAACCATATATCACTGGAAAGCTACGTTTGTCTAGTTTCCAACGATTTTCGCGGTTCGTTCATATCCGTTCTAACGAAGGAGTTATGCCTAGTTGAGTGAGCAAAGATCATGCTGCCAGGAATTCTGCAATGCACAAGGTTGCCTTCGATTGTTGCCTTCGGTGTTTATGTCTTTTTCTCACGTATCTACCTTGTTCGATAGGTATGTTATATGAAGAAATTGAGTGCCTTGCAGACGGTGGGACTACCCACACAATCTTGTGCAAAAGAATGAATGCATACAAATAAACGTACAAAAGGGCGTACGGAACGTCAAATAGATGCCTCTGACATTTGACGTCATGAAGGGCTCTTTGATTTTCTCCAAACGAAATGAGACCTCGATGAAATCGTTGATTCGATAAGTGTATTCACCTAACATGATCATGCACAGCCTTATGACGGTGTGCCGATGTTCGTGGTTTAGTCTTCACCTAACAGCAGATTTTCCATCATCGGATGACGTGGTTAACCTCGGCAAAGGTTACCTACTCCCTTGATTTTGGATCCCCCCCATGTTGCTGTTACCAAATATCATCCTTAATGGATGTTGAAGACTTATAATGCCATATGTACGCTTTACTTTTGGGTCGAGGATAACTCCTGCGATGCCACTTTAAAGTTGAAAGCTTCATCATGTCAAAATCTGCGACCACAGTAAGTTGAAACTACTGTATCGTAACTTCGTCAGAGTTTTCTGAACGGCTCCAGATGAACTAGATGCCGAATTTTATATCATTGGAAAGATACTTGAGTCTAGTTTCCAGTGGTTTAAGCGGCTCATTCATACCTATCCCGACGAAAGAGTTATGACATTTTAAGTGCGTACAGGTCATAGCAGACTGTATCCTACTGTCCCTTAACTTCGTCAGAGCCCCCAGATCAACTCCGGATGAACTGGAACACACACTTTATATCATTGGAAAACTATGTGAATCTAGTTTCCAATGGTTCAAGCGGTTCGTTCATATCCATCCAGACGAGAGAGTTATGGCCGTTTTAGTGAGTATAGGTCATACTGCACGAAAACTGCATACTCTTCGCAGATTGTGAATCCCTTTTTGTGACTAAGTTTGATTGGATCTTCACCATCATTTTATGACATGGTTGAATCAATTCTTGATGCCTTTGGCTCGATAATTCAAGTCACAAATGCCCTCCTTATTGTGAGAGAGGCAATCGAACATTGAAGTATGTTATGAACATACACACCAACGATTACCGTGATGAGAATGACCATAACTTTTGTGTATAATTCTCATGAGTGCCGATTAAGAGCATCATGGAGAAGTGCATGAGTCCTAAGGTGTCGCCAATAAGTATATTTGGTACAATTGACTCAGACAAGCTATGACATTTGGTCATACCGGGTGAGATATGCAACCCAGAATTGTTTGATATTCTTGGGCGTCCATTCCCCCGATAACAACGAAATACGCCATGATTGTATGTTGTGATTGTGCGCCGACATGATGTCCTCGGCAGCCGCACAGTACTCATGTTTTCGTTGTGTAAAGCTTGATCTTTAGCTGAGTAAGGTGAAAGATCCCCTTATGCTATGCCACAAAAGATCATTTTTATTGAAAATCCAAAGAAGGATTATGTAGACCGATGCAACAAATGTGTGGACACCGTATACGCTTTTATGGTGTTGGTTGAAGGGCTAACACACTGGTCATGTGTTGCACCATCGTCTATCACATGCTGCTTATGTATCTATGGGCTCACTACCCATCCCTGAAGAGGGACATGCAGACATGTATTAATTCGTCCACGACTTACCATCATTACATTGATGCACGACAGCTCGTAACTGTGTGCTAGGATTGACACATAGTTGTAATCCTTGAACTCGGCGGGATAGTAACGGATCTCCAAGCCTTGAGTTCCACAATGTGCCAAATTGGACTGCCACAATGCCCAATGATGATGTGTCGCATGAGATGAATATGTTCTAAGGATTGGATAGGAGTCAATTTATTGCTCTCCACCTTAAGCTCCTTGACAGACGATCTCCTTAACCGCTACACTGCGGATTGTCACTTGAGACTGTATTCCCGCCATTAGGGGGAGATACGAACACCAGGGTTCAAGTGAGAACGACGTGAATGTCGTGGTTGGTCACCTCTAAGTCTCAACATGATCCCCAAAAGAACTATAGTGACGAGATCAGCTGCATATGTCTGTAAGGAATGATGTCCTACCAAGAGGACATAGCTCGACCAAATTAAGGTGGTCTTGATGCCGTGGCTCGACCTTATTGAGGTGGTCTTGACGCTGTCACCTTGTGTGGTGATGTGAGGGCGCCATAATGTGGCAACATGGTGTCCTAGGCCTTGTGGCTCCCTGAAGGTTAGGTTGAGGCCCTTGGGTTTGATATACACTCGAACTGAGAGAGAAAGCGAGTTTGGCACTACTGGTCCATTGATCAGTGATACTCACTCCGTCTCATGTTAGTCTGAATTGTGACTATCGTTGGGGGACGCCTCAACGTCAAAATCCAATTCATAGAAAGAGATCTCTACAATGACTACACTAGTGTACATGAGGACGTGGGATGATGAGTTTATCGAACCACACGTTTGTTGATATGTCGACAAAGTGTATTGACCTAAAATGGAAAGATGCGACCCGGACAAAGGGATAGGTCCTTGGGCAGGTGTTGCCGACACCGCAAGTGTAAACCCTATCAAGTAAACCTTTGTGAGTTAGCGTAGTGAGAACAAGAGTCTCAGACTCCCTTATGGCGCAAGGTTTCTTATAAACACGCACTGGGATCGACTACGATGAGATATACTCTCGTAATGGATGTTATTGCACTCCACTACCTTGTCAATTTGGTAGTTCCCCAATAATGTACATGCAGCCCTATGATTATGATCATAGTGACGTCTCTATGGGATCAGAGATATGCATGAAGATCTTAAATAGACTTCATAAGCCAAATCAAGTGGAGCTTGCGTTGGCCAAGTGTTTTGAACGCATAGTATATGACTCCTTGATTTCGGATGGGATATGATGAATAATGCCATTGCGTATTGATTCCGGATGATCGCAGTATATGCTGGATATCCGATGTTGGAATGAAAAGTATCTTGGGAAAGACACAATCTCGTATTGAAGTCGATCGATTGTGTATTGATGATGTATTTCCATCAATCGGCTTAGGTCCTCTAAAGAAGAGTGGAACCTTCATATGCTTCCATGATTAGTCAAGGTCTTTACTCCAAGAGAGAGTGATCTGTTTAATCAAAAGAAAGACTTGACCTCACCTTCAATCGTTATAAAGCTAAGTAGCTTTGCGCCCACGCAAATGCCAATGATATGACATATGACATCACTTGAATACTCTAAGAGTATCTGGCATATTCAATCCCTATGGCATGAGAGAAAGGTTGTTGCCTATGCCATCGCTAGCCATGCATGAATCGAGATGCATCGGAAGCGGAATCATGATCTAGGCACCGGTTGGTTTAATGGCCGAGTTGCCGGACATATGGCGCGCTGCCTGTGCACGCTGCCTGTGCGTTGCCGGGGCGCTGCCTGTGCACTGTCTGTGCACACATGCACTGCTGCCAGACACTATACGTGCACATGTGCACCTGCTGCCGAGCGTTGTGCATACAGCTGCTAGGCACCGTGCACATAGCTTCTGGCACTGAGTAATGCCACATTTGAGACATGTTAAAAGAACATACATATGTCAAGTTGTCAAAACAGCTCAGTGGTCACTAAGGATCCGGAAGCGCCCTATGAATGATCTTGAGATCAGGGGGAGATGCAGATTTGAAAGAAAGTCTAGCATATACATGTCATGATCAAATGTGAAGGGTGTGGTTGTTTGTGTCAACCATGTTACACTCTTTTTCCCTTAATCACAGCTTTTTGTCCCACTGGGTTTTTGCTTGACAAGGTTTTTAACGAGGTAACATTGCATGCACCGCTAAGACCATTGATCCCAATTTGTTGTTGATCATGGCAGACTTGTTTAAGTCTTGGCTCACATCTACTTTTGAGAAGCATGTTGGAATGCACCATTCATCAGGAAAATCCGATTGAAGTACACATCAGGGGAGCATCACATGGCGAGTTCTCAATGGAGTAGTCGGTGCGTTGTACTCTTTTTCCTTCGACCAAGGTTTAGTTTTCCCACAGGGTTTTTGTTACTTGGCAAGGTTTTAATGAGGCAACATTGTAAGCACCATCCGGCATATCGGCGCGCGGCACAAGGGGAAGTGTTGTAGGAAATATGACATGTGCGTGTGTGCACTTGGTCTTATGCCGTGTATATGGGCTTAGCCCATGGGCCTTAGATGTAATAGGAAACATGTAGTACATACCATATATATCTTGTTGTACTACACATAGTACATGTAGTACGTTTCCATACTAGGCTCCATGTAAACCCCTATATAAGGGGTCTCTCATTTGATGAATAAAACCACTACGATATTCAGCTCTCATATATCCTAGAACATTTATCGCTTTTTTAGAGCAATAGAGAGTTTTATTAACGGAAATACATATTACAACCATGAGAGACAACGGTGGTGTAAATAAAATCTCCACTCTTCTCTCCATACCTGAAAACCCAACGATTACAATGGACAAGAACCGAAATGGATTCAACCGTAACCTAACCTAATCCAAACGTACCGATACATCCTTACAGTCAACCTCAAGACGAAACAGCTCTTTCAAACATTATATGCCAAACTTACCAGCATATATGCACAGGTAACCTCCCCATTACATTGACAACAAGAACAAACCGACATTAATAGTCTCTGGAAACGACACCATAATCATGGCTCACCCCACAACACGACCAATAACACCAACCTACTAGACACCTAAACCCTCATTCAAAGAGGAGACCAAAACCCTCTCAAAGAGGAGGGACAATAAACCAACCAAAAAAACACCACACCACACCACAGACCTAGGCCCAAAAAGAACCTATGCCCAACCCAAATCCTACTGGATCTCAAAACCCAGGCCTGCGACCTAAATATAGTAACCACCATGTCAATTCCAGCTGCCGCCCGAAGAGCAGTTTCGAATCTTTAAAGTGATGAAACATCTCACGAGCAATGGTAAAATCTTTAGTCAAAATTGACAAAAGTTTTCAGGTTTGTTAACTTTTGGAATTAGCACAGTATTTACACTTGAATACAGTAACAATTAACAAAGGAACCTGAATGACCAGTTCCTTCCATGAACCAAACAATCATCCCTTAGAGCAGATGCAGCAATGGACTAAAAGGGTGGGTTGGAGTGAAAACTCCTTCCACCGTTCTTAAATCAGCCTGGGGTAATGTTGGGACCCACCATGAATTGGTCCAACCCGACCAAGAGGTGGATTGATTCTCAGTCCATATATTAGTCTGGGGTGATTTCCGCGGAGCCCACAAATCAGTCCCCCATGTGCAACAACGGTCCTTTTCCAACGGGAAGAATTCTGAATGAAAAAAAACGGACACTTATAAATACCACTCTTCTTCCTCATTTTTCACAAATTTAATCTATGCATCTCTTCCTTCTCCTATCCATCTCTTCCTTCTTCACCATATAAGTTCTTCACCATATTACATTTTATTCTCCACCAATTCTACCTATATATATATATATCCTTCTTCACCTATTTGTTTTTTTTTCTTTCATTCCCCGATAACAAAATGGGAGAGGCCGGTTGTACATGGACCAAAGAGGAAGAACTTCAATTGTGTGAATCATGGGTGGCGATGACCGTATGCCCCATTACCGGCAATCAACAAACCGTTCAAAGGTTGTGGTATAAGGTTCGGGATCATTATGTTGAAAATTGGACGGGAACAACCCCGGTTCGCCCACCTTTGGCTCTTCAATCTCATTTCAAGCCATTGAAAAAATTACTCAAGCAATGGCACAATGCAAAAATTCAAGTTAGGAATCATCGACGAAGTGGCACCAATCAATTAGATGAGGTAGAAATTTTTAGTGCATCCCCTTAATTTAATGGTTATTAATGTTTATAATATTTGAATTTTTTTCTTATAGGAAAAACAAATTGAATTGGAGTTTCTAAGGGTGGCTAAAAAGCAATTTGATCATGAAGAATGTTGGGAGGCGGTGAAAGACCACCCTACTTTCAGAGATCCACCAACTCCTCATGTTGCCCCGTTTGTCTATTCTACGGCTAGTGAATCCCAAACTGAATCACCAATTAATTTAGGTGATGAAGTTGTTTTAGAGACGCCCTCTAGCTCTGTTGGAAGGCCAATGGGTCAAAAGGCCGCCAAAGAAGCAAGAAGGAAAGGAAAAGGTAAAGAAGATGAGGTGAGTGCATCCATGGTTCAAGCATTACTAGCCATCACCGAGAGCAACAAAATATCCAATGAGCTTCTTAAGAAAAGAGAAGAGGACCGCCGAGCCGAAAGAGAAAGAATGATGGCTTTTGAAGAGTCAAAAGAGGATGCAAGGATAATGGCTATGCAAACTAATGATTTTTCCCCCGACTCGAAGGCTTGGTACAAAAAGTTGAAGAGCGACATAAGGAGGAAATCCGATCCTAATGCAGATTGCTATAGGCCTCTGTTTGAGCAACCACAATCCCCACAATAGAGTATTTCATTTCAATTGTATTTTTCTTGAATTGTTTAGTTGATTGTATTAATGTTTTGCAAGTTTACTACCTCAAATCAAAGTTTACTAGGGGTAGTAAACTTTATTTTTTTGCATCTAAGTTGATTTTTCTCTGTTTTAAGGTGTGTTATGGTCTTTAGAGATACTGTTTTTCAAGTTTAATACCCCTAGTATAAGTTTACTAGGGGTAGGAAACTTTAGCAAAAAGTTTACTACCCCCAGTAAACTTTATTTTTTCGCATCTAAATTGATAGTATAAGTTTACTAGGGGTAGGAAACTTTAGCAAAAAGTTTACTACCCCCAGTAAACTTTATTTTTTCGCATCTAAATTGATTTTTCTCCATTTTAAGGTGTGTTATGGTCTTTAGAGATACTGTTTTTCAAGTTTAATACACCCGGTAGAAGTTTACTAGGGGTAGTAAATTTTTACTAGGGGTAGTAAACAATTTTCCGACGGTTGAAATGAAACAACAAAGCACACATTCAATATTATTAAATCTAACTAAATATAACTCACGTACAACATTATTTGAGGGAAATGAAAAATTACAAACTAAGGAGAGCATCACTTCATCACTTGATTATGCAAATCATTTGTTAATATGAATCACCAAATCATCTCATAACACCTTTCAAAAAAATTAATGTAGTTTAATTACTTTGTTTTTTTCATATTCAGTGAGCATTTTGTGTATTTTTTTGTATAAATAAATTGAATACAATTATAGAGTAGACAACAATAATTGGCTATCAATTAAAAAAATATTTTTATTGAAAGTGAATAGTAATTGGTCCTCGGATTAGTCTTGTTGCTGTATTGCTAAATCAAGGACCAAGGACTAATTTAGATGAATAGTGTATTAGTCCGGGTTAAGGATTGCTCCAACCCACCCAAAATGGGTGCATTTGCTCTTAGAAACACTGGAAACCGTAGCCAGAGGCATACTACGGGATGAGAATGGGAATTTCAATGCCCACAGTAGCCTCTGCAAAACAGGTGGAGCTATGTGCTATAAAAGAGGACTATGAATACCAACAATGCAATAATTGAAACAAATTGCTAGAAGCGGTTTCAGATATTTCTAATCATCAAGGCACATATTTTGGTCAATGGTCATGAGGAAATTTTGCAGGATATCTGAGACTGAGATGCTCTCTCCTCTATGCCTTTGATAACTATACAGCATACTGCTAGAAGCTGCAACACAGTTGCACACTGACTGGCAAGCACTGCATATGGCTACCTAACAGTGCAGTTTGGATAGCTACACTGAACTATGATGTAACAAACCAGAGTAGAAATGTGGAGACAATTACACAAATTTTAGCAATTACTATTTCAATAGCCATAAACAAAAATTCAACCAGAGGTTGAAACTGAAACATAGAAACCTGTAGAAATGACAATTATTATTGCATATAGTAATGCAACAACCAATATGCAAAGCTATCAGATTTTGTCATGTCAGACTGAATCTGAAATGAAGGTGACAACACTCATATATGTATGAGCTAACTGACCTAAGAAATGAGAGAGGAAAATAAACTCTACTACTTCAACTTCGGAATATATACTAGCCCTCCCAACACTAAAGAGCTCGTAAACCTGATATTGCCTAAAACAATCTAAAAACCCATTGATTCATAAACTTGTTTCCAAATCTCAGAAAGGAAATGCAAATCTAGCATTTTGATTCAGTCTTGATGCTACATGACTGAGTTGGCACAAATGATATCCTTCCATATAATCAAAGTCCAGATAACAACAAAATCTTCAGTTACAATAACGGTCATTTGACTCAAGAACATACAATCAAAGGATGTATCCAATAATCTGAGATGTAGAGGAAGCTTTATATGTGTACAGGAATTTTCAGCAAATTTAACACACTATACACACAAAGAATTCCTTAATGAACTTGCTGGGTAACGACCTGAATTATATGCCAACAATCTGAACTATTTATACTTGAATACAGTAACAACTCACAAAGGAAACTGAATGCCCAGTTCCTTCCATGAACCAAACAAGCATCACTTTAATACACCCAACAGAAAGTGTTGCGTTAAAATAATAACAAAATATACCCATTGATGATTTGAGGGAAGAGAAATCACACTAATCTAGCAAGTATATACTAAAATAACAATATAATGCAGGATAATATTATAGAATATAATGCACGATAATAATAAGGTAACACAAAATAACCAAAAAGATATAAGATGAGCATCCTAGCTCAATCATCAACTGGTCATAAACAAATTAATAATTAAGACTAAAACTAGGATGTCATATCTATCTTAAAAATTTATCCACACACTAGAAATACAATGTCTATCATTTAATTAAGCATAAAGTTTATCCTTAAATTTAGCAAGTGAGATGCCCAAACAATACATACATCCATAGAGGTATCACACCTGGGAATAGATAAACCAGGCCATAACAAGGTAATCTGAGGAACCATGCAACACAAATCATTTTCATTAATTGGTTGTGTTGTAATGCTATAGAAGATAGAACTCATGTAGAGGAAAAACCACAACCTTATTCTAAAACCACATAAACCCAATTCTAAAGCTTAGCAGAGAAGAGGGGCCTGACTATCTTTTCAGCTATTAAGTAAGAAATGAACCCATAATTTCCTTCTAAATGTAAATCTCAAAAGAAAAGTGTTGCATTTTCTTTTTCTGTAGTAAGAAGACACTATATAAACAAACATCGTGAGCACAGAAACTGATTTTTCTTTACCTCACCATAATACCTTTCCACTAAATTCCACAGGTACCATAACTACAACATGACGAGTTTCATGCTGCATTCAGCCATTATACAATTAAAAATTGTGTTTTTCCTCCTACATTTAGTAGCACAAGGATTTCGATAATGATTTGCAGCAAATAAAATATCAATGCATATGTTAACCATACAAATTCAGAAAGATAATCACATGTTGGTTCATCTAAAAATAAGAGAACCATTGACTATATATCACTACATGTCAATGTTCCAACTAGAGAATTGAGGAGCAGGTTTCGTAACCAGCATATCCCCCTATTAGCTAAATTCACACCTGACCCAACCAAACCACCATGGTTTCTTAAAGAACCTATAACTTATAACTTAAACCCTAAAGCTACATTCAACACATAACTTAGAGAACTCCGAGATGAGCATCTTAGATTTCTAAGCAAGGAGAGTTTAACCTTCTTAGCTTCAAGGTAGTGAATATTTAGTGATCATGGTATTACACCAACACAAAACATTCCCTTATTGAAATCTCAATATTACTGATGGGATTGATTTCAATATCATATGTGTAGCTTCATTGAGTTCTCTGTTTCATTACCAAGTTAAGTTTCCAAGTGCAGAATCATGAACTTTGAAAGTCTACAATAATCTCTGGCAACAGAATCATGAACTGGGACAAGGCAGGAGGGAATACCAATCTTCAAAACTGGTACTTCAACCCCTAGAAAAGAGGGAACACCAATCTTCAAAGCTGGTACTTCATCCCCAGGAAATGAGAGAGCACATTTATTTTGATTGCAGTTTCATGCTCAGACAGATTCATATAGATACAAGCAAAAACAAATAGCAAATTCTTGAATAGTTTAATACCATACCTAGTTTCAATGGCAACAGTTTAATTCTTAGGGACAAGGCAACATATACGGAGATAGGGGCATCAAAGCACCATGGTTTGTAGAGGCACCTAGTTTCAATGGCAACAGTCTCCTTTGTTTCTCCAATCAGTTCAATATACCTTCGATCCCAGTATCAACCTCAGCAGTTGTAGCTTCTCTACAAAGCAGGAACGAAAATGAAACTTCTAAACATTCTCATTCTTCTCATTTCCATAAGGCACCACCCTCAGCAAGGCAACATATATTAATCCAGTGCAGAATAATGAACTTTGAAAGGCAACAAAAATCACTCTTTGTGAGCTCACTGCATTAGAATTTGTGAGCTCGAATGATCAAGACTCGTGTCAGATTCGCTAATCAGGAACCTTGAAAGGCAACAATCCCAAAGAAGACCATCTTAGAGACAACAATAATCTCTCTTTCCAAAAATATATCCCTGTTAATACCCCTTTTTAGGGATCAATTGTTAGTTTTTAATAGCAAGAGCATAAACTTTCAAGGCAACAATATTCTCTCAGCCACAAAATCATGAACTGGCCATCACCAATAAATCGAAGGCAACTCATAAATCGAAGGCAACATGTTAATCAAAGGCAACTCATAAATCGAAGGCAACATACTAATCGAAGACAACATGTTAACCGAAGGCAACTCATAAATTGGAGGCAACATATTAATCGAAGGCAACATGTTAATCGAAGGCAACTCGTAAATCAAAGGCAACATTTTGATCCAAGACAACTCAAATAGAAAAATGGTAACATATTAATGGAAGGCAACAATTTCATGAACCGGGAACCACCAATTTTCGTGTAACAATCCATTGGAGCAACACCAGAGAATCAATGCAGAAGATTGTAAGTGCAACCTTAATAAGTTGTCTGTTTCAATACCAATCTAAGTTTCCAAGTGCAGAAATCATGAACTTTGAAATGCAACAATAATCTGTCGTGCAATAGAAAGATCATGAACTGGGTAACCCCCAATTCTCAAGAAACAATGTCATGTAATTTTTGGGTGAAAATATTGGGAAACACTAGGCAACTGAATTGGTACTTCAACCCCTAGAAAAGAGGGAGCACCACTCTTCAAAGCCGGTACTTCAACCTCATAATCATATAGATTCAACATCTTGAATGGCAACGGGGAAATCCATGATCTGCAGAACATGAAATCAATGGCAACACAATAATCAATTAATCCAAGGCACCACCAATTATCGCATCAAGGCAAAACAACCAAAAGACTCCAAAATTTGATGCTCAGATTCAAGCAGAGGAGCGAGAGAGCCAGTAGTTCTTACCACAAACGATCCCGGCGAGCATCAACAGCTTTACCGGAAATGGAATTCTCTGGTCTCTCTCCCTGGAGGAAACTTCGGTTTGAAATTTAAAATAAAGCAGCCAGACGTTTAGGTCCGTATAAGAGAACAACACGCCTCTTTTCCAATTTCCTTTTTCTTTTTCCTTTCTTTTCCTTTTGTTTTGTTTGTTTTAAAATTTTATTTTTTGACAAGATTTTGTTTATTTACCTTATTATTTCGACCACAGTGCTCGTGGGTTGCTTTTGAGGAGGTTGGTTGAAGGAGATCCACTATTGTCACAAGAAGGATCAATATATGTATACACGTATGAAAATTGTGTCGAGATATTTAGTACTTTCGTAATTCCTGATTGCTCTTCTAAATTTACAACAATTTAGACAAAAATTACCATTTTTTTGAACCAAATTTACAACATTAAAAGCATTTCCAACAGCTTATGTAAAACTAAAACTATCTTTATTATAGAGGAAAAATACAATTTTCTTGCTCTAATAGCCCATGTAAACCAAAGTGTGAAGAGAGAGAATGAGAACCTATATATTTGTAGAATTCTCCAAATTTGTATATTCAAGAAAGAAATTCATCCAAATAGTACACCAATTTTCAGTCCTTATAAATTTTAGTACACCAACTTTCTAAAACATCAGAATGGTACACCATCTTTTCAGCCCGACCTAGTATCGGTACTTTTAACCGTCAACTCTGTTACCAAAGTTACTAACAACTCCTTTTCATGAGTATTTTGGTCATTTCATATCTGCTTCCCTTACTTCATTCTCATATGAAGAACAAAGGTTGAAACCATAACCTTCATCGACGATTCCTAGCCACATTGTCGTCTAATTCAAGAGAGTGATTGTTGTTCCCACTATGCAAGAGCTGCTTGAGCCCGAACGACGCGTCGTCCACGTTTATTGAGATTCACCGGAGCAGTGAGTAGTCTTGATCCGGAGACGTCGTCGTTTTAGACAGCATAGTATCCCAGTACTATAACCCAATACTGTCGCATCTTTCGCCTCCCAATCTGGTCACGACTTCTAAATCGCCATTGGGAATTAACTAAGGCTTGTAGGCCTACTCATCCATGCTGCCGCGCTCCACAGCCGTGTCAGGTTCAGGTCCCACCGATGAAGTCCCTTGCAGAAGCGACGTGGTGTTGCCGCCGTCGCCGTTGATGGAGGAGGAGAGAGTGGATGCCAAAGTGGGTGGGCTCGGGCTTCTTCTCATATGAAGAACAGAGGTGGGTTCGTTGCTGACGAAGTTGTTATTGATAGAACTATTAGAGTTTAGCTCTAATTTTTATAGAGATTATGTGAGTTCCTCTTTTATAATAGAGAATCAATAGAGGAGCTGTTGGAGATGCTCTGACAACGATTTTATCACATCTGTTTTATACATTTACATATAATTGATCCAAATCACTATATCCACAACTTTTTATTTATAAACTTGTAAAAAGTCATAGATTGAGTAATTACCACTAGTAGAACAAAATTATTTAAGTTATGACTGGATTTACCTTACTGACAACAAAATTGTTCTCATATAAATGTTTATATCACATACACGTAGGTACCATAAAAAATTCTTATTTTCTCTGACGTGTTATTTTCTAATACAATTTATCTAGTTTCTTTTTTATTTTTGCCCCATATTTATCAACTAATTTTACCCTAACACACATTTTTTTTATAAAAAAAAAATGCAAATTGACCACATGTTAAGAAGCTAGTAGTTTCATAACTTAAAACTTTCGAGTTCAAACTTTTTGCATCACGGTAAACGTACAACCTCAATCCTAAATGACTCAAGTAAGACATGTACGTTCTCCACAACTCCCAAGTACATTTTCATGTTCAATCCTAACCTCTGTCCAAAGGACTGACATGAGACGTATATCTAATCTATTGAATCACAAACATAAACACATCTGTGACACCTGATTTCGGCTTACTTTTCGATAAGCTGATTATTATATGTTCATACAAATTTTTTCTTTTGTGTTTTGCTTTCCGATGTGGGTAAACTGAAAGCATCCAGTTCAAAGTTAAAGTATAATTTCATATGTTCGTACCTTAAGCCCTAACATCATTTCACCTTCTGTACTCTTAATTTTAAAAGTTTACGCCCTAGAGTTTTTAATTTTCATATAAAATTTGCTTTCATATAAAATTATAAAATATTTTTTCTTTGGGTAAACTACATAAAAATACTCAGACTTTGAAGCTCATTTCAAATAAATACCACATCTTCAGATTCTTTCAAATAGATACATGAGCTATGCAAAATCATACAAAGTATCGATTCAGTTAAAACATGTCGTTAACTTGTATACATGGCATGTGTGACATGTCAATTCTTTTTGACTGGACATGTCAACAAGGATATTTTAGGCAAAATGTAATAATATTATCAACAAATTGATAATTAAATTGTCAACCATTTCATTACGTTTTCATTTATAGACAAGACATTTTTTCGCCCTAATGTCCCCATTAGAACTAAATTGTCATTTTGGAGTTGATTAAGTAGTCAAGTTGTTTTATGATTAAGCTTATTCTCATTTTGGAGTCTGGATTGTAGTTTCATGGCGTAAGGTTATTCATGAGGCAAGAGAATATTATGATATTCGTGTGAAGTACAATACTCAATTTTTTGAGAAAAAAGAAACGTGCAAACTCAATAGAAAAGATTGACAATTTAATTTATCAATTTGTTCAGAATATTATTGTATTTTATGTAAAATACCCTTGCTAACATGTCCGGTCAATAAGAATTGATATGTCACATATGCCACGTAGACAAGTTAACAGTTTTTTAACGAAATATATAACAGAACTAAAACTTTATAAGATTTTACATAACTCGTGTATTTTTTTTGAAAGAATATGAAAATCAGGTATTTATTTGAAATAAATTTTTCAGGTTTTTTTTGTGTAGTTTACCTTTTTTCTGTGTTTTGTTTAGGGTATGAATATGTGAAAGCATCCAGTTCAAAATTTTTGCTGGGCTTTATTCCTCCGAAGCTGAATGGAGGACAATGACCCGTGGCTAGCCCGAGACAAGCTCTATCACTTCCTCTTCTGCTTCTCTCTCACTCTCCTCTTCTCCACATTAGCCACCCGAACCCCTTACCCGTTTCTACGCCGCCACTCTATTCGGGTCGGGTCACTCTTATCTCTCTTAGCCGGCGCCGCCAAGGAGTTCGCCGATGAGCTCGGCTTCTTCCACTCCGCCGGCGCCTCCGTCAAAGACGCCGTCGCCAATTTCATCGGCGTCTTCGTCGCTTCGCTTATGCTTTCTCTGGTTCGCTACTTGGCCCGATCCGATAATGAGGCGGGTCGGATGAAAGCCCTCTCCATGGTCTGACTGCGCATTTGGGATTTGGAGAAAGGCATTTTGGTGTTTGATGAAGTAGTAACTTATGGTATTTTTTTACTTATTTCAATCCTGTCTAGTAAATTTTATCTGTATGGTTAAATTTGCTTGTTTTGAATTTTTGATTATTGCTCTGGTTATGAGTAGAACTAGTTACATTCAACATCATAATTAGTTTATTTTCAATTTTATAGGATCATCTGGGTTTTATGTGTACTGTGCTTGGGGTGATGTATGATTTTTGTGCTTGATTTAGCTTGGAGTGAACATGTACTAAAGAAATATGTTAATCAGGGGAAGAAAAACAGGAAGATGAAACGGATGTATTTGCTATAACCGTTAGATTTGGTAATCCCGTTGAGTAGAATTACGGTAATGTTGCAAGAACAACAGGATTCTCTAGTGTTGTGTTCAATTTCAAGTGTTGATAGTTAATATGATGAAATGATTTCTATAAGTTCATGCGATATAACGGTGAACTTGATGTCCGAACCGCTTGTTCACTTGTCAATTTGTGTGATATACTTGCATGTTGAATCAGTGAAGTTTCATGTGAGATGTGAATCCTCGGATGCATGATGTAACTAATGCAAGTGACAAAGCTGGAAAAGATTAACTTAATTCCTCATACGTGTGATAAGAACATATAATAATTATAGTCGATTAATAAGAGACTAAAAGTCCTCTCGGTGTTGCATGTAATAGTTCTCCTTGACCACTTTCAAAAAAAATTATCGATGGTTCTTCCCTCCTTAAGTACGATACTTATAGCATAATTTAGATTGCAAAAATCTCATCAAATTCAAGCTTATTTGGAGATAGGATTGTAAAATTATATATGTTTCCCTGTTGGTAGAGACAGCATTTGTGTATTGCAATACAAGTTCATAGGTATCCTGCATGGTTATATTACCATGTCATCTAAATCATGGGTTTACTGTTTCTGATGGTAGATACTTCTGACATTATTCAAAATTGCACAACTAATATGCTTTGTATGGAGATAATCTTATAATTTGTTTTTCGTAAATGTAATTTTGTCATAGACCATTAGATTCTCACTTCCCTTTGATCCTAAGCTCTCCAACACTTGCCAATTTGTTATATAATCTTCATGAGGGTGATCCCCTTGGGCATGCGTTTGTGTCTTTGCCAAAACTTTGCTTTTACTGTGTGTGTGTGTGTGGCATGTGTCTCTGACTTTGGCACAAACTTTGCCTTTACTGTGTGTGTGCACGTGCGTGTATGTGTGTGTGTGATTTCCATAATGTGAGTAATAATGCAAGAGAAAGAGAGTTCCATTGAGGTCTATGAGAGGACAGTTGATGGTATGAATTTTGTTTTTGGGCATCTTTTTGTTGAGGCTATGAGATGACAGTTGATAGAATAAATTTGTTTGTGGGCCTCAGTTTCCCCGGCTTAAGAATGAAAATGAAATTTGGGATGCTCTTCACATGTGAACTCGAGAGAGGCAGTTAAGATCATTTTTTACTGAGCTGACGTATACTAAAATCGTTCTGTATTGGGGCTTTTTGAAATTTTCAGAGGCTATTTGTATTGGTGGACTTGTTGTGCACACTTTCATTGGGTTGCTGTATTTCTGTTCATCCATTGTGAAAATATGTATGTCTGTATAGCTAGTTCATTCATGTGTTGGTGTTCGCCATGGACATGAATCACTTGATCAGCTTCTATAGTTTTGTAAAAATAGGAATTGCTAGCATATGTTGGATACCTTCCATACATTTTGCAAGATTCCACCTAGTTGAAATGTGATGCTGTTTCTGCATTTGTACCTTTTCTATTAGACTACATTCTGGATGATCTTGCCAAATTTCGACTTGTTTAGATAAAGTATGTGATACTTTTGTTGAAGCTGTATGATCATTTTACTAGGTAATTTTACATATTCTGTTGTATTTGGATGTTAGCTCATGATCATACATACTTCCTTCTACTGAAAAGAACTATATATATATTTATTTCTCTTCTTTTATTAAATACATGTATGGGGCTTTTGGTGTGATATTGTCGTAAGCATAACATGTATGTATTTTATTTACTGCACACAAATTATTTTATGTACTTCTTTCCGAGCTCAGAACTTTGGAACTGAAATCTAATTCAATATGGTGTGCCATGAGTAGGCGTTGGTGTTGATGTGAGAGTAAATAGAAGTGTTCCCTGGTACATGATTATGAGAAGGCTGTTATGGGACATGCTATTAATGCTAAAGATCTGCAAATCAAGGAGGGGAAAGAAAACTGCATAATTTCTTGCAAAATCGGAGAAATATAATATGTATGTACTTCCCACTGGGTTTTAGGAAATGATGGAACACTAAATAACACATTATTATTATAAGTCTGTTACCTGATTTCATATTGGTTAACAAAGGTCAATCCACAACTACTCCACCGTTGTAAGAGGAAAAAAAAGAGGTGTGGTTGACAGGAGAGAATCCCTACCTTTGCTAATTATTAATACACAACTATTTCATTTTCTATTATGTACTGCCATAGATCATTGTATTTGTAACTGAGATCATCACTATATTTCATCTCACTTCCTTGTGGCATACCATGTGCATCATGTCCTGATGGGAGCTTTGGGACTTTTCATGTAGGCTTGACAAAGGTGTTGAGCAGTCATCTTCTGAAGCTCCTTGTCAAAGGCTTTTCACCTTCTTCCTCTGGCAGCTTGACTGCTGTGTAGGTTCCCGCCCCGCAGAGTGCCCCAAGAACCGGTGCAGTAAGGTAGACCCATATGGCTTTGAAGTTGTTTGCAGCAATGGCTGGTCCTAGTGTTCTCACGGGGTTCATGGAAGCTCCTGTTGTCTCCCTGCACATTAGTGTGAAGGAAAGGTTGTAGTGAATCATCCGTTCTATATTGGACTTGTTGAATTTTTTGTTGACAAAATCTTGAGAGTTGAATTTGTGATTATTAGATACACAGGCATAGATAGTTAGTTTATTGGTCGGAATTTAGTCATACCCAGCTATGAGTATGTTGAGCATGACAGTTGCGCCCACTGCGATTCCCGCCAATTCCCCAACCTGCATTTTACAAGATTCAGTGATTTTACAATTACCAAGTGAAAAGTTATATTTGCTATTTAAAATGTTTCAGTCTCATAGTTGAAAGGTTTCTAGTTTCTATCATACTTGTGGTAAGATGAGCTCCAGTTTTATGAGCCAGTGTTGTTGGCAACAGGGCAGTCTACCCTCCATTATTTCACTCAAGCTGGATGGCTTAACCTTTCAATGGATATATTTTCACTTCTAACTTTCTAAGTTGACCTCGGTTTCAGAGACATGCACGAACTTGAACTGTTGGATCACTTGGATGCATGAGATTTAAATATAAAAGTGCTGGTGACTTCTTCATTGGAAATTGGACTAAAAGAGGTGCCATCTCTGTATGTCCTATCTTATTGACTCTTGTCTAATGCATAAGATATTTAAAATGAATCCCTGTCTCCTGGAAAATCCAGGGAAGGTTGGAGTTTGTCTGGAAATTTATTCAAAAACTAAATATTTCAAAATCCAGGATAGAACAATATTATCAGAACTATAATCCACTCGGAAGATTTTGAGTCTCAATCTCATTATTTGTTCATGAAAGAGGTTAGGTTTTGTGAGACTTACAGCTCTAGTGTCGGTGGCAACAGCAGTGACCACAAACATGAGGTTGAAGCTGATGATAAACTCTAAAGCAAAAGCCTGACCATAACTTCCTGAAGGAACTGTAACTCCACCCCCCATTATGGGGTGAAAAATCACCTTCAAGGCAAACGCAGAACACAGAGATGCTAACACTTGTGCTCCAATGTACACCGGTACCTGCGAAACATATCACAAAACCGCCCAATTTTCTTGTCACATATATAGTTATGTGCTTATGTTAACATTACAAGACTTCCAGTCTGCACCATATTTTCAAATATGCTAGACTGATAGTTTGGCAACGAACTTGACCATGCTAGAATGTTTGGTGATAGAAAGTTTCTCACAAGTTTCCATGAGAAGTGCTTGAGTGCAGCAAAGGCAATGGTGACAGCAGGGTTCAGATGAGCTCCAGAGATGTGACCTGTTGATAAAATCACGACCATAACAGCAAGTCCGGTGGAAGCTGCAAGGCCTACAAGGCTTTCCGTGCCTTCTGTCTTTTGGTTCACAATAGCTGTTGCTGTCCCAGCAAATATCAGTATGAAAGTGCCTAGGAATTCAGCTCCCACCTGGATTTGGAACCATCCCATCGAAAATGGGCGAGTCTTAAAGTTTCAAATTTTGCAACATTATGCAAGTACTGGTGAAGCATGCAAATAACACTAGAGCTACAAGTCTCAGGAGCTCAGGTTTCATACCTTTCTTGCAAGTGAGACAGGAGGGGGTGGTAGTGCACATAAAGCTTTAGGCAATGCCCCTTCTTCCAAAGCCCAATCATCAACAGTAAAGCACTTGCTGCAGCTCTTGAGAAGTGATTTCCTACCAATCCCACTTGATCTGTGATCTGGCTTGAACCCACCAAAGAGAGGAGCACCAGGAGTGCCTGGTGTTACTGGAGTTGAAGGAGCTGAGGGAACTTCCTCATTGCCATTATTGTTGTCCATTACTCCAAAAACAAAAACAGCAAAAACTAGGTGAATTAAATAAAGGTTGGAGTACAGAGAAGAGAAGAGAAACTTGTTTGAGTTTCTAGCTTCACTAATTGTTTGTTTCTATGTTTTGAAGAGTGGAGGGAGGTCATATATATAGTAATAAGATGGGGTTGACTCAGAGAATCCCAAGAAGAAAAGTGGGGAGGAAGAAGTAAGTGGCTGAAACTGCTGGGGATGAGGAATTGTGGACGGTGGGACATTGCAGAGACTTGCTCTTGCACTTTGGGTGTATGCATAGTACTGGGATTTCTGCTTTTGATTTTGATATATATTTGTGCATCAAAATTATATATCAATGGCTCTTACTCAATAATTGTGTAAGCTACATTCTCAATGAATTCCCAAACTTATGGTGTCCCCATATGGAATGCATGTGATGTGTCAAATAATTGTAGGGATGGAGAAAGACATGAAGATAGTAGAAGTAAATTGCAGGAAAGTGAGAACTGTCTTTTTCAACTTCAGACTTAATTTTTGGAGTGAATTTGCATGCAGTTTTTGTCATATTCCCTCTAGATTTTACCAAAGCCAAACCCACCCAAGTATCTCCATGAACATTTATCACTAGGCATTGTAACTTACTTACCAAGTTACTGATTTTTCTTATTATTTTTTATCTGTAGAAGAATCTGGGATTGGTTTTTTTCCTGATAAGATTGGCAGCAGCTGTCACCTTGCTCTTTTACAGGGAATTTTACAGAGGATAAGCTTTCACCCCATCCTACACCAGGCCACTTGAACTTGTAAGGTTCTTAGGCAAACTGTCAATTCTATTTTACTCTTTGTGAAAGGGAACAACTGGACCATTAGTTATAGTATGTGTCAAAGGACCAGGTATTAGATAGGAATATATATATATGTAAAGTTTAGATTTATATTTAACATAATGCTATATGTTTAGCTAAATGTTAAAGTCAATAGAGTCAGCACCTTCAAAAGTTGATGAACATGGTTGCAGCATGCTTAGCTGGCTGCAGTGTGCATCAGTGCATCTGTGCATTTGTGTCTATTTGTCAGATTTATCAAGTAAGATAGTTTTAGAAAGACAAAAAATCCAAAACTGATGCAGAGAATCTTTGAAAATAAGCAGTGATAAGATTATTCATTCAAGCAATTATGTACTTATACATAGTACAGTTTACACATGGTACTTGAAAGTGGTCTGGTTCTGAGCTTCTGATTGCATTAAGTTGCATAATTGGTTAAACTGGCCAAGTGTAGTTGTTGGTGAAGTTTACTTCCAAGTGGTTTTAAACAAAATGCAGGAATCTCATTTGAGCTACAAATAATACTGTCATTGAAGTTTCATTTTTTGTCAAATTTTCAAGAAATCATTTCATATTAATTTTTGTTAATTATTGTTTCTCTATTTGTTATTTATCACAACCTCCCAATCTTCTTTTCTTCCAGAAAAAGAAAGTGGTCTTATGAATACTTATTTAGCCATTGGAATATGTTCTTCACTACATAGAGTTGTAGAGAGGTGTATGGAGGAGGAAAACATTTTTTCTCTTTATTGTTATTTTATTTTATAGGACAACAGTTGCACCTTGATGTTTTCTATTGTTGTCTGAAGCGTGATATTATTCTCCAACAGTTGGCTGAAAATAGTTTAAGTATATATAGGAAGATAGATATTGATCTCAAGTATCTGTGATTACTCTTACTGTGTAAACATATAATGCAGCGATGTGATATATATGTGATAGCTAGCTGATGCAGCAATAAAAGAGTCCCTTCAGCATTACTCTTTTCGAAGATTACAATCTCCGAAAGCATCATCGGATTGTGGGGTGTTGGTGAAGACAACCACCTGTGATTGTATGTTCAATCCTGACAAGTAGTGTGATAACTGCAGCATAGAATGCATGAAAGAGACTGAATTAGGCAGGGACAATAGATGCTCAAATAGCAAGAGGGGTGACAAGAAGCTAATTTAAAGTCGACGAATTGCCTCAAAGAGTTAACAACAAGTGATTGGCAAGTGCGAGCTTCTTCATCTCATTATTCTCAAATCCGCCGGTGGTTTTTTCAAGCAGCAAGACATGTCAGTTTGGTGCTCGACCGAAGAACATTTCCTAAATGGCGGCTGTGTATATTAGAGAAATGCAAAAGAAACTTTACTGGTGTGAATGAATTATGCAGTGTTGCTTTCAATGGTGTAAAAGCATTTTTTTCTTGGCAAAGAATGGTGTAAAAGCATTGGAGGCCATTACGTAGTTGCGATTCTGATGAAGAGGAATCAAGGAAATGCTTGAACTGTATTTAATATGGTTAACATCAAATCAACAGAAAATTCGAGTGGGAAAAGCCTAAAAAGGAGATTATGAGGAAGAATAATCATAGGTGGCACCGATTCTAGTTTTCATGTGACCATCTATGAACGTACGACCCTTCCCTTCCTCTCTTTATGACTATTTTTACACATTTGATTGGTTATAGTCAAACAGCGACAAGCGTGACCCGTATACTGTCCTAAATTAACCACATTTGAGTTTTAACCACAAAAGGTCTCGGTACAAATAGGAATGACTTACCCACTTATATGTTATATTTTATTTGTGAGATCTCTCATCTCCAACACTTCTCCTTACGTGCAACCTAACATTTAGGTCTGCATGTGAAACAGATTAACAAACTGAACCCGGACCTCATGATAACCAGAACCAGATCAAACTCCAAATAACCAAACTGAGACCATGACCCCTGAAAAAACGCACACGGGCAAACTGGAGACGCAACTGGAGAATGACCTGCTCTGATACTAAGTCAAACAATGGCAAACGTGGCCCGTGGATCATCCTTGTACCGATACTGTCCATACTTAACCACCTTTAAGGTGTTGGGTTTTAATCACAAAAGACTTCGGTATAATTAGGAATGACTCACTCACTTATATGTTATATTTTATTTGTCATTTTTCTGATGTGAGATCTCTCATCTCTAACAATGACTTATGAAGATGTTCTCTGTTCTCTATTGTAATTTTGTTGACTCTGTGTTGGTAATCTAGCATGATAATGTAGTAGCAGCAATAAGCGTTATGCTACTTATGTGGAGAGTGTTGAATTTTTAGCAACTGGATGAAAGTTACAACATAGAAAGATGAGGCTGTGAAGAGGTAGTGATTGATGTGAAATCTTGAAATTTAACTACATACTAAGAGAATCTCCAACAACTTCTCCAATTTTTTTTTCTAAAATGGAGAAGCAAAAGACAAAATCTCAAAAAAAATTACTCAAACTTCAACGGCTTCTCCATTTTTTAGAATTTAATATTTAATGGAACAATAAAATATATTATTACAAGATTAATTATAACAAAAAAATAATTCAAATTATATTTTATCCGCAAACAACCAATAAAATATTTTAAATATGTTTGATTCTTATTTGAATTAGTGATGAATTAAATTTTGAGGGAAGGATAACTTTGCTACAAATTTAGGGAAAAATGCTTATTTTTCTTCTTCATCCCCATTTTGAGGAATGAGATGAGGAAGCTATTGACCACAAAATACACAAAAATTCTCCAAATTTGAGAAATTCAAGAATATGAAGAAGTTGTTGGAGATGCTCTAAGCGGCCTCGCGCCGACTTACTGTAGCAAAAGAAATATAATGAGTTCAAAACAAGGTCTGGGATAATGTTTCTGTCTCTTATTCTTCTCACTAGGAGGTATATTTATACAAGTACGTACATGTCTACAACCCTAATACAATTAGTTTAGGAATCAATTACCATAACCTCTAAGGAAAGAAATCCCAAACTTATTTACATTCCTATTTCAACTTACATTCCTATTTCAACACTCCCCCTCAAGTTGGCGCATAGATGTCAAACATGCCCAACTTGCTAACGAACTTCGAAAAAATCTGATATGAAACAGCTTTGGTGAGAATGTCTGCATGTTGATCCTCTGATCTTACCTTCGGTATTTCAATAATTTTTTCGTCTAACTTTTCTTTGATGAAGAACCTATCAACCTCCACATGCTTGGTCCTGTCGTATTGAACGGGATTAGCTAAAATTTCACATGCAGTTTTGCTATCACAATGCAACTTCATCGGCTCATTTGGACCATAACCTAAATCATTCAACAACAATTTAAGCCATAATAATTCGGTAATACCTAATGCAATACCCCGATATTCTGCTTCAGCACTTGATCGAGCCACAACATTTTGTTTCTTGCTCCTCCACGTAACAAGATTCCCTCCCACAAACGTGAAGTATCCCGATGTTGAGCGTCTATTATCTATCGCTCCTGCCCAATCTGCATCTGTATATGCCTCAACTTTCAAGTGACCGTTCTTTGAAAATAATACTCCTTTTCCAGGAGCTGACTTTACATATCTCAAGATACCCATTATAGCATCCATGTGTTGTGTTTCCTGGTGCGTGCATGAACTGACTCACCACACTCACGGCATAGGCCAAATCCGGTCGTGTATGAGTCAGGTACATCAGTCTTCCCACCAACCTCTGGTATCGGCCCTTATCACACGGCACTTGATCTGGTTCAATAGATAATTTTAATCCTTCTTCTAAAGGCATATCACAGGGTTGACATGCCGACATTCCCGTTTCTTGTAATAAATCCAGGGCATATTTCCTTTGTGACAGAAAGATGCCTTCTTTTGAGCGTGAAACCTCAATTCCCAAGAAATACTTTAGAGTACCAAGATCTTTCATCTCAAACTCTTGAGATAAATACCTTTGGAGTGCCTTTCGCTCATCATGATCATCACCTGTCACCACCATATCATCCACATATACAATGAGAGCTGTAATCTTACCACCTCTTCGTTTTAGGAATAAGGTATGATCAGAATTACTCTGACTATATCCAAATGCTCGCATGGACTTTGCGAATCTTCCAAACCATGCTCTTGGGGATTGTTTAAGACCATATAATGCTTTCTTCAAGTAACACACCTTGTTACTATGTTCCATAGGTTTGTTTGACCCTGGTGGGAGGTCCATATACACTTTTTCAGTCAACTCACCATGCAAAAAAGCATTTTTCACATCAAATTGTTGCAAAGGCCAGTCAAGGTTTGCAGCAAGAGATAGAAGAACACGGACTGTGTTGAACTTCGCGACAGGAGCAAACGTCTCATCATAATCAATCCCATATGTCTGCGTGTAACCTTTCGCCACTAATCTTGCCTTGTATCGTTCAATTGATCCATCTGATTTGTGTTTCACTGTATAGATCCACTTACACCCAACTGGCTTCTTCCCACTTGGTAATTCAACAATCTCCCATGTAGCATTCTTTTTCAGGGACTTCATCTCTTCATCCATGGCTGCCTTCCACTTTGGATCGGCTAATGCTTCCTGCACACTGTTAGGAATAGACACAGAAGATAATTGATTCACAAAAGACTTATTTGATTCAGACAACTTATGGGTTGACACATAATGACTCATGGGATATCTAACTTTACTAGTCATGTCTGGTATATATGTAGGTGCTGGTATACCCCTATTAACTCGAGTGGGGAGTACTCGTTGTGGACCTTCATGCTGAGTCTGCAGCTCTTGGGGAGTTGCCAGGTCAAGCTCAGGTTTCGGTAACGGATCTTCCACTGTTTGTGATACCTCGTCTTCCATATTATGGTCATCTTCCACATGTGGAAGATCATCTTCCACATTAGGATCATCTTCCATATTATCCTTACTCGTATCCAAAACATCACCCATGTTCTCCATAACCTCAAACACTGGATCATAAGTAAGAGTCTGAACTTCTTGCCTATGCTCCCCCTGACGAGAAGACTCAGGTGGGAAATACATAACTTCTTCATGAAACACCACATCCATTGTCACGTGCATCATCTGACTTGGCGGGTGGAAGCACCGATACCCTTTTTGGTTTGCGGCGTACCCAACAAACACACACCGAAGGGCACGTGGCTCCAATTTGCTTCGTTGATGCTTGTGAAGATGGACATAGGCTTCACAACTGAACACATGAGGAGGTAGCTTTGCCGTGGCAGGAGTGTTCACCAAGTCACTGAGGGTTTCCAACGGTGTCTTGAAGTTCAGGACCCTCGAGGGAACTCTGTTGATTAAATATGCTGCTGAGGAAAGTGCTTCTCCCCAATACTGTAGCGGCACATGCCCTTCTAGCAATGAGGCACGAACCACTTCTAGTAAGTGACGATTTTTCCGTTCTGCTACTCCATTCTGTTGGGGAGTATATGGACATGTAGTTTGATGTATGATGCCATTTTGCACAAGGTAGTCCTGGAAATCGGCACTAAGGTATTCACCCCCATTATCACTACGGAGTACTTGAACTTGAGCTTGATATTGTGTCATAATCATCTTGTGAAATCGCTGAAACAACATATTAACTTCACCCTTAGTTTTCATAAGACAGAGCCATGTCATCCGAGTACAGTCGTCAATAAACGTCACAAACCAACGATTTCCATCAAAAGTAGCATTCTTAGATGGTCCCCAAACATCAGAATGACTGAATGAATTATCATAAACGGAACTGAACTTTTATTGAAACTTGGTGGAAAAGAAACACGGTGGCTCTTCGCCATTTCACAAACACCACAACGAAAACTAGACACATCAATCTTTGAAAATAAACTAGGAAACAACTTCTTTAAGTAACCAAAGGAGGCATGTCCTAACCGACGATGCCATAACCAAATCGCAGATTGCTTCTTCTCCCCCTCGGATCCATCCATGGATAAGGCTTGAGTCAACTTATGTGAACTTTCTGACATCATATCAAGGTAGTAGAGCTTTCCTTGCCTAACTCCATAGCCAATCGTCTTTCGGGTTTGAATATCCTTGAACACACAGAAATATGGCCAGAAAATCACGATACAATTCAAAGCAACGGTTATTTGAGCCACAGAAATCAAATTATAATCCAAAGTCGGAACCACAAGGACTGTATCCAAATTCATGTTCTTAGTGAGTGAGATGGACCCCTCACTAGTGACTGGTGCTGTATTGCCGTTTGTTGTATGAATCCCAGGTTTGGATGATGGTTTAATATTTTTAAGTTGTCTAGAATCAAAAGTCATATGATCTGTAGCACCCGAATCAATTATCCATGTACTATTCGAAACAGAGTCAGAAACATTTAAAGCCTTACCTTCATTACCTGTAGTAGCAATTGATGCTGATGCCCTCTCTCTTCCATGTTCGGATTTGCTGCTTTCAGCAACCGCAACGGTTAAGTGTTGCTGCTTCTTTTTGTTTCGGTTTCCCCACCATTCCGGGTAGCCAATAACCTCGAAGCATCGAGACTTTGTGTGGCCTGTTTGTCCACACACGTGACACACCACATCTGCATATGGTTTTGTTGAGCTATGATCTGGACGCGTTCCGGAATCAGAAAGACTTCCAGAACTTGTTGACTTAGGCCAATCTGATTGGCTTCGGTTTGTACGAGTGCGGGGTGGCTGGTTTCGGGCTACCATGGCTGCAGTATCAAGCAGTGCATGTGTTTCATTCATGGTTGCTCGTCTCAGGGAATCACGACGTACAAACGAGAATGTTTCTTCTAACTCTGGGACCGGATCTTTTCGCAGAATTTCTCCGCGAATCTGCTCGAACTCTGAATCCAATCCGGCCAGGAAAATATGCACCCTCTGACGTTCAATGGACTTCCGGTACAACTCGATATCATCAGCATCTTTCATGATCACCTTGTCTCGATGATCCAATTCTTGGAAAATTTCCGTCAACTCGCCATAATAGGCAGAAAGGCTTTTTCCGTTTTGTTTTGCAGAAAAAGCTTTCTGATGTAGGGCAAAAACTTGTACTTCATCAGTACCATCATAGAATGTCTTTTCAAGGGCACTCCATACTTCACGGGCAGTGCGCAATCTGAGGTAGCGCTTCTGGATCTCAGGAACCATGGACATAAGTAACCATCCTTTGACCTTTTGGTTATCAGCATACCACTTGTCATAATCTGCTTCTCCTTCTCTTGGTTGTTTACTTTTTCCACGAATGTATTGAATCTTCTCACGTCCAGCGATGTGCATCTCCATCATCTGAGACCATACATCGTAGTTTGTTTCAGTCAGGGTTATTCCGGCATTGAATCCAGAACCTTCAGATTGTATCACAATAGGAGGAGCCGTCTTCTCTCCCATGGTGATGGTGCGGCGTGTATCGGTGGTGCGGCGCCCAAGATCGTTTTAAACCTAGGCTCTGATACCAAGTTCAAAACAAGGTCTGGGATAATGTTTATGTCTCTTATTCTTCTCACTAGGAGGTATATTTATACAAGTACATGTCTACAACCCTAATACAATTAGGTTAGGAATCAATTGTCATAACCTCTAAGGAAAGAAATCCCAAACTTATTTACATTCTTATTTCAACTTACATTCCTATTTCAACATAATGTGATGACAATTTTGCTCCTGTGCTCTCTGGGTTTCTACTCGTTTTGCCACCGGTCGTAGTTGCTGGGCTATACACATGTAGATGTCTTCTGCGCCAACGTACTCACCTTGCCTTTTCACTCATTTATGTAATCACCAGTTCACCACCACTCCACAATCATGATCGATTACTCACTTATAGTGTACCCAATGATCACGGGCGGGATTGTGTTGCTGCTTGAAGGGTCCGGACCCCCTCTTGGGTTATATTCATAGTAATGGAAAAATGGAGAAAATAAATAAAGGAACAACTTTGAGGTACGACTTGAGTCATTTTCCTTAGAGTGTTATTTGCCCCCACTCAATGAGTTTGCTAAAGGGGTTCTTGGCAAATCACTTTCAAGATATAACAGTTTGGAGTCTGATATAACAAAATTGAAGAATTTCCCTTAGAAAAATAGGAGAGGGAGGGGAGACAATTGCTAGTTGATTTGTTGATGATGATAATGATCCGAAACTTGTGGCATGTAGTATGTTTATATAGAGAATGAAAAGGTATCAAAGACACCTTTTCAATATAAACACAACTTTTCAATATCAACTGTTGTCTAACTCTAAGAGTTACGTACCTCTTAAGCCTAAACATACAATATCATATATCACATGTTGTTTCATTATAATTATAATTCAACTATATATATATAATTGAAATTATCTATAACCCCAAAATTTTCTCTGCATATCAGCTATTATCTTACGTAATTGGCTAGAAAAACCATATGAAGAGGTTTCTTCCATTGATTAAAACACCCCCTCCGCCTGTTCTTTCTCCCACACACACCATTTAAGCCCACTCACAATATGATCTTCATTGCTATATTTTTAGTGTGAATGTAATACATTACGTACGTAAAGGGAACAATCCACCTTCCCGGTCCACCGGATCAATAAATTGAATAAAATCATGTTAAAACTCTCAATCTCAGTGAATAAATATTATCTAGCCAATCATTCAAGGGTCCCGACAATGACTTGATTAATAATGCCCGAGCCCAGTCAATTTTCCCATGTATATATGGAGTCTAGAAGAGTGCTAGACCACTATAAAAGGGATTGATAGTATGCATTTGTAATCTAGTATTAATAAGTAATTGGTTTCTTTGTGCTGTAAGTCAGCCTTTACTCAAGTTTCATATGTGAATGTTAGGAGGCTAGAACAGTTTCAGACCTCAGTAGAAGTGGGGCTAGTTATAGGCATTTAACTAGTAGTAAAGAACCATATATGGTTTAAGGATCCATTAAGTCTTTAATTTTTCGGTGTGCCAAGAGACTTTCAGTTTTTGTTCTTAGTTGTTCATATCATCGAAATAGTTTTTTTAAAATTGAGCAACAATCTATCCTCATTCATACCGACGGAGGGTCTAATATGACACAAGCATGCATATATAGCTTATTGTCTGCTCCAAAATACAATAAAATCTTATACGATAGCTGGTTACTGATTATTCTCTTTTTCTCCTGATCTCCAGAACGATGAGAGAAGCAATTCACTTCAATTGGCTTCTGCAGAGCAGAAAAGGCGGATGAGAGTGTCCTGAGGCTGGTTGAACAGCAAAAGGTATAACTCCAGGCTACTTGAAAATTATAGAAATTTCATACAGAATATGGTTTCATTGGTGTTCACTGACTAGGACTTTTTACTTGTCAGAGGGAAAAAATGGATGCCTTGGATAAAATACTTAAGTTAGAAACGCAATTGAATGCCAAGCAGAAGGTGGAAATGGAAATTGAAGAATTGAAAGGTAAATTAGAGGTGATGAAACATCTTGGGGATCAAGATGATGATGCAGTTCAAAAGAAGATGAAAGTCATGAAAGAAGAGTTGGGGATAAAATTGAAGAGCTTGAGGCTTTGGAGTCTCTGAATCAAACTCTAATGATCCGAGAGCGTCAGAGCAATGATGAGCTGCAAGAAGCTCGTAAAGAATTAATAGCAGTATGCATTTCTTTTTAGTGTGAACTTGGACGCTGTTAATTCACACACACACACACTCAAACAAGAAAAGCGTTCTTTGGCTATCAAACTTTAATTTTTCTTCTTAAGTTTGGTGCCGGTTTAGTGCTTATCCATAAATCAATCACTGAGCTCTAAACTTAAAAGTCTTACATGATTAATTACTGAAATTATACAAGAGTCACTAGTTAATGCTCAGCCCTTATTGAGGTAGAAATAATGAGGTTTTGTTTTATCATCTATTTATTTCGTTTCCTTGGAAGCCACATAAATCGATAAAATACCTTAATAAGGGGGAGGAGAAGAAAAAAAACAGTGACGTGCTTATGAGTTCTGAGTGATCAGTTGAGATTAAAATAAAAGGTAAATTCTTTTTTAATAGTGTCGTTATAGATTCTTTTTTCATGTCAAATCTCTAGGGTGAGACAAAAGTATGATAAAGAGCTAGATGTATGCAGCTATTCATTTTCTATTTTATTTTATTTTTTCATTCCACTTTCATAGGTCCGTCATTCATACATATCAATTGAAACAAAATATTTCTACTCTTTGTTTTTCAGTAAGAGAAAGAAATTATTTGTATCTTTAACGTGTCCTCGCATGAAAGCTCACTGTTTTTATCTTGTTTAAGGGTTTGTCTGAAATGTTGGATGGTCGAGCTCATATTGGGATAAGAGAATGGGAGAGCTGGATCAAAAGCCCTTGATGCATGCAAGTCAAAATTTTCTCTTGAGGAAGCACAGGTTCAGGCCTTCACTCTGTGCTTCTTGTGGCAGGAAAACCTGAAAGATCCAGATTGGCATCCTTTCAAGGTGATAGAGAATGAAGGGAAAGCTGTGGTATGTCTTTTCAATAGCATCAACCTTTTATTTCTCAGTTAATTTAGTAACCAATAATGCAAGTGCAGATGTACCTTGAAGCATTATCATGATAAAATGTGCCTGCAATGTTGTTTTGTTTTGAACTGTCTCTTGGTTCTATTGCTTTTTTTATATCAATCCTGAACATAATGTTGTATCGGGCAAGGAGTGAGGTATTTTTCTTTCTTTTTGGTCTTATGAGGATTTTAGGAAATTGCAAGAAACATGGTTTAGGTGGTGTATATCCATTGAAGGCATGCAACCAAACCGCAATCCAAACCAACTGATAATGGGTGTAGCGGTCCACAATATTAGACATAGTCATGTAAGGCCTAGTACTAAGTCAGATCATTCAACTCTAAATCAATTGCTTGCGGGGAAAGGATCAACATATTTTTTGTTGAGCAAAGCTTAAGCTCCGGAGGCAGGAGATCCTGTATTCAATAATTTTAATGTGTATCCATTCAGATGGGAGGCATATTTGATGATTGAAAGGTTATTCCTGTGGACAAAATGAAATTATTTCATATTTCTATCTTTTTCACCTCAGAGATTTTGATAGTATAGGCTGGTGGAGTTTGGGGAGACGCTTCTATTCTAAAATAAATGAGCAGTTATGCTTTTTAATTTTTTTATGTCGACAATGATAGAACTAACTTTTCTTTTCTTTTGGTATTGATATTGATACTTCTACATGTTATATATCATTCTCGGACATGCATGGTCTATCAGGATTACCTTGAAAATGTATGGTTTAGCTAAGTTTCTATTCTGATTTAAAAGTCCAGTTGTGTGATTTTTGTCTTGAATGATCTGCAGCACAACATATTATCCCACATTTATATCAAAATCCTAATAAGCTGAGATCCACTGAATGTAGTTGTTGACCAAGTTGTGCTGAATAAAATTTGTCTGTGAAGAATGAGGATGAGTGGAGAAAAGTAAACATTGAAGATTTCACCTTATTTGGCATGCTTAGAGGATATGTGTATTTGTGTTGATAATTGATTCATTTCTGGAAGTACTAAGATCTTAAGGAATTATCTTTCAAAGGCCGATTGAAAAGATGATTAAACTGTTCACATGCCGTGTGTTGCAGGAATTGATAGACGAGGATGATGAGAAGCTACGTAAGCTGAAGGAAGAGTGGGGGCTTGACATACATGATTGCGTTACAGCTTTGAAAGAAATTAATGAGTATAATCCAAGTGGGAGGTATATTGCGTTAGCTGTTTTTTTGTCCAATGCAAATTCAAGTTCTGAGTATTGTGGCTAATACTCAATTTCAGTAGATTTTTTTGCCTGTCTTTCTCGATTATGGATGATTTTTATGTGATTTCTTTTATTCTATTTTTTATCACTGCTTTGAGTGACCTTATTTTCTGTACACACCGTTGTTATTGTTCTCATTTTGTGTGGTTTCTTATTTCTTAGGCAACAGCACATAGTGGACCATGGAATTTGAAGCTTAGATGATTGTTAAGTGCAACTGTGCTAGTCGAAGGCATGACCATGTTTCTATGAAGCTGTGTTTCATGTTTAACCTTCCTTACGCGGATCTTATGCTAATGAAAAGAGCTTGTAATGTTGGAAGACCTGTACTTTGTTTCATATTGAACTTAAAAACAAGTTTTATGGGGATACTATGTGAGTGCAGTTTTACTGTCATTATCTGTTTTCACCATCTTCAATCAACTAGCTCAAAGATCTACTGCTTGGAAATATGCATGTTTCATTGTGATACACTTATAAGCGCTATAGAGCTGCTCGCTGGTGAAGACCACTCCTTGCAAAACTGTCTTTCCCTTGGAGCAGCTTTGGATTCTAGCTTTGGATCATTTAAGACATTACGCGTATTCTATTCAGTTTGGTTCAAAAATGTGTCGAAGCTAACTTTGGCGGCCGCCATTGCGCACGAATGACACTATGGATTAATAGAATTCCAAACCCGACTATTGAAGCCTTGCTTTTTTATGGATGTAATAAAAAAACGTTGAGGGAAGCATGCAGCTTGCAATGCAATACTGTTGCATCAGATTGCAGGTTACAGTAATTTGCCAGTGTGGATAACATGAAACGTTCTTCAATATTTCTCACTTTCGCTAACTCAAGCTCATTTTGGCAGATTCCACTGGGTTTAATTCAAGGAAGGGTTACTCACATTGTGTGGCCTCCTCATAGAATAGGTGCGGTTCAGAGAACTGACAGAAGTACAGCAGGACAGACTTAATCCGAGTCTTCTGTAGTTGCACATCACTCTCGGATACAAATTTTGTTGTGGAAGAAAAAGTTTCTCTTACTTCGGCCATTTCGCCAAAGCATTCGTGATTGCGTTGTTGTTTGTTGGCATTTGACAATATTCAAATTATGTGTTGAGCAGGCATAAAATCAAACACAGATGTCGAAGATGATCAAAAGTTTGTTATTTGTTCTCATTTTGGTTGTATATCTAGCTATTAGTATCGACTATTGATCGTCAAGCCTGTAAAAATGTGTAATGTGTTAAACCGTCGATGCGGGGATGTTAAACAATTAGTTATTGAGCTATTGATTCCCAACTCATGTTTCTGTCCCATATTAGTTAACCTACACCAAGACATCTGTTGCACTCTATTTTCTCTTGCTCTATTTTCTTACCTCTTTTTCACAAATTGGTGGGGTCGTCGTGGGAGTTTTGTTGATATGTTCAGAAGTGCTCCACCATGCTATCATTAGTTTTCGCAGTAGTGCTATATATACAGTTTAGACTGCGCGCTATATATGTCGACGGATATGGCAAAGCCAAAACGAAGAGCTTTTAAAACATATAAGGCGGTCAGTGCTCAATCACAATTATGGTTCACTCTTTCCTATCATCAGCCAGCTTTATTTTTCTGGAAAAACTAGTCTTTAAAATTGCTGCAAGCCAGCTGTATATAATAAGCAGGAGAGAGATGAATTCATATATGGCCCCTGCAACACACAAGTGAATTTGAGCTGTGACTGATGTATGCTCAAACATCTTATTACCCCACTAGTCTGATGGAAACCATTTCGGATGCACTGTCAATATCTTTATTAACTTACAGTAGTTTGAATATAAAAACTAAAAAGACCAGAAAATTACACCCAAATTGTTAGTAGAGAGTAGACTCTACTCAGCAGAGACCCAATTACTGAAGGAAGATCAGAGCAGTTTTGTGCTGGCCATATGGCCTGGTGGTAGTTGAATACTAAATGTCATTCCCAACGTTCCCACGCTAACAAAAAAGGTTAGATATTACATATATATTCACATAAATTTAATTTATAATTAATCAATAATTATAAATAATAAAATGATAAACATAAAAATAATTATTATGAACAAAATTGGTCACCACACTTGATTCAAGGAGAAATGGAATTTATGAAAGCTGACCGTGTCTTGGAACACTTAGTAAGTAGAACATCAAAAACTTATCATGACTCCAAACTCAAACGAATGATATGAGGAAAGTGACGAAGTCTAGTCGTGTGTTTCACACACTTTTCTTAAGACAAATTATGCTTCTTCTATCAGTGCAAAAGACATGATGACACTTATTTCACAGAATACAACGACTACTAGTGCTTTGGAGCTGCACTGCTGCGTAGAACACCCGAAGAACTTGTAGTACATTCAATCTATCACCGGAATGCTATAAACTAGAGAGAGAATAACTCTTTGAGAGGAGAAGATGATTATAGAAGTTAGTGTTTCGAATAATGATGTTTTTCAATTGTGTTTAGAACAAAGGAAGTGTGAAATGTCCCCTATTTATACATGGGGGAAACCATCCACTACTTGAATTTCCATGAATTCTGGTTGATATGTTACAACCCTTAGCATTACTTCCAACCTTTGATATTCTATAGTTGCAATCTTTCATATAAATGTGTGGTTATAACCTTTCACATAAATGTGTGGTACAACCTTTCACATAAGTGTGTGGTTACAACCTTTCATATTAGTGAGATTACACCCTTACACATTATGTGAGTTTATAGCTCATAGAATTCAATCGGTCAATAGACTATATAAAGTCTATAACGCATGGTTTCAAGTAGTTATTCATCTTTGGGTGACTATTTCTTATTCACTCTACAACCTATTTAAATTCTCTCATTTAAATTGGTTAAATAAAATGGTTATTTTCACCATTTTTCCAACAATTCTCCACATGAATGAAATAGGCGACTAAAGACTCGATAGACTTGGTGATAGATTTCTACGGTCGAGACCTGCATAGGATAGGTAGGTTATGAGTCTTTGAACCCTCCCTTGTGCAAACATGCTTACTTTACTAACTAAATAGTAGACGCGATGTCTTTAAACTATCCGTCATTTGTGTAAATGATGGCATGCCCCACACAAGAATCTCACTGGCACATTTCATTTCTCATTATTGTGTCCATTTTGGCTTTGGACACGCGTCTGGTTCTGCAAGAGTTTGACAAGAGTTGTGTCCTCAATAACTCCCTTAGAAGCGGCCCCACTTCTCTATCACATAGGTGATTTTCTTAACTGAGAGTAACCCGCATTACTCAGCTCGGTTTTACCGACGTATAAGAATCATTAAAAGTCTTTAGCTTAACCTCATTCCGTACGGACATCACTGTTTTCATCATATGAATGGATATGGGACGAATCCCCACAGTGATCCATCACAATCTCTATAATTTAGTTGTCCCTTTTGAACCTAGTTCTTGGGATCTCTAGTCAGCTAGGTTGGGTATCCACTGTAAAGATTTTATTCTTTTATGGGCTTTAGTCTCATTCCCCTCGATGATTTATCAACTAGCTCTCTGTTCAACCCTTTGGTTAGCGGATCCGCAATGTTTTTCTTAGACTTCACATAGTCTATAGAAATAAATCTAGTTGAGATTAGTTGTCGAATGGTGTTATGTCGTCGTCGGATGTGACGAGACTTACCATTATACATTTTGTTTTGTATCGTGCCAATTCTAGATTTACTATCATAATATATGCATATTACAAGCACAAATTTTGTCCATCCGGAATATCCTTTATGAATTGGCATAGCCATTCAGCCTCATCCCCATATTTGTCCAGGGCGACAAACTCAGACTCCATCATAGATCTGGTTATGATTTTTTTTATTTAGAGGATTTCCAGGATATTGCTACACCTCCCAATGCAAACACATATAACCATTAGTGGATTTAGATCCTTTCATTTCAAATCCAATTTGAATCACTGTATCCTTTTAGGACAGCTGGATAACTGGTATAGTGCAACTTATAACCCCGAGAGTACCTTAAGTTCTTGAGTACTCTTGCAATTGCTTGCCAATATATAGCTTCTGAATTACTCACGTACTACATAACTTGCTCTCATCATAGTAAGTTATGTTGCGTTTTGTACAACTTGTTGAGTACATCAAACTTCCAATGAGTCTGGACAGTTGAAATATTATTATTCAATCCTTTCAGTAATTCTAATCAAACATGACCAGGTAAGATGATGAGGTTTTAATGGAACGTGGCTCGCTTAAGCACATTGCCTCAATGGTTCTTGCCTAGACATCGTGTCCAATTAAGTAAGTCTAGTTGTAAAGATTCATAACATTCATTTTCATAGTTCATATGAAGTTTTTTTTCCTTTTGGGTACCGTATTAAAAAATGTCACTAGTCATAAAATTGACGTCTTCCCACATTTTGGGTATCATAGCTCTTTAAGTTTGACTTTCAACCACATTTAAATAGAGATCCACTTTCTCTCCTATCATTGCTTTCCAGCAAATACTCACAACAATATCAAAGATGATAAAGTATTTATTATCACTTCTTGTTTGCGTTAATCTCAAATTACATATATCGTTATGGATTATATTAAATAGTTTTCAACGTTTTCTCTGAAAAATGAACTTATTAGTTTTGTCCCAAACCGAGTTTTCACACATGTTTGATAAGTGATCCATGCAAAGCAACATAATTAACATATTCTAGTTTTCCATGCCATAAAATGGAAAACTCAAGCATATGGGTGGAAAATCTACCTTTATTTATTTCCTTGACAATTGTTATATAAATAATTCGCCACCCATTGCACTATTTTATTTTGGACAAAACTAAATCGTCATTATTAAGTCTAAACTCATAAAACCTAGGAACATCTTTATATAAAGTCTAGTTCATTTTCAGAGATCACTGCATGAACTTCCTTTTCTAAACTTGGTTTTGTCACACCACAAACCAAAGTTTATTATTCCACATTCATGACTTGTTTGTTCGTCATACATCATCACATCTAGTAAAAGTCACTCACAACTTACAATAGTCTCATCATTATCATGTCATTTTGAGAAACCATGAGACTCGATGTGTTTTCTAACACATGTGGTGCTCAACACCTCTTATCACTATTTTAGTGACATCTTGAATGACATATTTATTCTTCAAGTGAAGCTCATTGAACATCTCAAAATTTCTCCATATGAGGCTGAGACCAGTACATTAGCATTCACATGCATGGTCGACACTAAGGTAGACTCTTTGGTTCAGATTTTCTATAACCACTTTAGGTTATCATTTATGAAACACATCCGTAAGTGTTAATTACATAACCACTTATTTCTCAAGGCAACACATCGTTAACTACAAATTTTGTAAGTCAACATAATCCGTGTAGGCAACAAATCTGTTTAGGCAACCATCAATATATGTGTTCGTCAATATATGCAATACCTATAATTTGTCTTAAGATTGTAGCAAAAAAAGGGGTTAGATATTACATATATATATATATATATATATATATATATATATTCACATAAATCCAATTTAAAATTAATCAATAATCAAAAATAATGAAATGATGAACATAAAAATAATTATTATGAACAACATTGGTTACCACACTTGATTCAAGGAGAAATGGAACTTGTGAAAGCTGAATCACGTGTCTTAGAACACTTGGTACTCAGAACATTAAAAATGTATCATGACTCTAAACTTAAACGAAGGATACGAGAAAAGTGCGAAGTCGAGTCGTGTGTTTCACACACTTTTCGTAAGACAAATTATGCCTCCTCTATCGATGCAAAAGGTTTGATGTCACTTGTCTTCTAGGATACAACAACTACTAGTGCATTGGAGCTGCACTGCTACCAAGAACACCCGACGAACTTGTAGTACTTTCAATCTATCACCGGAATGTTATAAACTAGAGAGAGAATAACCCTTTGAGAGGAAGAGATGATTATCGAAGTTAGTGTCTCAAATGATGATGTTTTTCAATTATGTTTACAACAAAGGAAATGCCACCTATTTATACATAGGGGAAACCATCCACTACTTGAATTGTCATGAATTCTGGTTGATATGTTACAACCATTAGCATTACTTCCAACCTTTGACATTCTATAGTTACAACCTTTCACATAAATGTGTGGTTATAACCTTTCACATAAATGTGTGGTTACAACCTTTCACATTAGTGAGATTATATCCTTACACATTATGTGAGATTATAGCTTATAGAATTCAATCAGTCAATAGGCTATATAAAGTCTATAACACATGGTTTCAAGTAATTAGTCATCTTTGGTTGACTATTTCTTGTTCACCCTACAATCCATTTAAATTCTCTCATTTAAATTGGTTAAATAAAATGGTTATTTTCACCATTTTTCTAACACCCACACCATTCCTTAAGTTTTCTATGGGACATTTGAAACACATACAATATTCATTGGCGGACTAAAAACAATACATGAGACAGGCTTCAATTTTGGTCGAAGGACAAACAAGATTTTCGATGTAACAATTGAAAGGTAAGAGTTTAAGTACAAGTTAATTACGATATTTCAAAACATATTAATGAAATAATGTGTAAAAAATGTATAAAAAAATAAATGAAAAAGAACAAAATAAATAAATGAAAACAAAAAAAAAGTAGCAAAAAAGAGGAAACAACAAAAAAGTAGCAAAAAAACAAGAAATGTCTTCAATAGGGCTTGAACTAGTGAAGAGAAGAAACAAACTCCAACTACTTAGATAAGTCAACCGAATCTAAGTTACGATTTTGTAGGATTTATTTTTTATCTTTGAATTGTCACCTGGGCTCCGACAAGTCAAGCCTAGGTTATCTAACCCCTGCTCTCCATTTACAGTTGTAGGATTATATGTAGAATTGCTGTAAATCCGTATATAATTAGGATTCTTATGTAATTAGGAATTCATGTATTTATGGGTAGATTGTTTCCTATTAGAGTTAGATTAATCCTTTGTACTTGTATATATGCCCCTATTGTGGGATGAATAGAATCATTGAATTAACCCTGAATTGAAGTATTCTTTTCTACTTGGTATTAGAGCAGGTTCAATCCTTTGAACTTGCTTTGCATCCTTTGAATCCTGAATCTCGAAGAACACCCAAACTACCACCACAAACCGCTGCGTACCACCACTACCACCATTGAAATCGAACCATCTTGAAACCCTAAAAAACCCAATCTTGAAAAAAATCCGAATTCCTCAATGGCAGGACCTGTAATTGAAGGCGAACAATCAGATCCCCAGAAGACAATTATGACAGAGCATCAACCATTCTCACAAATCATCCATCACCACTACACCACCCAACAAGACAACTCGACGTTCCCAACTAGTGTTGAGTTGTCTTGAATGAGTCCAACTACACCATATGGGCTCCCCTCATGAAGATGCGCATTGGAGCACGGGGAAATGTTGGTTATCTGACTGGAGCAAAGGCTGAACCCGTCATGAATTCTGCAGAATATGAAGCTTGGGCCACGGACAATAAAAAAGTGAAAAGTTGGCTCATTGACTCCATGGAGTTTTCTCTTATGAACCAGTATATTAGTCTTTGTCAGGACCCACCCCGAGTTAAATCCCTTTAACCCGAAGTAAATCCTGCGGGGACCACCTCAAGGGAACTTTTTACCGAAACCCTCTTGAAATGGCCAACCCTTCCTACAAACAAACTCAGCACTTCCATGAGTATCTAACAACAATCCCTAACTCATGAAGGCATCCTGCTCCCTAACTAGCTAAACTGGGTTAGTCAGAGCAGTCTACAAAGATGATTACCCTAAAGAATTCCAAGCGGCAACGGATTGATCGACTATGCCTCGACTCTTGTACCCGCACGACCTCCGCTCTAGAACCCTGCACCACTGGGCATTTGAAAACGAAGGGCCCAGGGGAGAAACATTGAAAACTGTTAGCGTGAGTAGACGAAAATCAAATATAAAAACTCTATTTTCCTTTAGTGTTCTCCCATAGAGTTTTCTACGAAAATCTTATGCACGCACCTCATAGACGATAAATAATTAAATCATCCAATTAAATCCTTTGGCTCAAATATAAACAATCAAGTGTGGGGTATTAACCTCATCCACGAGAAAAACCGACCTGCTCTATTCGGGAGGGTCTATTGACCAGCTACCACCGAAGAGGGTCCCCGACCTGCTCTATCCGGGAGGGTCTAATGACCAGCTACCACCGGAGAGGGTCCCCGACCTGCTCTATCTGGGAGGGTCTAATGACCAGCTACCACCGGAGAGGGTCCATTCTAGCATGCAATACTTATATCCTTTTCCTTTTAAAAATCCTTTTAAAATCCTTTAAACCCTCATGGGAAAAATAATCTGAGAACCAAGTCAATTCACCCTGACTTTACCCCAAATGCATTGGATTTAAAACCTTCCCAGGAACACAAAACCGGTTCTCTGCCTTTACTTTAAAACCCTTTAAATCCATGAGCCAAGTTTCTCCTTTTAAAATCATCCCCCTCCATAATCCCAAAACGGTGATAACAATTAAATCATATCCCCGGAAAATCCTTCAAATCACGGGAAAGGTATGAACCTCTTTCCCGGCTCGTTTGTCTTTAAAATCCTTAAATCCCATTTTCCCAAAAACCACCGTAAAACATAAATTGAGGAAATCATATATGCAGGAGAAATCAATTAAAGTCTATGGCATGCAATTTAATTTAAAAACAAAGGTCCACTCACAGTACTTATTGCGACCTCCTTCCTGCTCGGAAAGCTCCTCGAGCGAAACCCTCGAACTAACCACGTAGTCGAGCCCGTCTCACGTTCAACCAGACACTGTACAAACAAACCATTATATTAGTCATCCCATAGTTGACTTGGTCTTTTCCTAGTTTGACCAAGAAATCATATTTGACCACATGTTGACCAAGTTCCTTTCTTTTAACAACTTTTCAAACAATACGCTTAATTCCGAATATCGATTCGAAGTTTGGTTTCCATTTACGCCACCTTAGCATAAGTGTTTTCTCTTTACTAATTGTGAGTCGATACGTCGATAATAAAATTATCCGATTGTTTTTCCACAATCAACTTGACTTGAAGTTTCCCAAAATGGAAAGTTTCCTAACATGGCAAGTGTTCATTAGAATGGGAAGTTTCCCAAAATGGAAACTTCCTAATTACTTCCAATTTCTCCGTAATTACTCAAATTAGGAATTATCAGTACTTTCCGACTAAAAGCTTAACAGGGATTCGATTTCTACCTCTTTCGTAGGGCTGGCTCCGGTCCATTTCGGTTCGGTTTATACCCCAAACCCCGAACCAAACCAATACTATACTTCGGTTCGGTTCAGTTTTTTACTATTCAAGAGGCCAAACCGCAAACCAAACCACACCTACGGTTCGGTGCGGATCGGTTTTTTTCGGTTTATTTTTTAAATTGATAATTTTTCTTCTTATTATCATTATAGTGAAAAATGGTTATAGTTCACAAAGTTGCACATTTATTTAAAACCTAATAAACAAGTTATACAACATTAGTATGCATATTGTGATTCCGATGACTAAAAGTCAAAAATTAAAATTCGACCGTCAGATATGATCATTATGACGAAAGATGTCTGTGGAAAAAAATTCAAACAAAGTTAAGGGCTCGATCAAAACGGTCAACCCTGATCCATCGTCACTTATCACACGGAAACACTCATATCTACCTCTATATTACGTATTTTTGTCAAACCTTCTACAAGAAAAACACTCACGTAGATGAGACGCAACCGCCCATATAAAAATTTTGGGACATTTAACTTCCAACGATAGGGCTCCCCCTAAGGAATAATAAAGGTAAACAGGGTTGACCGCTACAATCGGCACCGAGAAGTTACCCGAATCACATGATTTTTTAACCAGAGCTGTATTTCATCATTCCGAACACATCTTATTTCACAAGTTTTTTGATAATTTTGCTTCTATGTAGAGTTGGTTCATAAAGTTGTGCATTTGCTTAAAACCTAATAAACAAGTTATACAACATTAGTATGCATATTGTGATTCCGATGACTAAAAGTCAAAAATTAAAATTCGACCGTCAGATATGATCATTATGACGAAAGATGTCTGTGGAAAAAAATTCAAATGGATCCGACAAAGTTAAGGGCTCGATCGAAATGGTCAACCCTGATCTATCGTCAGTTATCACACGGAAACACTCATATCTACCTCTATATTACGTATTTTTGTCAAACCTTCTACACGAAAAACACTCACGTAGATAAGACGCAACCACCCATATAAAAATTTTAGAAAATTTACCTTCCGACGATAGGGCTTTCCAAATGGAATAATAATTGTAAATAGGGTTGACCGCTACTATCGGCACCGAGACACTGCCCGAATTACATGATTTTTAAACCATAGCCATATTTCACCATTCCTAACACATCTTATATTACAAGATTTTTAATAATTTTTCTTCCATAATTAAAGTAAAAATTTTAGGACATTTACCTTCCAACGATAGGGCTCCCCCTAGGGAATAATAAAGTTAAATAGGGTTGACCGCTACAATCGGCACCGAGACGTTACCCGAATTACGTGATTTTTTAACCTGAGCTGTATTTCATCATTCCGAACACATCTTATTTCACGAGTTTTTTGATAATTTTGCTTCTATGTAGAGTTGGTTCATAAAGTTATGCATTTGTTTAAAACCTAATAAACAAGTTATACAACATTAGTATGCATATTGTGATTTCGATGACTAAAAGTCAAAAATTAAAATTCGACCGTCAGATATGATCATTATGACGAAAGATGTCTGTGGAAAAAAATTCAACTGGATCCGACAAAGTTAAGGGCTCGATCGAAATGGTCAACCCTGATCTATCGTTAGTTATCACACGGAAACACTCATATCTACCTCTATATTACGTATTTTTGTCAAACCTTCTACACGAAAAACACTCACGTAGATAAGACGCAACCACCCATATAAAAATTTTGGGAAATTTACCTTCCGACGATAGGGCTTCCCAAATGGAATAATAATTGTAAATAGGGTTGACCGCTACTATCGGCACCGAGACATTGCCCGAATTACATGATTTTTAAACCATAGCCATATTTCACCATTCCTAACACATCTTATATTACAAGATTTTTAATAATTTTTCTTCCATAATTAAAGTATTTTTCCTTCCTACTACATAATTAAAGTCATTTTAATTCATGAGTTTATTTATTTATTTATTTTTTTTTTTCCGGTTTTTCGGTCCGGTCCGGTCCGGTTTCTACGGACCCCAAACCACAAACCGGACCATACATACCCGGTTCGGTCCAGTTTTTGTTTTTCGTTTCGGTTTTGCTTCCGGTTTGGTTTTTTTCGTTTTCGGTTCGGATTTTTTCGGTTTCGTTTGGCCACCCCTACTCTTCGGCATTCTGCCGGTTCAACTGCATCACCGAAACCTTTGCCGGATTCAGGTGACTTGCCGGAATCTCGCCAGAGTTTCCCCGTTTTCTTCGTCACCAGTTATCGACACATGCAGTCAAACAACACCAAACAAACAGTAATTTTACGCCACCTTAGCATAAGTATTTTCTCTTTACTAATTGTTAGTCGATACGTCGATAATAAAATTATCCGATTGTTTTTCCACGATCAACTTGACATTTCCGTTAATAGGAGTCAACATCTCCCTCAACCACTAGAGTGGTCAACATACTATAATTTCCATACTTCACTAATTAACTTCAAAACCTTTAACTTGAATTCTAACTTTTCTTTAACCTTTTCAACCCGATTTAACATCTTCTCATAAATGGAAAACTTTCAAAAAGGGAAAGTTTCCTAAAATGGAAAGTTTCCTAACATGGCAAGTGTTCTTTAGATTGAGAAGTTTTCCAAAATGGAAAGTTTCCTAGCATGGCAAGTGTTCTTTAGATTGGGAAGTTTCCCAAAATGGAAACTTCCTAATTACGTCCAATTTCTCTGTAATTACTCAAATTAGGAATTATCAGTACTTTCCGACTAAAAGCTTAACAGGGATTCGATTTCTACCTCTTCGGCATTCTGCCGGTTCAACTGCATCACCGAAATCTTAGCCGGATTCAGGTGACTTGCCGGAATTTTGCCAGAGTTTTCCCGTTTTCTTCGTCACCAAGTTATCGACACATGCAGTCAAACAACACCAAACAAACAGTAAATTTCCAAATTAAACAGAAAACCAAAGACGTAACAGCTCCTCCAATCTAGACTTCATTCACAACTCACCATGAAATCATGTTCAGAATCCTCAATCGATATCAAAAGAGCTAATTTAGAACCAAACATCATCCCCGCCGCCGTTGTGCACAGTGCCATGAACGGCGGTCCTCCACTGCCTAAACGCAAATTCTTCATCTCCCAACCAAACTCAAAATCAATTATAGAAAGACGTAGAGCTCGATGATTAGATGATCTTTCATACCTCACTTGTCTTCGCCGGCCGGGAAACTCAAATCTTCTTCCGTTCGAATCTCCTTCCTCATGCCTCTTCTTCGAAAACTGAGGACGCAGAAAGAACAAGGACGACGAGACAAAGCTTCCGGACCCATCTAGACTCGCCGTCGCGGCTAAAGTCGGAAAACCCAATCGAAGACAGTCGCCTTCTCTCGTTCGATTCTCTCTCTTTACAGCTTTGTATGGAAACCCACAACCACAGACGTGTTGGGGACGGCGAGGCGAAGATCTGGTCACCGGTGAGCCGCCGAGAGATGATCATTTGACGGAGGTGCGATCGGAGCACAGTCGCAGCTGGAGACGGAGTCGAGAAAGAGGAAGCTGCGGTCAACCCTCCATTTCGGTTTTTGACCGAAGTCAACTTCCCTCAAATCCTTTTATACTCGAGTCAACGGTTGAGATCAAAACCCTAATCGATCTAACGGTTCATATTTAAAGAAAGTGAAAAGTAAAAAGGTTAAATGGTAAAACTCATTTTTTTTACCGGAATAGTAATCCAAAATTACCATAAACTTCAGAAATTCACAGAAATTAGCCGGAAGCTCCGAAAAAAATTCTGAAAATACCGGGAGACTCGTGTCGACACGTACTACAACATTGAGTCATTAAATCAGGTATTTGGAGAGTTTAGAAAAACTCAAAAATTAACTTGAGCGATATCTTATCGAATTATCGATCGAAATTAAAAGTCCTCGGTAACTCGTAAGCCTATGTGAAAAGGTAACTTTTAGGTATGGGATATTACAGTCTTCCTACTGCAAAAGATATTTGGGAAGTTGTAGAGCAAACCTTTTATGATGACTCTGATGAAACCCGGATCTTTGAATTGAACAAGAAGTGCTTCGAAGCAAAACAGAATGGACGGCCTATTCCTACCTACTACAATGAATTGGTGGCCATGTTCCAGGAGATTGATCAAAGGGTAGTCTCTCAGAATGATAATGTTGCAGCTGTAGTTCAAGAGACTTCAGCAATGTCCCGGTTGCGTGTTCACATGTTTTTGAGTAGACTTGACTCGGATTATGATCAGGTGCGCGGAGAGATCTTGCGAAAGGAACCAAAATTCTCATTGGAGCAGAGCTATGCTTACATTCCCAAGGTACAGTCAGAGAAACAGGCTATGGGCGTTCTGTACCTACCGAATCCTCGGTTATGGCTGTTCAACGCAAGCAGGGTCCTCCTCCGGGCTTCTCGGGTCCTCCTCCACGCCGCCCCTTAAGTAAACCAAGTCCTTTTGCAAACAGAAAGTGCATTCATTATGGAGAAATAGGTCACACCAAGGAGCGATGCTATGAAGTGATTGGTTACCCCGATTGGTGGGACTTCACCAAGAAACCACGAAAGAATCTGGGCAAGGCTGCCGCTGCTACTACAGAGGAAGAGCATCTAGACAATGCCTCCGCTAATGTAGCGCAGTCAGGTATGAAGGGTAAGGTTACTTTGAATAATACATGGATAATTGATACAGATGCATCTGACCATATGGCCAATGACCCTAACCTTGTGACAAAGCTTAAACATTCCTCCCAAAATGTTGTCTCTACAGCTGATGGTACTCCAACTCCGGTTACCGGAGAAGGTTCTGTTGTCATGTCTAATAACTTAACCCTGGAGTCTGTCTTATGTTCCATCACTAGCTTATAATCTCCTCTCTGTTGGTAAAATTATTCTAGTTCTTACATGTTAGGGCTGGCTCCGGTCCACTTTGGTTCGGTTTATACCCCAAACCGCGAACCAAACCAATGTTATACTTTGGTTCAGTTTTTTACTATTCAAGAGGTCAAACCGCAAACCAAACCACACCTACGGTTCGGTGCGGATCTGTTTTTTTTCGGTTTTTTTTTTTCAAATTGATAATTTTTCTTCTTATTATCATTATAGTGAAAAATGGTTAAAGTTCACAAAGTTGCACATTTATTTACAACATAATAAACAAGTTATACAACATTACTATGCATATTGTGATTCCGATGAATAAAAGTCAAAAATTAAAATTTGACCGTCAGATATGATCATTATGACGAAAGATGTCTGTGGAAAAAAATTCAACTGGATCCGACAAAGTTAAGGGCTCGATCGAAACAGTCAACTCTGATCCATCGTCACTTATCACACGGAAACACTCATATCTACCTCTATATTACGTATTTTTGTCAAACCTTCTACACGAAAAACACTCACGTTGATGAGACGCAACCGCCCATATAAAAATTTTGAGACATTTATCTTCCAACGATAGGGCTCCCCCTAGGGAATAATAAAGGTAAATAGGGTTGACCGCTACAATCGGCACCGAGACGTTACCCGAATTACGAGATTTTTTAACCAGAGCTGTATTTCATCATTCCGAACACATCTTATTTCACGAGTTTTTTGATAATTTTTCTTCTATGTAGAGTTGGTTCATAAAGTTGTGCATTTGCTTAAAACCTAATAAACAAGTTATACAACATTAGTATGCATATTATGATTCCGATGACTAAAAGTCAAAAATTAAAATTCAATCGTCTGATATGATCATTATGACGAAAGATGTCTGTGGAAAAAAATTCAACTGGATCCGACAAAGTTAAGGGCTCGATTGAAACGGTCAACCCTGATCCATCGTCACTTATCACACGGAAACACTCATATCTACCTCTATATTATGTATTTTTGTCAAACCTTCTACACGAAAAACACTCACGTTGATGAGACGCAACCGCCCATATAAAAATTTTGGGACATTTATCTTCCAACGATAGGGCTCCCCCTAGGGAATAATAAAGGTAAATAGGGTTGACCGCTACAATCGGCACCGAGACGTTACCCGAATTACGTGATTTTTTAACCAGAGCTGTATTTCATCATTCCAAACACATCTTATTTCACGAGTTTTTTGATAATTTTTCTTCTATGTAGAGTTGGTTCATAAAGTTGTGCATTTGCTTAAAACCTAATAAACAAGTTATACAACATTAGTATGCATATTGTGATTCCGATGACTAAAAGTCAAAAATTAAAATTTGACCGTCAGATATGATCATTATGACGAAAGATGTATGTGGAAAAAAATTCAACTGGATCCGACAAAGTTAAGGGCTCGATCGAAACAGTCAACCCTGATCCATCGTTAGTTATCACACGGAAACACTCATATCTACCTCTATATTACGTATTTTTGTCAAACCTTCTACATGAAAAACACTCACGTAGATGAGACGCAACCGCCCATATAAAAATTTTGAGAAATTTACCTTCCGACGATAGGGCTCCTCAAATGGAATAATAATTGTAAATAGGGTTGACCGCTACTATCGGCACCGAGACATTGCCCGAATTACATGATTTTTAAACCATAGCCGTATTTCACCATTCCTAACACATCTTATATTACGAGATTTTTGATAATTTTTCTTCCATAATTAAAGTATTTTTCCTTCATACTACATAATTAAAGTCATTTTAATTCATGAGTTTATTTATTTTTATTTTTTTTCCCGGTTTTTCTGTCCGGTCCGGTTTCTACGGACCCAAACCACAAACCGGACCATACATACCCGGTTCTGTTCGGTTTTTGTTTTTCGGTTCGGTTTTTCTTCCGGTTCGTTTTTTTTCGGTTTCGTTTCGAATTTTTTCGGTTTTCGGTTTCGTATGGCCACCCCTATTACATGTATTGTGACCTTTTATCCGTCTTTCTGTGTGTTTCAGGACATTCTGACTCGGCGGATTCTTGGTTATGGTGTTAGAAGGGGGAATTTATACTACCTGGATCTGACAGAGAATAGAGAGAAACAGAAGCATCTTTTGGGGCAAGCTAATCAGATCACTGGGGTAAAGAATACAAAGGAAGCTGTATGGTTATGGCATCAGCGTTTAGGTCATTTATCTTTTAGTTATCTTAAGAAGTTGCAACCTCATTTGTTTTCGGTGGTCAGTGATTCAGATTTCCGTTGTGACATTTGTGAACTAGCCAAGAGCCACCGTATTTCATATTTACCAAGTCTGAATAAAAGTCCTATTCCTTTTATGAAGATTCACTCCAATGTTTGGGGTCCTGCGAAAATTCCTTCTCTTTCTGGTACCCGATATTTTGTAACTTTTATTGATGATTGCACTCGCATGACTTGGGTATCATTACTGAAGAATAAGAGTGATGTCTTTGAAAGGTTTACTGAATTTCACAAAATGGTAGCGACTCAGTATCAACAATCCATCAGAGTTTTCCAGTCTAAGAATGGTGGAGAGTTTGTGAATGGACCTATGAATGAGTTTTGCCGGTCATATGGAATTCGTCATCAAACCTCAAATTCTTATACTCCCCAACAGAATGGTTTAGCAGAACGGAAGAATAGACAGTTGATGGAAGTGGTTCGTGCTTCCTTGTTTGGCATGAATGTACCTCGGTCATATTGGGGAGAAGCTGTGAAATCTGCAGCATATCTCATTAACTGTAACCCTTCACGGGTAATCGAGTTTCAGAATACTCACCAGAAGCTTCATCAACTTTTGTTAATCCCATCTATGCCTAATTTGGAGCCCCGAGTGTTTGGGTGCACAGCTTATGTCCATATACCGAAGCCACAACGGAGCAAGCTTGATCTCCGTGCAAGGAAGTGTATTTTTGTGGGTTATGCAGAGTTTCAGAAGGGCTACAGATGTTATGACCCGCTCACCAACACAGTACATACATCTCTTGATGTCTCATTCCGTGAATCCAAGCCTTACTATTCAGGGAGAGTTCCTGAGTTTTCCCTTCAGGGGGAGAGAGGATGTGAAGGGAATCCTCAATATATCTTTGAGTTTGACAAATTTGAAGAGTTGAAAAGCTTGGAGGCTCGTTTTAAAGGAGGAAACTTTGATAAAAATACGAATTGTGAGCAAGCAGCAAATATTTCGAAACAACAAGCAATTGCCGAACAGGGCACTGTGAGTACGGAATCAGAAAAAAACAATTGCCAAACAGGACAGTGTGAGTGCCGAATCAGAAAAGGCAATTGCCGAACAGGGCAGTGTGAGTGCCGAATCAGAAAATGTGATTGCTGAATCAGAAAAAGCAAGTTTCGAATCAGAAGCTAGCACACAAGACATTCCCCCTTCTACATCAACAATTAAAGAATTCGCTCAGAATGATCCACCTCAGGTAACCCCAAAGTTAAACGAGTCTTCTGGGTTAGAAAGTGTAGAACCTAGGAAATTACAAAGGGTTACCAAGGGTGTTTCTAAAAAACAATATGAACCAGACATTAAAGCAAAAGCCAAATATCCTGTAGCCAATTTTATGTCTAACCATAGGCTATCTGAGTCACATGCACTTGTTGTTGATCAATTATCTACTGTATCTATTCCTAGTAACGTGCAGGATGCATTGACGGATCCAAAATGGACAAAGGCGATGAATGAAGAATTGGAAGCCCTTCAAAGGAATGCAACGTGGGATTTAGTACCCATGCCTGTCGGAAAGAACACTGTGGGGTGTCGTTGGGTGTTTACTGTGAAGCTTAAGGCAGATGGAACTATTGACAGATACAAGGCAAGGTTGGTTGCCAAGGGATATACACAACGCTATGGAATTGATTATGAGGAGACTTTTGCACCTGTGGCAAAGATCAATACTGTCCGAATTCTAATTTCACTTGCAGCAAACAAAGATTGGCCCTTGCACCAATTTGATGTGAAGAATGCTTTTCTCAATGAGAATTTGGAAGAAGAAGTGTACATAGATGTGCCCCCAGGTGTTAAGAATAACCCAAGTGACGTTGGCAAGGTGTGTAAACTGAAGAAGTCTTTGTATGGCTTGAAGCAGTCTCCAAGAGCATGGTTCGGAAGATTTTCGAAATCCATGAGAGCCTTTGGATATAAACAGAGCAATTCTGACCATACCTTGTTTATCAAACGCAAGAATGGTAAGATTACAGCTCTGGTTGTATATGTTGATGACATAATTGTTACAGGAGATGACCTAAAAGAGATAAATGAATTGCAAGAGTATCTGTCAAAGGAGTTTGAGATGAAAGATCTTAGACATCTGAAGTATTTTCTAGGTATTGAAGTTGCAAGGTCTAAGAAGGGGATTTCGCTTTCACAGAGGAAGTACGTCCTTGATTTACTAGCTGAAACTGGGATGCTGGACTGCAAACCAATTGAGATGAATCACAGACTTGGTATTTATCCTGTTCAAGTTCCGACTGATAAAGGAAGGTATCAACGTCTAGTAGGAAGGTTAATTTATCTTTCTCATACTAGATCTGATATTGCTTATGCTGTGAGTGTGGTTAGTCAGTTTATGCATTGTCCTACTGAAGAACATATGGATTCAGTTTTTCGTATTTTGAGATATCTGAAGATGGCGCCAGGTAGAGGGTTACTGTTTGAAAAAGGGTAAATTGGAAGTTGTTGGCATGGGTAAACAGATGCAGATTGGGCTGGTGATAACACTGACAGACGTTCTACATCTGGGTACTTCACTTTTGTTGGAGGAAACCTTGTCACTTGGCGTAGTAAAAAGCAAAAAGTCGTTGCTAGATCGAGTGCAGAATCTGAATTTCGAGGTATGGCACATGGAGTTTGTGAAATGTTATGGATCCGTAATATCCTGAAGGAACTGGGTTACAAGCTTAAGAGGCCTATGGACTTGCATTGTGATAATACAGCTGCCATTGCAATTGCACATAATCCAGTTCAGCATGATCGCACAAAACATGTAGAGGTTGATCGTCATTTCATTATAGAGAATCTTGACATAATGGTTATTCGATTTCTATTTGTAACCTCAGAGGAGCAATTAGCTGATGTTCTTACTAAAGGAGTATCTAGAAGGGTGTTCGACAGCTCGATTGACAAGTTGGGCATGATAGACATCTATGCACCAACTTGAGGAGGAGTGTAGAATTGCTGTAAATCCGTATATAATTAGGATTCTTATGTAATTAGGAATTCCTGTATTTATGGGTATATTGTTTCCTATTAGAGTTAGATTACTCCTTTGTACTTGTATATATGCCCCTATTGTGGGATGAATAGAATCATTGAATTAACCCTGAATTGAAGTATTCTTTTCTACTTTATATACGTGCTCTAAATATTTAAAATAATTTTGATATTTATTTGAAATTTTTATTTTTTATAAATACTGATATTAGTTTTATATTTCTTTTGATATTTTATTTTTAGTTAAATATATAATTTTTATATAAATTTTAGAAATATTTCTATCGATATTTGATAATTTCTTGATATATCCATCGAGATAGATCAATTTTTCGAACCACTAAAATTTTAATGATTGTTAATATCTTAGTCCTTACCTACACTACACTACTTATCCATGTCTCAAATCTTTTGTGCAACAATCTAACAAACTACATTATACGTAAACTGTACACATATCTATGTCTCAAGGTTACAGTAGTGTTGCACAATCTAACTAACATGCATTTCATTTATATTGTAGGACATTTGGTACTAAATTGTCTCGTATTCTCCAATATAAAACATACAAGCTATTGCAAGTCATCTTTTTGTATTTTGGTCGCAGTCACAGAACCTCTTGTGCCATGCATGTTTTTGGATCTGCTACTTCAACGTGGCTAGCTATCACATTATATTGCAATGCAACTTAATGATGTCGGTCGGATTAGGTAATTTAGTTAATTGAATTTACAGTAGTGCAATTTTGACTAGTACCAAGAAAAAGTGAATCGATGGAACCCAGTCCCCCCTTCTGATCGTTGGACCAAACTCGTAGAAAACAAGTTTAGATTGATGTAAATATTTAGCTGCAAAAGTAAAACTCAAATAGATCGATCTCACTAGAAGAGTTAAAGGTGAGACATTAGAACTATGCAGGGACGTAAATCACTAAATCATGTAACGCAGAAGTGCAGATAATTTCTGCACTTGGCCAAAAGGAAACAAAGAAACAGAAAAAATCTGCACACAATTGAATGTGAAGGTCAGCAATGGCAGAGGACCACGTGAAGCTACTTGAATGGTGCAAGCTAGTCGTCGTCTCTGCCTGAGAGAAAGCAGGTGGCACTCATTGAATGGCCTTCAATGTATACTCGCTTACTGAGTTGCTATGCTGGCCTTTGCAGTTACTACATCTACTATAAACTTACCCATCAACTTAACTCGGCTCATCTACTTAGAAACTCACTTCATCTACTCATTAGTAGTGCAAGAACTAAGAGACCCGTTGAGAAGTGTAATTAAGGTATGTGCCTAACTTCAACCTCACCCCTTATATCTCCGTCTCATGCTTCAATTCTATCTTATATATGCATTCCTCCATCGAGCTTTAGCTCATATCTCTCTTGTTTTCAGTTGAGTGTGCAATGGACATGGACTTAACTGACGTGTTCATCCTTGTTCTGGTGGCCGTGCTTCTCCTGCTATGGTGGCGCTACTGTTCCGTCACGGGCGAACAAAAGAAGAACCTTCCTCCAGGACCACCAGGCTGGCCGGTGGTCGGAAACCTGATCCAAATGATCCTCGAGGGTCGACCCTTCATCTTTGTAGTACGTGATTTACGTAAAAAGTATGGACCAATCTTCACCATGCAAATGGGACAGCGAAAACTCATCATCATCACCAGCTCCGACCTCATCCACGAAGGCCTTGTCCAGCGGAGTGCCGAATTCGCCAGCCGCCCCTCTGACTCTCCCATCCGACTCATCTTCAGCGTCGGAAAGTGTGCTATCAACTCCGCTCAGTACGGCCCTCTCTGGCGCACCCTCCGCCGCAACTTCGTGACGGAGCTTATCAACCCTACTCGGATACGCCAGTGTAGCTGGATCCGTAACTGGGCGCTGGAGTATCATATGAAGCGCCTCATGTCCCAGGCCACAAAGCACGGCTCCGTGGAGGTGATGAGCAACTGCAGACTCACTATTTGCAGCGTGCTCATCTGCCTTTGCTTCGGAGCCAAGATCTCCGAGGAGAGGATCAAAGTCATTGAGAGTATACTCAAGGATGTCATGATGGCCACCACACCGAAGCTCCCGGACTTCCTTCCAATGCTGACTCCGCTGTTCAGGCGACAGGTGAAGGATGCCAGAAAGCTACGGAAGAAGCAGTTGGAGTGCCTGGTTCCGCTCATAAGAAACAGAAAGGCTTTTCTCGACGGCGGCGGTGTTGTCAACGAGGAGATGGTGAGTCCAAGCGGTGCTGCATATATCGACTCGCTATTTGAGCTTAACGTGCCCGGAAGAGGTAAGCTGGGAGAGGAAGAGCTCGTCACTCTTGTCTCTGAAATCATTAACGCCGGGACGGACACGAGTGCTACTACGACGGAGTGGGCTTTGCTTCATTTGGTGATGAACCAGGAGATTCAAGATAAGCTGTATAAGGAGATTTTCGACAGTGTTGGGAAAGATGGGGTGGTCAGCGAGAGTGACGTGGAAAAAATGACCTATCTCGCTGCAGTGGTTAAAGAGACTTTCCGGCGACACCCGCCGAGTCACTTTCTCCTCTCTCATGCGGCGGTGAAGGAGACGCAGCTCGGTGGCTACACCATTCCGGCGGATGCAAGCGTGGAGTTTTACACTGCATGGGTGACGGAGGATCCGGGAATGTGGAAGGATCCGGGCGAGTTCCGACCCGAGAGATTCTTGGATGGAGATGGAGTTGACGTGGACGTAACTGGGACAAAAGGAGTGAAGATGGTGCCCTTTGGAGCCGGCCGGCGGATTTGTCCGGCATGGACGTTGGGGACTTTGCACATTAACTTACTGCTGGCGAGAATGGTGCAGGCCTTCAAGTGGTTGCCGGTTCCCGGTTCTCCACCGGACCCGACTGAGACATTTGCCTTCACTGTGGTCATGAAGAACCCTCTCAGGGCTGTGATTGTGCCTAGGTGACTCGTCAACTAATTACCTAGTTTGGCTCATAGCTAATTAAGCTAGATATTGAATAAATTAGCAAGCTAGACAATGATATGCTCTAAGTTTAGTTATGGTTAATCTCTACCTACCTGTTAAGTGTGATGATTATTAGTTGTTCGTGACGTTGATGATACATGTTCATCGAAAACCTGATATGGCATGGACCTAATTATATCTACGAGGTGGATATGAAGCGCACATTTCCACTTCATTAAAGTGCGCACGGTCTACATGTCGTCATCTGCGCCGTCTGTTTCCACTCACTTTCTTTTCCCGTTACACGGAGATGGCGACACGTGTCCGTCGCACTTTAATAAAGTACGCACGATGCATTCTGGATCCAGACTTCCTATATCTATACGTACTCAATTAATTTCCTCATGTATCATTGAGCGATAATATCTTCTCGGTAAGGAAATGGGGCAAATGGGAAACATTTATATTGTGTCTTCAATTCCTAGCTACAAATGGAAGAAGATGTTTCTATTTTCATGACAGAAATCAAATTATTTTCATTAAAATGATGAAAAGAAGACTGCAATTCAAATTTTCTAAGGCAATCTGCACCTAACATATCCAACAACAAGGCATTAAAAGCACAAAGAGAACGACAATGATCCCAAATTTTGTTTCCAATGATTTTATTATATGTCCCTAGCCTCTTCAACATCTGCTAGAACCCCGTTTCATTGAAAACCTTTCCTCTCAAAACCCTAGTGGTCTCAAACCTTCAAATATTCACGATCTAACTTGTCCGGCGACAACCCTGCTTCCGACGTGGCTTTTGATCTCGTCAGCAGTATGCTTTTGTAGCTAGATTGGTGATTGTTATTGGTGTCAGATGAGTTGCTTCATCGCCTCATGGAGGTGCAATCTGATTTGGTTTCCAAAAGTTTGTCTTGGCAGTAGCTCTGGTTTCACGTGTCTTTACTTTAAGGTTAAATTCAATTTACCATCTTAATGTTTAGGGTTAATATCATTTAACTCTTCATAGCTCTTAATTTTAAAAATTTACCTCTTATTTTAATTTTCATAAATCATACTCAATGGTTGAAATTTCATGAAATTTGGTCATTAATTTTGACTCACTTTTAGGGCAAAAATATTCATTTACCAACAAAAATCACATTTTATAACCCTTTTTGTAAGATTTCATGTTAGCATTTAACCTTTAAATTGGTCAAAATTTCAGCAATTAGGAATGATTTATGAAAACTGAAAATTTTAGAGGGTAAATTTTCAAAATCAAAAGTATGGAGAATGAAACCCAAACCTCAAGAGGGGAAGTCCAACTAAATTTGAATTATTTAGGGAACTTTTAAGGTAGTTGTTTTCGCTTGCATCTAGGAGGTTCGAATTCATTTACGCTTCAATAATGGAAGCTTATTGAGTACCACAATGTATTGAGCGCGTTGGCGAACTATGTTTTCTTTCAATGTTACCTGTGTAGCAAGGAAAAATTTTCTAGCTTTTGCTCATATTTCTTAAGCGACAATTTTACATTGTAATGGCTTTGAATCACCACCTCATCTTGAGGATTCATGTTTTGGGGACTTGTATCGCGCCATTCTTGCCTTCAATCAATGAAACATCTCTGTTAAGATTCTCAAATAATAATAAAAAACAGCATCTAAAGATATTCAATTCTCTTTAGAAGAAAGGTTGGAAGTTGATATGTGGGTCCAATTCGGAAGGTTTAATGAGACTTGGACATTAAACTTGATTCCACAGAGTGATGTATTTTGCCGGTGGTATCTTGAATAAGGCAGAATTTGAGAGTGATCGATCAATATTTTAGGTGTGATATTATGGGATATATAGCTAATTTAGCTGTGTCAGATTTAGGGGCGGACATAAATTCGGTTTTTGGTTAAAAATTGAAAAAATTATCCGAAAAAAACAGACCGGATGATCGATCTATTTAAAACGGGTCTAAAAATAGCTTAAACAGATCTGATCCGGTTTAAACTGGGTTGATTCCGATTTAGCCTAAAAACCAGTCTGAATAAACCGAATTTTTTTAATTTATATTTTATATTTTTTTTAATATGTGTCACCATTTTATTTTTAATCCAATCTCTAAATCTGGAGCCTTCCATACTTGATCACATACCATTATATATAGGAAAAAAAACTATAATCCTATCACTCTACACATCGCCTCTCTCTCTCGCCTCTCACTCACTTTCTTAGAGTCCGCCGCACGACAAACCGCATAAACCCATCATTCAGCCTCCGACCACACCCCATCGGCTGCCATAGTTCCACATGATCCTGTTGCGGTTTTCGATCTTACCTAATTCCTAAAATCCTCCCAAATTCAACATTTGGATCATCAAGCTCTCACCCATATTAGTTTCCTTCGTGCCCAGGTATTCGTTTTCTTCGATTCTTTTGTTGGGTTCTTGGTTTTGTTTTCGTTTTTGGTTTGGGTCTGATTGAAGCTTTTGTTGTGCGGCAGGGTTTGAATTTGAGAGAGGGATCATAAAGATCGATACTTTTTGTGAGGGGAATCAAGTTATCTATGGTTTGGTGTTTGGCAATTGGGTGTATGGATTTGATTGGTTTTTGTGTGATAAAATGTGTTAATGTGGTTATGGACCTAGGCGTTAGGTTTTGTGTGTTTGGACTTATTTAGGTTAGGATCTTTTTATATAGAAATGAGACTTGTTCTAGAGTCAGCCTAGTGATTTTGGTTTTCTTTCGTTGAAGAGATTGACAAGGTTGTTGCTTCGGTTCTAAAGGTATATAGATAAATTGTTTGTAAAAGTTAGCTTAGATATAGAATTGTAACATGATTAATAATGATAATTGGTGTTTCCAACTTAAGAAAACAGAGAAGAAGGTATGCTGATGACGATATCACAACTGAAGAAAGGACCTTGTGATTAATAATCTACAAGGTAAGATAGCTAAATACGTGGACTATTATAGATGCATTTAATTATGTGTGTGATTATATGTTGGACAAAACTCAACATAATTGAGTTAATGGAAATAGACTGTAATGCTTGTATTGATTCTAAGTTTGGTATAATTGAATGGTGGAATTGATGTCTCAATTGGAATGGAAGATATTATTGCCACGTTGTTATTAAAGGAATATAGTCGTGAAACTCTCTAAATTTGGGTGAAATTTGAAACTGATCCAATCTGATTTTGTTTTTGGTTGATCCAAATAATCGGTTAACCGGATTTCAGATTCATATTCGGATGAAGATTTTATAAATCTGAATGATTCAGATTGGATACGGTTTGAGCTTAAAATCGGTCTGGTCCGAATATGCCAGCCCTAGTCAGATTGACCGATGGGGCAATTTGGCCGCTGAGGCAAATTCACCATTAGAGTGATTTTTGAGAACCTCTAAGATGCAAATAACGCTCAAGTTAGAGGATCACCCAAACGGATCCGGACTTTCCCCGGCCAACGATCAAGTTCATCAATGACGGTCAAAATAAGGATGAAGAAGAACAGTGATGGATGTCAGGACCCGCCTCGAATTTCATCCTAAAATCCAAGATAAACCATGCAGGAACCACCTTCAAGAAGATTCTACCGAAAATTCGATAAAAACTACCTTGAAAATGGACAACCATTCCCAAACAAATCCTGTAAACACTTCTACAATCTAATTTCAACCTTATATCTCCTTGAGCCTACGTGCTCTCTAAGTCCACAACAACTCTCAAGTTTACGAAACTCAAAACTAATCCCACAGCTAACTTTCATAGGACTAGAGCAAGTCTAATTTAATGAGAGAAAAACAATGATATACAAATCAGCTGTAGTTATTATTGTTCACTATGTCTCGACTTCATGTACGCCTAACTTCAGTAAGCTGGCATGTAAACTGGGCATTTGAAACAGAAAGACCCTGAGGAAAACATTTAAAAACATTAGAGTGAGTGAACAAAAAAAATAAAATAGCAAGAAAACAAATATTTAATTCAATATTTTATGCTTTCCCATTTTTAATCTCTGTAGAAATACGTAATGCATGCGTCAATTAAACGATCACCCATATCTACGGTGAAAATCATTAAACTCCGACTCTAACCTCGCTAGGTAAAAACATAGAAAAATATATAACCAACCTCTCAGGCTATAGTATATTAGTATGTATTCACACACGTCTCATTACCCCTGTATGAATTTTGAAATTCACCTAGTACGTGCTACTACGCTTGTATCTAAGCTCACGTCACACTATAATGAAGACGAATCCAGGCTTCACATTATGACGGAAAGACGTGTGTGTGTATATGTGCCCCTTACCCCCTTGCATGAATATATATTACTTGTATTTATAAATATAAATATATCCTCAAGCAAGGCTACTACGCTTGCATACAACTCTCACGTCACACCATAATGGCGGATAAAGTCTACACCATTATGACAGAAAGACACGTATGACTAGCTAGCATTTGTATCCACACGTATGAAAGACGTACTGGTTAACTTCTGGATGTTCCCTGACCTCCTCGTCCATCAATACAGTGAACGGTCTAGAACCGACACGATGGTTCCTGATGTTGTGTTGCCGGTTCTGAGCGTTCGTCTGGGAAACGGTCTTCAATGAAAAAACTAAAATATTTAAAAACAGAAATACTTAGTGATAATTTAACCAGTTAATTTTTATATACCTGTTTATGAGGGTTGTTGAATTCTGATATCAGAAGCCAACGCCACTTGTACTCCCTGTACTGTAACTCAACAAGGGTACCAAAACGTCTGTTCCCGTGCATAGTCCAGTGGGTTCTTAAGTTGTTCTTCCACTCCTTGTACCTACAGATACAACAAAAATATTAGAATTATTAATATCACATAAAATTTTGTTTTTTGATTAACTTTTCAACGTACATTCCCCCATGCACAACGTCCGCCCAGCTGGTCTTCAAGTGCTCGGGAACGTCAAACCACATAACCGTTTATTAGTTTAGTTTTTTGAGAAATCAACAATATAATGCATAATATTATTGAGACATTTTGTAAACTCACCGACATCACGTTGTGGACCATGTTCTTAACCTCTTGCATGACCTCGCCCGAGTCTAACAATTAAATATAAAAATCACTTCAGTAATGTAACATTTTTTGTTGCAGGATGTTCTAAGGTGGTTGAAACAAGAACTTTTGGATCTGCAAATATTAGTTTAGTTTATGGAACTTTTTTTTCTGAGGTAAACCTGAGTTGCTGATTCATTTTAGGAGACTTTGATATGCATATTCAGCATTGAAACTTCTTTTCATTGTTTATTTTTAGTTATTAATTTTATGATCTTCTGTTTATTAATTCAGGTGCTGAGGTTATTTTGTATAATGAAACAACTAAATCTTAGCAAAAGAAGCTCTTTTTCACATTTAGAAGATACTTAAATTAGAAATTTGTTGCTTATTGCTTTTCGAGTCTTTCATTAGCATTCTAATGCCTTACTAATTGCATTATTATTGATTTCAGCTTTTATTAGCTTATTTTGATTTTTGTTTCAGTTTTTGATTCAAGTTTGTCCCTTCACTGTTTCTTAAGTATGGCAAATCAAACAAAGAGGTTTAGTTGTTAATGTCATTTTTTCGGTTCTCCACTAGATGGTAATACTTATGGAGGTAATTGATACCCATTTTTTTAGATCAATACGTGTTTGAGGACCGTCTTTTGTCTTCCCCTCCAAGTTCAGTACTGTGCCCACCACATTGTCACACACATTCTTTTCCATGTGCATCACATATAGGTAGTGTCTGATCAAAAACTTACTTCAGTATGAGAGTTCCCAGAATATGCTCTTATGTGTCCAGAATTTATACTCATTAGTCATTGCTAAAATTTCTTCCCCCGTCCATCTTCTAGGAGTCACATTGTTTTCTACGGTCCCATCAAATGTCATGTTATCGAACCGCCAATCTTCATCATATGGAAGGAAAGTACGGTGACCCAATTTGCATATCTTGTTGCAATGGTTACTGCTCCCCACATCGCTAAGGCACTCTGGATAAGTCTTATATTCCCTAACAACGTTGTCTGACAACATCCCACGAGCAGGAAAATCACTGATTTTACCAATAACCATGACATGCATCTAGAACATCTTGTGTCTGTATTTGTAATAAGTTGGATGACCAACGTCCCAAAAAACTTAAACTCTTTATTCAAAGGTCTGAAGTACACATCGAGACACTTTCCTAGATAACCAAGCCCCAGAATCAACAAACTCAGCACATTGTATTCTTTATTCATGCACATCCATGGAGGAAGGTTGTAAGGTACCAAAATCACCGGCCATACACTGTATTAAAGACTCATGTTGCTAAAAGGGTTGAACCCGTCAGATGAGAGCCCGAGCCTCACATTTCGGACATCTGCCGTAAACTGAGGAAACTACCTGTCTATGTGCTTATAAGCCTCCCCATCAGCAGGGTGTATAAGGGTATCTTCGTCCAACCTATCCTTCAACGAGAAATACTAAAGTAATTTCACAGGTTGCCTGCAGGAATTAGCTTATACCTGTCAGTGTGACATACCAAACATGCGTCAAGGCTACCAAAGTCATTCTCTTCTGGATCTTTACCCCAGAAGAGAACACAATCATATCTGCATGCATGGATCTTGATGTAAGAAAGTCTAAAATCTTCTAAGATACATCAGACCTTATGAAGAGTGGTAGGAAGACGATGACCGGGGGTAGCATCAAAGCAATGTACTGCATATACTTATCAACAACCTTCACGGTCGATTTTGTCTCAACTTTAATCATCATTATGTTCATCACACTTTCAAGAACAGTCTTGTTACAACTAGGGTACACAGAGGCATGTTGGAAAGAAAACGGTTTGTTGTACTTGTCAATACCAACTGAGTTGAAAACTATAAGGAAATGCTTCACCGGATAACAAACAAAAAACTTTCACAGCTGCAGGCATATACTGTCATTGAGCATATACACCGCTCTCATAAGGAAACATATCGTTGATGAAGGTCGTTGGATGTACTGCCCGTCTCAAAAAATTTCTTATTATCATGCGGACCCCTTGATGATGTTTCACCTTGATAAATTCAGCTTGTGTATTTCTCCTAAAACCCGTTATTTTTCAGGTGATGTCATACTTTGTCAATCGCAAATAGATGCATATCGCTGCGACAAAGACATTTCGTGCACGCGAGTAATAGAAAATTGTATTCCCGTTAGTATTAGCCAGTGCATATTCCGGAAAACTCATGACTCTTTTATCATATCTTTTGCCCCATTTTGGAAGCGAAATCAAACTCTAATCCATATTCTAAAAATATAAAAAAAATTGTGTATAACGCTAATTAATTAAATTACATATATAAAATCTCAAATAATTTACACTACCAGGACAAGAACTTTAACCTACGAAAAATTTTCGTCGGCCTGTTAATTAAATTCGTCAGCTAAGATCTTAGCCGACTAGTCTTTGTCGACTATGGTTTCGTCAAGAAAGACTCATCGACTATGACTTTAGTCGACGAAACTAAAAGTCGTCATCGGCTATAGTTTGAAAGTTTAGCCGACGAATATTTTATTTGTTTCTTCAGCTAAAGTTTCATACTATAGCTGAGGAAACATCATTTATTGACCATAGTCTGAGACTTTGACCGACGTAACATTTAATATATTCGTTGGCAAAATAATTTAATAAAAAATTAAAAAATAACTATACTTGATGACTTATAGCAAAATTCGTCGGATAAATACTACTATAGATGACGAAACTTGTCATAATTCGTCGGCTAAACCTTAAAAAAAATACTATAGCCGACGAATTATGGCAAGTTTTGTCGGCTATAAGTCCATTCCAGTAAAAAAAACCTGAAATTTATAAATTACCATTCCAAGTAACTTGTATAATACACCAAAACGATTCCATGTAACCAACACACTAAAAATGGTGACAACACGTTTTTCATTAAAAAATTTATAAATTGTTCATAAACGCATAAACTATATAATCATTTAACTACACAAAATCTATATCGTTTAAATCTATATTCGCGTCTGGGGGCTACTGTGGTGGAGGTTGCTACTGCTGAGAAGGTTGAGACGGCTGAAGTAGCGGTATATGTATAGGCATGTGCGGAGCTGGAAGTTCTTGTAAGTACTGAAACATCTGCTGTTGCTGGGCTTATTGGGAAGCATATATCGGGGCATTATACTCCTGTAAGGTTGCGATCTGGGCGATAATATTATGTTCTTCCTATAGGCTGTCTAGGCTGCGATCTGGGCGGCATGAGTGGCTTGCTCTTCCCGTAGTCTCTGAATTTTCAACTTTAGCTGAGTCGTCCTGCTGCTGGTCGAGACTGCCTTTCTTTGATATTCTAGAGTGGTCTTCAGGACCCCTCTCAATTCTTTCCTAGACCTTGGTATTAGAAGTTATTTCCTTGCAGTGGAAAAACTGTGCCCATGATCTTCGCCCCAACTCTCGGATCTGAAGTGTCGATCCTGGACATGGCTTCGGACATCTCTTCCTCATGGTGATCGGCCATGTCTCCTTCACTATAATAGTTATTTTCTCGTCACTAGCTTGCCTCACTTTCGTCTAATTAGATAGGAAAAAAATTAATTAACATTTTTACATATATATATATAAGTAAAAAAATTTGAAAACGTAAAATCCTCCTGGGCATCAAGATATATATTCTCGTACGTATAGACATATCAGTTGACTTTTGGATGTTCCCTGCCAGCATTGTCCTTGAACATAGCGAACGGTCTAGAACCGGTATGATGGTTCCTTGTGTTGCGTTACCGGTTCTGAGCATTCGCCCGGGAAACGACATTCAAAGAAAAAAAATATTAGTAAAATATTTTAAAACGGACGTACTTAATGACAATTTAATCAATTAATTTTTTTAATTACTTGTTTATAGGAGTTGTTGAATTCTTATATCAGAAGTCAACGCCACTCGTACTCCCTACTGGAAGTCAAGGGGTACCAAAACTTGTGTTCTCGTGCGTAGTCTAGTGGGTCTGTAACTCGTTCTCCCACTCCTTGTACCTACATATACAACAAAAATATAAGAAATATTATTAATATCACATAAAATTTTGTTTATTCATTAACTTCCCAACGTACCTCCCCCCTTGCACAACGTTCGCCCAACTGTTCCTCTGGTGGTCGGGGACGTCAAACTACACCTGCATTTATCCGTTTATTAGTTTAGTTTTTTAATAAATCAACAATATAATACATAATATTATTGAGACATTTTATAAACTCACCGACATCGCGTTATGGACCATGCCTTAACCTCTTGCGGGACATCGCCCTAGTCTGACCACAACATAGGGACTCTATCTCTAATGAGAGCTCCCACGCGGCCAAAGTACGTTCTTGTCTTCCCTCTTGATACTATGTGGCCATCAACGTCAGTATCGATGACGATCCTCCCTAAGGTTCTCACGGTCTTCTCGAGAGCCTTTCCTGTGACGGGGCTTCTCTTTTTCCTTGTCGGTTTGGCTCCGACAGTGCCTATCACATGATAAACCAAATTGATTATTAAAATAAGAGAACTTTTATTATGACATTATAAAAAACAAATTATTTATCTTTCATTACCTGAAAACGATGCGGCGGACACGACAAATTCTGTCTCTATCGCTGATGATGATACCCTCGTAGAAATAAGATTCGTAGCAAAATGCACGAACTGGCACGTCGCTAATGGAGCCACTGGCGGGGGCAGCTGATAAATCGGCGCCCCTAAGTCATCGACTGCGGGTAAGGCCGGTATCATCCACGGAAGGAACAGAAGAGGCAGCGATATTTGTACCTCAAATAACCCACCATCCGAAGCAGTAGGTCTCAGAGTCGGGGTCCTGTGTATATTAGACATACGGGGTGTAGACACCTCTGTCTGGTTCTGAGGCAGCAGCTGCCTCGAGGATTGAGAAACGCCCGGCTGCCTCGATAGATGGGGGACGCCTAGCTGCCTTGAGGAATGAGAAATGCTCGACTGCCTCTGCGCCGTCTCCAGAAAGATCGCACGTCTAGATGTCATAGGGCCCCAAAACGATGTTTGAGGGTTGTTAGAGGTTTCCTAAGACGATTCAGACCTTTTGCCATTCGAACCCTTCGTTGATCTAAAATTATCGCTCATCCTGTTTAAAATATTAATTTGAATCAAATTAATGAAAATGTCATTAATATTTTAATAAATTATTTAAAATTTTAATTTTTTAATAAATTATTTGATTTTTTTAATTTTTAATCTTTCATTTTAATTTTTAAATTATTTGAATTATTAGTTTTTAATTTTTAATAAATTTGTTAATTAAGATCATATATCATAATAAAATCATATCCTTCATAGAAAAGAGTACATGAACAGATGTAACAAACTCTAAAATTGACAGATATAAAGTTCTAAATAATCATGCATTTTAATTTTTAATTTTTACTAAGTTATTTGAATTTTTTATTTTTAATATTGAGCATTTTGAAACAATGCTAATCCATATGCATCTTACACCATGCAGTATGATTATATGAAAATTGATACTGCTGTAAACCAATGTGCATGTATTATGAGAGATAAATATGGTATGCTCTAAATTCTCAATCAATTCCAACAGATAAAGTATTTGAGACCATATGCAAAAACATACTTTTAACATAAAAACATTCCAAAGGAGAAAGCCAGATCGAGTGAGAAATTATTAACATAATATATGAAATCTTTGTTCACCATTCCAATATCATGCCTAAGTAGACACTTTATTTCATCGTTCTTCCTAGTTCAACAAAACATACAAATACAAGACCAAGAAGGCTCTCTTAAGTAATGTGACCAAAATTTTAAAAAGTAACAACATATTCCTAAAATTCAGGGAAAATACAAGTACATTATAAATTATCGTTAGCTAATATTTGTTGCAGAAGACTTTCACAGACGAACATCAATGTTATTTAACAAAAAATATTTTTCTGTAAATTATTTTTCTATTTCACAAACGAACATCAATCCAACCAAACCCAGAAAACAATACTAACACCCCTATCTCTGTCACTTCAATCATGGATAATGTACACTGCCCCTAACACCAAAACTCCAAACCTTCAATCCATAATCAAAATTGGATATCATATACATACATACATATAAACCCCAACTTTCTCATCTTAACCCATACTCGAATTTAAGTATATAGACTTGTAAACCTCAACAAATGATCTAATATTGATACCAAAATTGAAATTAAAGTCGTCGAAGACGGGTGATGTTTGTGATGGCGACGAGTATGGAGGTGGAGGCGAGGAGGTGGGCCTCTGGATCTGGATGCAGAGGTGACGAGCAAGTGGAGGTAAAGGAAGAGGTTGTGGAGGGCTCGGCGTCGAGGTGGAGGTGAGAAATATATTTAGGGGTTTTTACAATTTGGGCGAGAGAAACATTGGGTTTCCTTATATAACCTTCACCTATAGCCGACGAAACAAAAAATTTGTCGGCTATATTATTGAAACTTGTCGGCTATATTATTGAAACTCATCGGTTATAGTACTGAAACTCGTTGGCTAAAGTAATGAAACTCGTCGGCTATAGTACTGAAATTCGTGGCTATAGTCCTTTTAAAAATTATTTATTTAATTTATTTTCATTTTATTTTATATTTGTTTTATTTTATTAAATATAGCCGACGAATTTTTAATAATATCGTCGGCTATAGTCCTTTTAATTTTAATTTTAATTATTTTATTTTCATTTTATTTATTTAGTTATTAATTTTATTTATTTAACTGCCCGATGAATTTTCAATAATATCGTCGGCTATAGTCCTTTTTTATTTTAATTTTATTTATTTTATTTTAATTTTTTTATTTAATTTATTTAAATATAGCCAACTAATTTTCAATAATATCATCGGCTATAGTCCTTTTTATTTTCATTTTATTTATTTTATTTTCACTTTATTAATTTTCTTTACTAAAGCCGACGAATTTTCATTAATATCGTTGGTTATAGCCCTTTTTATACATTAGTTGCTTTGTGATACTGATAATTAAACTTGAGATTAATAAATCCGACCGTCAGATCTGACCATCATGATAAAATACACGTATGAGAAAAAATTTAACTTGATCCGACAACGTTAAGGACTTGATCCGATGGTCAATCCTGTAAATTAAACCCCTAAACGCACGGAAACGATCATTTGACCGTTTAAATTATGTAGTTTGGCCGGACTGTCAACTGAAAATAGTTTCAAATCAATGAGTCGCAACCATTTGTATAAAAAATTTACAAAAAATATCCACCGAAAATAAGGCTACCCATACGGAGAAAGAATGAAAAATTATATTGACCGTAACTATCGGCACCATTTCGGTTATATCTTATTTCACGACTTTTTTACGTTTGAAAGTTCTACGTATAGTTTGTTTTTGAAACTGAAAATTTACTTAATACTTAGTAAACAAGTTATACAACATTAGTAGGCATGTTGTGTATCTAATGATCAAAATTCACAAAAAAAATCCGACCGTCAGATATGATCTTTATGTTGAAATATGGCTATGAAAAAAATTCAACGTAATCCGACAACGTTAAGGACTCAATCCGGACAGTCAATCCCGTAAGTGAAACCCCTAAACGCACAGAAATGTTCATTTGACATTCTAAATTACGTATTTTAGTCGTACCGTCAACTACAAATAGTTTCAAATCGATGAGACGTAACCAGTCGTATAAAATTATTATTTTATATATTCTATCATAGCCGACGAAACATTAGGGTATTCGTCAGCTAATATAGTTTTAGCCGACAAATTTTAGCTTATTTCATCGGCTGAAGTCTAAAAATACCTAAAAAATAGGCTGTTTAATGTAAACCATACCAATTTCCTGTTCCTATATCACCAAAATTCATATAAAATAACAGAAATATGAATTCAACATATGTAAACTATAAAACACATAAATTATTATTTTTATTACAAATTAATGGATTACATAAAACTAAGGCTCGCAATCGGAATCATCTGATGAGTTTTCTTCGGTCTCAGAATTAATTTCTGGCAATCTATATCTTTCCTCATCACTAGAGTCTTCGTCTGTTTCTTGATTTAGATCAGCATCAATAAGCCTTGGCTCTTCATCAGGAATTCAAACCGAACGACCCGCTTAAAAATTATTAAGGCGAACAGTAGAAGAGTCAGGAATACTTATTGCGCTCGGCTCTTGATATGTAACATCTTCTTCCTCGTCTTCGGCCTCTACAAGTGTAGTCGTCCAGTAAATGTTTTTAGGGTGCACGGGATTGATTACTTTTCACGCGTCACCCTTAGCAAGGTCATCAAGATAAAACACTTGTTTTTTCGATTTGGCAAAAATGAACGGGTCATCTTTGTAATAGCTTGTAACAGTGTTCACCGATAGTATTCCATACTGATCGGTCTTCATGCTCTGCGCGCTAGTATCAAGTCATCTACACTTGAAGAGGTGTCTGTCATGCCTTGCTCATAAACGAGTTCCACCTGAATGAAGAACATCGTAATAATCAACTCCATTACGCCCACCATGTGTGATCACCCCAGAATTCTGTGTTCTCCATCTATTGTCTCTCTGTTCACATATTAATTGCACGTCATTCACCTTGCATATCGGATAAACTCTTGATATTATCGGCTTCATTGCTAGAAATCTTAGTTCATGCGACTAATTTGGGTGACCATCAAATTAAATATAGTTCATCTGCAACCAACAATTCAATGTACTGTAAATATGGATAATTATGCAATAAATATGAATACGTACAGAAATAAAGAATTACGTACCCAACCGTCAAAATAGTTTACGAACTCCTTTTTGTGGAACTCGAGATCACCTTGAATGTCTGGACAGTATATATGGATGTCTTTCCAATATTCGACTTCTGGATAATTAATCAATACCCACCAGTGGACAATGATTAGCTCATGTGGTTGCAACTTGTAGGAGTCTGACAAAATTCCATAAACTTCAACATCACTAGAGAGTATGTAAAGATTGAACTTCGGTACATCTACCGGTATGGTTTGTAGAGTTTTCTTCAACACTTCTAAATACAACTTCATGTAGGTGACGCACTAGTGCGTAATATATACTTCAACTATACATCCTTTAGGCGCAGATTTATTAGCCACATAAGCTTTGTAGTCTCTAAGTTGCCTATAAATCAAGTTGTAAAGTGTTATGATTATATATTAAACATCTATAGTGTGGAATTCAAATGTAAAAAACGTACATTTTCATGTGATACATCCAAGTGTAGTGTACTGGACCGGTAAGCAACAATTGCTTGGGAAGATGGATCATCAAGTGAGGCATGATGTCAAAAAATTTGGAGAAAATATCCTCTCAAATTTACAAATAATATAAATGATGTCCTCTTGCATTTCTCAGAGGTCAGATTTTTCACTTCCCGCCTGGATATCTTCTGGAAGAATCTTGACAACACTACTAACGGCTCCACCACCAGACGGGGAAGGAACGGTTGAATAAAAATAGAGAAGAGATGTTGTAGCAGGATATGACAGTTATAACTCTTCAAGCAGCGTTGACAACTCTAGAGAATGGCTGCACCGACTCAGACATAAACTGTCCTTAAGAGCATACACCGCTCTTATAAGGAAACATATCGTTGATGAAGGCCGTGGTTGGATCGTTGGATATATTACCCGTCTCAAAAAATTGCACATGATCATGCGGACCTCCTGATGATGTTTCACCATGATATATCCAACATGTGTACTTCTCCCAAAACCCGTTACTCTTTAGAGAATTTTTCAATCGCAAATCGATGCATATCACTGTGACACTGACATTTTGTGCACATGCAATAGAAAATTGTATTCTCGTTAGCATTAGCCAGCGCATATTCAAGAAAACTAATAACTCATTTACCATATATATATATAACACATATATGTACCTATATATAGCTCCAAAAACTAATTATGTACAGATTTCGACAACACCCAATAATTTCGACAACACACTTTTTCTCCCGTTTTTTTTCGAATGAGCTTCTGTTCAGATCTAAAAATATAAGAAACTTTAGCCGAAATAATTATTTATTTTGTCGCCTATACTTTAAAATTTCTTCGGCTAAAAAATATAGATACTAAAGCCAACAAAAAAGCTTTAGCTGACAAAAAAGGAATTTCGTCGACTAAAGTCTACTATAGCCAACAAATTTTTTTATTGGCTAATAAAGACTTTTTTCGTCTGCCAAAATCCACTTTAGCCAACGAAATTTTTTTTCATCGGACTGTTTTTTTTTCGTCAGCTAAAATACTTTTTCTGATAGTGATGGCATGCACAGTTAGTGTGTCTTTGTCTAACATGCTAGGTATAAGCACCTATTTGCTGGATCCTACATTCTTGTGGCGAGATGAGACCAATTGTTGCCAAATTTGTTTTTCTTTTAATTTATAAAAATTTATTGAAGTTATCTACTCATATAGAATTATAAATTAATAAATAAGATATGATTTTGTGATGCAAAAATTTTAATTTCAAATTTCTCATCACTCATATAAGTGTCTAATAAAGATTTCTTTTGTGACTTTTTAGCCAATTTGCTACCCTAGCTTTCATAATAAAGAAGGTTTTTAAGCTAATTTGCTATCCTAACTTTTATTATATTGTCAATTTGCTACTCTATCTTTTTTCTGCCATTTTGTTACCATAACTTACATAAATTTACCAAATTGCTACCCAACCGTAATATATGTTTCTTTCTGTTAGGTATTCCGTCAATTTATTTTTCTGTTAGGTGTGCCTTTCACGTGAGAGAATTTTCATAATTTTAAATTCAAATTGGGTTTTTTTAACAATTGAATTTGTCTCTTTAAATTATGAAAGTTATTCAGGAAAAATAAAATAATACATGAATTCCGATCAAAAAAGAAAAACACATCCATGGGACTAGAAAAACACATCCATGGGATTGAATTGATACCCGGTTCTTTGTTTTTTTTCTCGGTTCTCATGGATGTATTTTTCTTTTTTAATCAGAATCTATGTATTATTTTATTTTATTTTTCTTGAATGAAGTTCAGAATTTAAAGAGACAAATTCAATTGTTAAAAAAAACCAATTTGAATTTAAAATTATGAAAATTCTCTCACATGAAAGGCACACTTAACAGAAAAATAAATTGACGGAACACCTAATAGAAAGAAACATATATTACGATTGGGTAGCAATTTGGTAAATTTATGTAAGTTATGGTAACAAAATGGCAGAAAAAAGATAGAGTAGTAAATTAACAATATAATAAAAGTTAAGATAGCAAATTAACTAAAAAACCTTCTTTAATGGAATGGTCTTGTGTGTGTATACATACAAAAGAAAGGAGATCTAAATACCAATTTTGAGTTTACGAATAGAAACTCTCTTGGTATATTTGTATTGACAAGAAACGTCGATTCATAATGACCGGTAAAATCCGACTAGGTGGGTCCAAACGCCACTGGCCAATATTGCGACCAAATTATTTCACTTTCATGAATCTTTACATAAACATGAAAATCAAAACTATTTGTTTTCCTTTTATTTCTGAGGCTTCTGTAGTGGTGTGTATGTTTATTATCATTTTGACTCCAGTCAGGCCCGTCTCTGATATGGCGCAGGTGGTGCAATAGAACCGGTCCCCCACTTCAGGTGGGGCCCACCAAATTTAAAATAATAATTAATATTAATAAAAAATAAATTTTTATATAGTCAACTATAAAAAATTAATATTAATAAAAGGTCCCGGTAAATTTCTTGAACCAGGCCCCCAAATTTTCAGCCACGGCACTGGCTCTAGTCATCCTTATTTGTTCTTTGTTTCTCATTCTCTGCCTCTCGTTCATGAGAGCAAGAACAAACCAAAAAATAAAAAGAAAAAAAAAACACGTAAACCAGTTAGAAAACCAGAAAGAAAAAATCAATCAACCGCCATTTTTGACCTCTGAAAATTCATCTTACAACCCATTATTCTTTTGCTGAAAGACACAATTTTCTTTTGAATCTTCGTCTTATGATTTCTGATTAATGTTCACCTTATTTGAGGTTGGTGTCATTTTTAATCAACTTCACCTCTTTCTTTGTGTAATTTTATCATATGTCTAATCACATCTAAACTCAATATTTATTTTTAGTCAGTAAAGAAACATGATATGCATGAAATGCATTTATCTTATGTGATTGAGATCAGTTTTATATGGTGAACGGACCTTTCATATGGAGAATAGACCTTTCATATGGCCAACGGTCCTTGCATATGGCGAACATCGTCATTCTTCATATACCTACATGCTTATGTGATCGAGATTAGTTTTACTGCAGTAAACGTGCAGTAAAACAATTCGATTGTTTTTTTCCTAGTCAGACCAGTAAACTCCTTTTCTTCTAAAATTAACAGCTTGAATGCTTTCTTTCCAAGGTGTATCAGGAGACTTCTTTTATTGAATCATTCTTTGCTTCTTTCTATATAATTATGGATGTTATAATGATTACAGTTCTGCTATGCTATAATCAAGTTAATGTCAGTTGTTTTGCCTTTGTACCATGGTTGTGTTCGTTGCACTATTTTCTTTACGTTGTGGTTTCTTGTTCTTGCTTAGCTATGTTGACTATAACATACCATTTCTCCATGGTTGTGTTCGTTGCACTATTTTCTTTACGTTGTGGTTTCTTGTTCTTGCTTAGCTATGTTGACTATAACATACCATTTCTTTGATCTGAAATACTTTTTCTTATTTTTGATACATGAAATTGAATTGGAAAGAAATAGTTGAAAAGTTATAATTCAAAATTTTGACTGCAAAGGAGAAGCACAAATGCAAACTATTAAACACTAGTTGGTGGAGAAATATTAATGTATGTTGAATACTTAAACTAATGACTAAAATGATCTTTTTCGAAGGGGGAAGCAAAAGAAAATTAGTCCATATATTTTTTTTCTTAGATAATGTTTGTAGACCATACATTGTCGTATAGCTTCCACATGTATGGTGATGTTGATTTTTGTTGAGTTATCCTTAGGGGTAGACGAATCAGAGACAACATGCGAATGCGACTTTTTAAGACGGAAGAAACTTGCATGGCCAGCCATGGTCAGCTCTATCTCACAATGGCCAATAACATAGGGACACTGTTCGCCGTGAATTTAGAATTCTTGGAACAACTAGTTTTAGAGTGTGTCGGTATCTGAGTCAAATACAACTTGGTTTTCTTCTCCGTTGGCACGTTTCTTGACTCCTTTTAAGCAACTGTGTGCAGCTTCTGACCAAACTTGTCACTGAGCTTTTAATCAGACTTAACAAAAGACCACCAATTTTTTTTGAACAGTCGGTTCCTACTTGCGTCGATGAGCACAAGCAGAGCTTCGATATCAAGATCGGGGATATTTACCAAAGATTTATCTCAATCTAACAATGGGATATTTTGCTAAGGTTTTTGATCGATGACTTACCAATGGTTTTTACGGGGTTTTGCTTGTGATAAGGCTTGATGGAATGAGGATGCACTTTTGCCGACTGCGCGGGTTTGGTGAGTAGTTGCGGAATTTGCCGACTAGGCGTGATTTGGTGAAATAAAGACCTAGAGAATTTACGGGTAGGTGTTCTAAGGGTGGCTTGATTTGTAGTGTGCAAAGCTGTAGTTGAGTTGTTGTGTTTCTTCATTTGCCTCGGCCTTTTTATATAGAGAATTGTTTTCTTACAAATCAAGGCGTTTGGACTTCTATTCCAAACTAGGAAGATATCTTCATAAGATCACAGAATATATCCTTAAGCTGCAATATATATCTTGTCATGCATGACCTAATAGGAAAGAAAAATATTTACAAACATTTTGACTGCATGTGTCGGTCTATGCATCAAAAATCCATGCTAGGCATAGATACAATATTGGAATTTCTTCTATAATATTAATTTATTAGGGAGATTCTAGTCACATCTCCGAATTTTTTTATAAATTATTATTTTCTTGTTTTGCCGCTTAATACAATGAAAAGAACCATTAGAATTATTTATTTTTCTTTCTTTACATTTCATTCTTTGCAACACATCTGTACTTGAATCTGTTCCTATTTCATATTTCCCTCTTGTATGCTCAAACGTAATTACTTAGTTTTATCACTGTTTAGCTTTGAAGAACTCATACTTCTGCATTCATGTTTAAATACCAACAGGTGGGTTCAACCAATCAACATCTTCTCAAGGCACTTTGACTGCCTATCAAATATTGGCTTACTGCGAGTAATATACACTATTTCGTTTCCAATACCCAGCAATACAAACGAAGGATAAACAAAAATCAAAACTAGATCTCCGTATTCGATCAACACCCAATCATGAATAGCAGCATTAGCAACATCGATCACTTAACCGAAACAAAATTTCACGCCAAATTGACATACAACAATAAACACCTTTTGAAAAAAAAAAAACTCTGAGGCCTTCTATTAAAAATATAGAACCTGTAATTGGGTTGGAAGAATACATTTTCGATTTGTCTAATTAGAACCCTAAACAAACGAATTACAATACTTCATTTCTTTCCTTTTTTCTCTTTTTTAATTTTAATTTGTATGAGGGGCAGAACAGGAAATAAAAATTAAAAATATTCTAGAAGGTATAAAAAGCAAATTAGAATGTGTAACTAGAATCCTCTTATTCTATATGAAAAGTGAAAAAAAAAGTTTAATGAAACAAAATAAAAATGAACGAAAATGCCCTTCAAAATCTCTCTCTCTCTGGATTCGAACTGATATTGAGATTGAATGTATGTGGCATCCATTGTTGATATCTATTACTGGTTTTTGATTTTGCAGTTTAAACTTAGAGGAAAGATGTCAGGGTAAGTAGACCCTTATTTGCCCTTTTTTCGATTATGAATTCTCAGTCTTTTGTCGACTTCAATTCTCTAAAAATTTAAATATTTACGGCATTTTGTGGTACCCAGTAACTGGTTTCGAACTTGGACAAGTTCAAAACCGAGTTTGATGTTACTTGATATTCATGTTATCGTGTAGAATTTTATGTTTATTGATCTCGGTTGGAAATGATAGATTAGGGTTGAGATCTGATCTGGGTTTTGTAAAGATAGTTTTGATGATTTATATGGTGTAAACATTTGATGTGGTTGTGTGGAAGGAGGTTTTAAAGTGAATTCCCTGGATTTTGGTGTTTTTTTCATGAGTTTGGACTTGGAGATTACTAGCATGGTTGTTCATATTGTTCTATTTTGGGTCTTTTCTGTAATGGTAGATGAACATAGCAACTGAAGTTGTTAACTCGAATATGTCCACAGTGCGGTTATTATTTAAGATATTTTTGAAACTCTAGTCTTCTATGTCTGGTACTTTGTGACATGAGACCGTGTTTAATACTTGTATGCTGGTAGCAAGGACTATGTTTTCTTTCTGTTATCTCATGTGGTATAAAGATGTTCTTAAGTTTTTGACATTTGTGTTTTATATTTCTGTTTCTGATACTGTTTTCTATTTCTGTTAAATCTCTCTTTTGTTAACTTGATCGTATTCTGATTGCTAAATGAATATGTTTGCAGCATTTTGTGTCGATGGTATGATTTTGTATAGTTGTGCAAGATCGACTTGAGGGCAAGGCTAGGAAGGTTGTTGGTTGCTCATGTGTTGTTGTGAAGGTACGACTCTAACTTTAAGTTCTTGCACAATAATGTGGAAGTTGAACAGACAAATATATGTTATTGTATCCTTTGATTTTATCTTCCAAATAAGAATGTTTTCTCTGCCCGGTTTGCAGGATTTTGGAGAGGATCATGAAGCTCTTCATGTTTTTCAGCAGCATGATAAGGTCTAAGAGTATGTCCAACAGCTCATGTAAAATTAGAATAATCTCTATTTTTAAAGAAAACATCATTTTTTAGCTCCAATAGCTCATGTAAATGATCCTCTATAAGTGAGAAGAGAGAGAAACATATCCTCTAAATCTATAGAATTTTTACAAATTTGTATCTTCATGTAAACTTTATTGCTTGCATTTTTGAATTCATTTTCTTCCCTAAAAAACAAAATGTCATTAAGTTAAAACAATTAACTAAATAATTAAGGTTTGATTTGAATGAATTTATATATTTCTATAAATTTATTAAATTATACAGAAAATATTTAATTTTGTATATAAAAATAGAAAAGCTGTTGGAGTTTAGCTCATTTTTTTATTGAGATTTTGTGATTTTCTCCTCTATAATAAAAAATTAATACAAGAAGTGTTGGAGATGCTCTAATAAGTTAGCCAAATCAGTTTAAATTTAGTGGGAGATGTTGAGCATTGTTTGTCCGATGGATTTTCACCCTATTTTATTGTTTGCCAATTACCTTACCCTGGTTTTAAATTTTGCTCCTGAACAATGTTTTAGTATATGCTACTTTTTCTACGTTATAAAAGGAGCTTCATCCATTATAAGCATCCATCCCATTTCCACTTTATCATGTTATTGCATTCCATATAAACTTGAGGTTGAATTGTGAACCACTCACTCACTAGTAGGATCTGATACCTATCAGACGAAATTTTTATCTTTCGTCTCATAAGGTTCAACATATGAGACGAAAAAATATTTGTCGCATAGGTAAAAACTTATGCGCCGAAAATCTATATAGTCGCTTAAGTTGACACATATACGACGAATATATAACTTATACGACGCAAATGCTTTTGTCTCTTAGGAACAAACTTATGAGAAGAAACATAATTATTTGTCTCATAAGTGAGGAACCAAAGCGACGAATTTCACAGTCACCCACATAAGTTTAAACTTAGGCGACGAAAGATGAACCTATACGACTAAGTCATGTCGTCTCTACTCGTATATCTGAAGCGACGAATAACCATATTTCGTCGCATAAGTTTTAATTTTCGTCATATAAGTGATTTCGACTTAATTTCGTCTCCCACACTGTGCTAGAATCTAAAACTATGAGCTGAGGTATGACGCAGCAGAACTGGGTGCTCTCCTCTCTGCTGAAACATTATCGATTTTTTGCTCAAATTCAGACTTCTAAAGGTTTGTCTAACTCTCTACTAGCTTGGTATAATCTCATTCCCTCTTCTTTTAACCATTTGTATTTCATTTTTCCATTAATTTAGGGCTAATTAATATTGTTAGTTAGATGATGATCTTGTTTATTGATTATACATTTGAATTCATGTTATCCACTAGATTTGACGTAATTTCTCCATGTATCAATGTTTTTCGGTAAATTTTTCGGTGAAAATTTCAGGCAAACAAATCCGGCATAAAATGTGTATAGATAGTATAAAATGGGCTATTGATGTTATTGTGGTTGATTAAATATGTGTGTGTAATCTGTATGCAAATTATGATTTTTTGTTTTTTAGTGTTATATATATAATGTGTAAGCAAATGATGATATGGTGTTTCTTAGTTATATCTATATATAATGTGTGTGGAAATGATGATAGGTAGTATAAAATGGGCTATTGATGCTATTGTGGTTGATTAAATTAAATGTGTGTATATAATGTGCATGCAAATTATGATTTTTTTGTTATTTAGTGTTACATATATATATATATATAAATAAATTTCGTCTGCTATAGTTATTTATTTATTTAACCCTAATTTCATCGGCTAAAACCCTAAACCATATACGTAGAAGCTTCAAACGAAAAAAAGTCGTGAAATAAGATATGACCAGAATGATGAAATACGTCTATGGTAGAAAAGTCACGTAATTTCTGTTAAGTCTCGGTGCCGATCGTTGCGATTAACTCAATTTTTCATTGTTTCTCCCTAGATGTAGCCCTATCTCCGGTGGTTATTTTTCATAAAATTTTTATACCACTGGTTGTGTCTCATTGATTTGAAACTATTTTCAGTTGAAGGTCCAGGCAAAATATGTAATTTAGATGGTCAAATGACCGTTTCCGTGCATTAAGGGGTTTGACTTACGAGATTGACCGTAAGGATCGAGCCCTTAACGTTGGATCAAGTTGACTTTTTTCTTATAGACATATTTCGACATAATGATCATATCAGACGGTCGGATTTTTGTTTCTCAACTTTGATCATCAGAATCGCAATATGCCTACTAATGTTAAATAACTTGTTTACTAAGCTTTAAGTAAATGTTCCGTTTCAAAAACAAACTCTACGTAGAAACTTCAAACGCAAAAAAGTCGTGAAATAAGATATGACCGAAATGGTGAAATACGTCTACGATTGAAAAATCACCTAATTCCGGTAAAGTCTCGATGCTGATAGTTGCGGTCAATACAATTTAGGGGTTTGACTTACAAAATTGACCGTCCGGATGAAGCCTTTAAATTTATCGGATCAAGTTGAATTTTTACCATAGACATATTTCAACATATTGATGATATCTGACGGTCGTATTTTGTTTGTGAATTTTGATGACCGAAATCACAACATCTTTACTATTTACCATTATTTATCCATATGGAAACCCTATCATCGAGAGGTAAATGTCTCAAATTTTTTAGATAGGCAGTTGCGTCTAATCATGGTGAGAGTTTGTTGTGTTGAAGGTTTGACCAAAATACCTCATATAGATGTAGATATGAACATTTTCATGTGTTAAGTGTTTATAAAAACGTCATTTTTAAGCCTTAAACGAGCTCGGATGGCCAAAAAGGTATGCCCGTTATGCTTCTAGATTGATATCACAATAGTCAATCGGACACCGAAATATCGGTAGTGTAATTTTGTAACTAAAAGGTACTTTAGCCGACGAAATACCCTAATTTCGTCAGCTAAACTTTTCAAATTTCATTGGCTAAAGTTCCATTGAAAAAATTTCTTTAGCCGATGTTGGTGCTGAATTTTAGCACCAACGTGTCAACAGAAGTTCCATTGACGTCTAACGTGTAAAGTGGTGGGGTTGTCCTCATATAGTGGATCTATCTTCAGCTACGGTCGGTTTGCTCACAAGCATGGTCTTGGTCATCCATCTTTGATCACTGGTGGTACTCCTCGACGGTGTTGGATCGGGTCTTGGTGGTTCATCAAATGTGGCTAGAGGAATGACCTTGATGATCTTGTGCATCTGACTTCCTTAAATGAGATTGTGCTCTTGATCATGGACATCAGTTCTCTTGTTGAGCAGGGATGCTTGATCATGTGGCATTCGACATCATTCACTCGATGGCGAGCTTTCTACACTAGATGATGAGCTTCATTGACTCGATGGTGAGCTTCTGCACTTGATGGTGAAATTCATGCACTCGATGGTGAGCTTCATGCACTCATTTGGCTGACTGACTTTCCTCTTCATTAGGGGCTTCCTTCATTGGATGATGAGTCTTCTCACTCCTTTATTCACTATCAGAACAGTGTTTGGGCGACGAAGCAATTTCGTCGCCCTGTTAAAAAATTTTGTTGCCCAAGATCTTAGGGGACGAAGCTTCGTCGCCTAAGGTGTCGTCGCAAGAAGTCCGTCGCCCAAGATCTTAGGTGACGAAAGAAATCTCTGTCGTCGCCTAAGAGTGAGACCTTAGGCGATGACACAGGTATCGTCGCTTAAGAGTTAAGTTAAGGCGACGACACACATTTCGTTATCTAAATAGCTATCGTCGCTTAAGAGTCTCGCTCTTAGGCGACGAAACTAGCATCGGCGCTTAAGAGTGATACTCTTAAGCGACGAAAAATTGTTTGTCGCTTCAAAGTCTAGATCTTAGGCGATGACGCTAGTTTCATCGCCTAAGTGTTATACCATAGGCGACGATACGTGTATATTCGTCGCCTTATATTTAAAAAATAAAAAATAAAAAACTCTTAGGCGATGAAAGTGGTATATTTCGTCGTCTAAGTGATCTTAAGACGACGAAATGGTGCCTGAAGTATTTTCTGTATTTTTTTATTTAGTTTTGTAAATTTTTATAAAATATAAATAACAACACAAAAAATTTCAAAAACAAAACAACAAATTTTTCATTACAAATTATCTAAATTGTTCATAAACGTACAAATATATAAATTTAGTCCAAAGTAAATTCAATATCATCTAAATCAATCATGAAATCCGATTCTTGTGGTTTCCGATTCTTGTAGGGGGTGCGGCGACAGAGGCAGCAGCAGAGGAGAGGGGTAGGCGGAGGAGAGGGAAAGGGAGGCGGATCGGAGAGGGAGAGAAAGTGGTATATGTCGTCGCCTAAGAATGACCCTTTTAGGTGATGACGGTTAGGCTTTAGGCGACGAAACTTCATGTCGTCTCCCAAGACTGGACCTTAGGCGACGAAGGAATGGCCTTAGACGATGATTTCAGTTTTCGTCGCTTTAAATTTTAACTTTGGTGACGATTTTTGGCTCTTAGGCGACGACACATATTTTCGTCGCCTAAAGTTCCTCTTAGGCGATGAAATTTGCTTTCGTCGCCCTGTTTCTGCTCTCTTCGTCCCCCAAAGGCCTTTTTTGTAGTGATTGGGTGGCGCTCTTTACTGGATGATGAGCCTTGACACTCCTTTGTTGGGTGGAAATAATATTCTTCTCTTGAACTTCGTCCACTCAGTTTGGGATTACTCCATTGGGTGATGGATTTCCTACACGTGAGAGTGGTGTCCTTACTCCTTTGTTGGATGAAGCCGATGCTCTCCTCTTGAACTTCCTTCACTGACCGTTGAGCTTTATCCACTTGATGATGAGCTTACACCATAGTGATGATAGATCTGCAAAAGTGATAGAAGAAAGGTCATTGAAGGACCAACCTAAGGCCGGCCAAACACTCTCCGACGCCCAAATCAGTAGAGTGTTTGGGCAATGAATAAAGATATGAGAAGTGTATGATACTTTGGCATTGTGTTGAAGCATCCTTGACATGCCAAAGCAGAATGAAAAAGAGAGAGAGATTATGCACTTAAGCATCATTTAGGGAGAGAAGAGGAGAAGTAGAAGTCCCCTCCAGCCTTGAGAAGGCTTGGTATTTATAGGGGTCGAGTTTGGTAATATGGAAACTGAAGACATGAGTTCTTCACCAACTTACCCTAACATATTAAGGATCTGACAAGGAATGAGTTTGATTGATCAATTGGGTGGGGTGAGTGGGTGGAGCGTCAGGACACGTGCCACTCATCTATGACGCCATTTGTTCTTACATCAGACTCTTAATGTTGGATCTCGGCACCTAGAAGGTTGGTGGAGTTTCATGGCACATGTCGTGGATCATAGATACTTTGACTCTCGAAACACTATTCACATATCACATTACCCATACTTGATGTTGAAGCATGACACATGGAAGAGTTGGTGAGAGTAGATCAACTGATTATTGCATATCTACGTGTGCCCTGAGGGTCTAGTCCTTAGCCTTGGAGGTTGTGGCCATGACAACTGAGGGTCGAGGCTTGAAGCCTTGAAGGTTGAACTCTTAGTCTTGGAGGTCGAAGTATCGACCTTGAAGGTTGAGGCCCTAGATTTGTTTTAGACTATGCTTCTCTAATGTTGGATAGTCTTAACATGTCAGTGGTTAGTCTTGACATGTTAATGGTCTCCACTTAGTGATTACCATGATCATCAAATGTTAAAGACTTGGAATGCTAAGTTAGGTACCTTAAAGGTTTAAGTACGTTGAAAGGTCAGCCCTACGTGACTCTTTGATATTTCAACGCTTCCTACGTGGAACGAGTTGAAAAGTCAAGATTCGTTGTCAAACCAAATTATGACATCAACAACCGATGAAGTTTTTTTTCGTCGGCTAAAGTGAAATTTTAGCCGACGAAAATTTAACTTAGCCGACGAAATAATTTTTCGTCAGCCTGTTTTTGGTCATTTCGTCGGCTAGAGCCTTTTTTCTAGTAGTGCTAGTTTTAATTTTTAAATTATATAAACTTGAACACAGCTGTTATGATTCTAATATCTCATACAACCTACGTTGCACGGAAGCTTGGCTTTTACCACACTTCGCACTTCCGAAGCGGAAGCGGAACCGCGTTTCTGGAAAAGGCTTGTTTTGGAACCGTGATGGAAGCAAAGTTTTCGATTGGGAAGCGCGCACTTCCGATTTCTCTCGGTAAATCCTTTTTGTTTCAAAGCGAGTATGAAGACCTTCCAGGTTGTTTTGATGTTGGAGGAGCTTGTTTCGATGTTGGATTCTCGGAGAGTTGAGATTGAGATGGGTTGTTTAATTCTAAGCAAGTGGATTTTGGGAGGAGAAGAGCGTAAGATGAAGACATTTTTGTCGCAATCAAATTTGCAAAGAAACAACGAGTGAGAGAGGAAACTCCCTAATCTGAAACTATGTATGTCTTGGTAGATTTTCACTGTGGAAATCTTTGAAGCAGGAGAATTTTTTCTTGGTCAAACTGTGAAGTTTGAGTCTGAGGGAGGAATCAGATAGGAGAGACGAAGGTAGGAAGGTGGGAGACGTGTCTATGTTCCTTTCAATCTTTTGACGTCACATATCATGTTAGATATATATGTTGACCATAATCCTCTTTTTGATGTTTTTTTGTTACAATAGTCCTGAAACTGTTTGGGTTTAAAGTAGTCTATTACTCCATTATTGTTAAATAGTTATTATTAATAATTAGTATGATATAAATAAATAAATGTGTATTAATTTATTCTGATGCTTTTAAACATTTCGTTCCTTATAAATTTTGAAAAAAATGCTTCCACACTTTCAAACGTTTTACTTTCACATTTTCGTTTTTGTTTCCATACAACATATCATACAACTGTGTTTGTGTTCTTTTTTGTGTTTATCTTTCACATATTCATTCATATTTTTGTTTACCTCTTGATTGCCCCGCCGCCAGAAGCCCTAATTGAGATACAAGAATACTAAACATCAGAATTTCTTAGAACTATGTAGTTGATGCCACCTCAAAGATCAACCAATAAAAGCCTCCGTGAAAATATTTGCAATCAAATAAATTATGAAGCATCTTCCTTCCAACAAATGATTGAGGTGAGTATCTAGGGGTGGGCACAAATCCCGCAAATCCCGGTCCCGTCCCGGTCCCGTCCCGGTCCCGTCCCGATCCCGGCGGGATTTGAATCTAAAAACACTCGTCCCGTCCCGTTAGAGAAACAATGGGACGGGACGCGGGACTGAAATTTCTCGTCCCGTCAGGCCCGTCCCGTATAAACAGTGAATAATTAAGTTTGACCGTTGATTATTAAATTTATTATATCTCACCGTTGATGGAAGTGCCCTAATACCGAACATTGAACAAAACTTACTCAGCCTCCTTATTCAGCTTCGAGTCTCCTTTCCTCTCTCTGCTTCCTCTCCTCTCCTCTCCTCACTCTGCTTTGACCCTCACTTGCAACCTTCCGCTGCTCGCCTCAACCCGATCTGCAACCTCCATCCGTTGCTCGCCTCAACCCGATCTGCGACCTCCATCCGCTTCTCGCCTCAAGCTGCTGTTATCCGATCCTTCAACTGTAACTCTCTCTCTCTCTCTCTCTCTAATCTCTGAGAAATAAACTTACCTATGAACTTCTGATTACTAGGATTTGAACTTTGTGTTTAATTTCATCACATCATTGAAATACAGTTGTCTGGTAGAAGAAGAGATGCAGCAGGTGTACATGTCTATGTATCTGTTTTCATGTTTGATTTGTTGATTGAACTGTGAGAAATGGAATCGAAATGTATGAAGCAGTTGTATATAGTTCTTGTTGGTTTGTGTGAAATCGAAGTGTTTGATTTGTGTGAAGTGAAATCTGTCAACTAATTGGTTTTCGATCTGAATTCTAATAGATGACCTTATATTGCAGGTGCCATAGGAAAAACAATGGCTAGAGGGAAGATGATGGATGTTATTCTTGTTATGTTTGGTATCATTAGGTTATGGATTGTGACTTATGAATGTAAGTAGGTTGTGTAATTGTAATCAGATCATGGATTGATGTTGTAAGTTATGAATGTAAGCAGGTTTTTCTTCTTTTCTGTTTTCAGTTTTGTGGCGGGATTGGGCCCGTCCCATCCCGATCTCGTCCCGTCCGGGATTGGGCCCGGCGGGATTCATTCTAAAAAATGCAAGGCCTGTCCCGATCCCGTCCCGTGTGTAACAACCGGGACGGGACGTGGGATGACCCCAATCCCGTCCCATCCCGTCCCATGCCCAGCCCTATGAGTATCTATTCATTCCATTTCATGTATATGGTTATAAGATGATTATAGACCAATTTGACCTGATTATGAAAGAAATTTAAATTGAAGACAAAGCAATCATAATTTAAAGTCATTGATTATCTATATTGTTGCTTGTTTTTTTTTCTAAAATTTTTTACTTTATTTTTTTTTATAAAAAACTAGTTAATTCAAAACAAACTCGGTATTCTCTTACATGATATGTGGTGGTTAAACAGTTTCCGCATAAAAGTAGGAGACAATTTCATGTTTACTTATTTATTAAAACAATTTTTTATTTGTCATAATTGATTTAAATTAATAAATTGATCTCAAAAATGAAAATATTAAATGGAACAATATAATGAAAGATTGAAACCTTTGTGCCTAGAAACTTAAATCACACTAGAACATAATGATTTTGTTGACAACAGTGTTAACCTCAGTCAAGGAAACGTCAAGACTTATGTAGTCCACATTAAACCAAATTCAGTATTGTAAAATAGAGTTTCAACAAGATTAAGTAGTGATGTTCAAACACAATCACTTTTACAAGTCTGGGAAACATGGTTGTCTAATGATAAAACTATTTTAGAATTCAATTACAATACATCATAATCTTTTAGTAACTCTTTTGAAAAAAATCCAAGTCACCACTGATAATATTCCTTTTATCACCATTAACAAGTACGATCTTTAGGTTTCTTTTGGATTTAAAATTGCATGGGCAAGTGATTTTACAAGTTGCTTCATTCCTTAATTGATATGATTGAGAATTCTTCCAGCCAGAACCCATAGCTATTGTTGTTATGTTAACATGGCGTCTCCACCCTTAGACAATTAATGAACCTTAGTAAGACTACAAAAGAAAAAACTCAAGTGGAGTGAAATCCACACTCCCCATTTACAATCATCACTCATTTTTTCATTTTTTGGTTGTTGATGTTTTTTTGTTGGTAAAAATACAAAACGAATGTTACTAAGTCAAATTTACGTTATTAAAACACAAAAAGAAAAGTGTGGATTGTACAAAAGCAATGATGGATTCCACTTCCTTAAATCGCAACCCCCCTAAGCTAACTTAAAAAACGAGACATAACGTATATTCATAAACAATTCACAAGCCAAATCACCAAAATCAACCATATGATGCATACTCAAGCTTAAAGAACCTAAAACAAATAAAACCTTAAACAACAAAAGCTAGAAACCATGATTACCAATAACTAATTTTCTTTGTTGTAACAATTGTCGAAGACGTCTGTGCCCGTCACACTTCATCCTTGACCATCACTAAGAGAGGCAAGGTTATATTTGGTGGTGGCACTATCCCAGAGCCATTATGCGATTAGAAGACTCATTTCCCCTCATTGCGAAACAAACCCTCACGCGTTAATTGGCCCGATCTAAATTTTGAAGAATCGATTGACCATGTCAAAGAAGGAATACCACATTGTACGCAGGCTAGGGTGCATCATACAGGATTTGGAGAATCCTATCCATGAACCCTTTCTGGTTATGACATCTGGGTTTTAACCAAGAGTGGTGGCTAACAAGAGTCCTATACAACATGGACTCGCATTATCTTCCCTTCACTGACAAGGAATTTATTTGAAACTGTTCTCTCCTAGGTGCATCTACAAATGTTGTGATGAGAGTGTTGGACTGTATTGTTAATTTGCAGCACATACATACACAACACAGAAGGAATTGGAAGGCTGTATTGCTGATCTGCAACTTACACAACACAGGAGAAAGTGTACTCTTTCTTATTGAAACCGAGAACAAGCTTTGGCTTTTAAATAGCCTTACAGGATGAGATCAAACCGAATTACAACCCATGCTGCCTAAAAACATGGTACCAACTAAGAATCATTCAAAAACATATCATCTAGTCCCTACAGACTAGGTCTTATTAACAAACAAAGAGAAACTTGGGCGACAAGTAACCTACTCTTCCAACAGAGAGGTCCAACTACAACTTTGAACCCATAGGTCAGCTAGGGAAGAGCATGTCTTGATGCTTATGGAAGGCACAAACAATCGTTTTCCGGTTCGAAGCGTCAATTTCCTTTTCAAGCACCCTAAGGTGGAAGTGTCACCGAAATCGGTATCTCAAAAATTTGAACTGTTCTGACAATAGCCTTTGAGGTGGGCGATGTCATTATGTCGTCAACAAAGGAAAAGAAGAAAAGTGGAAGGCCTAGAGGCAAGCCTCAGGTCCATGAATGAAATTGATGTTTATCTAGTGGGTGGTAAGAACTAAGAACCATAGACACTCTTAGAAGCAGCCCTTGAAGTTTGTAGAGGTACCCTCCATGCTACTAGAGGTTTAGAATAATTCGAGGAGGGAGCTAAGGCTTTCGAATAAATCATGTTGATATTCTCACTTTTCATTTTTAGTCACCATTTTTATAAAATACAATTTGGGTCACTATGGGCAAAATCTAAGTTATCAAAAAAGAAGTGTAGATTTCAGTTAGAGGAGCGTGGATTTCACTTCTCTTTTTCTATAATTCTATCGATTGACACCTCTTTGACATAAGGAAAAACAAAACCTTAACTAACTCATAATCCTAAACATAAATACAATGAAGGCTGATGTTATTTGAGGTGGAAAAATTTAAAAGTGGGGTGAGGTACTTAGAGTGAGCATAAGTTACTGGAAAATATTACGAGGGACTTTTTATTTTATCTGAATGGACTATAGAAAATTAGCAATAGAACCAAAATAAAAACAATAGATATGAGAATGTGAGGTGGAGAAGAAGAAGATAAGCATCATATTAGGTGTGGTTTTTTTATTTAGAATGAAAATTTATTTAGATAAAATAGCATGAATACAAATTACAATCATGAGAGATATCCTCCCTCCTACTTGAAATGGCAGAGATTATAGTGTATAAGAACTGAAATCAACAAGGGTTCAACTGTAATCCAACCTAAATCCAGAAGTCTCGATGCATTATTATGATCAACTTCAAGAAGAAACAACCCTTTCAAACACTATATACCAAAACTACCGTTATATATGCATATGTAACATCCTCATTACATTGACAACAATAACTAACCGACATTAAAATAGTCACTGAAAACGATATCATAACCATGGCTCTTCCAACGACACCACAACACCACCCTGTCAAAAACCTCAACCCTTACCAAAAAGAGGAGGGAAGACCAACATCACCCTACCAAAACCTTACACCTACGCCCAAACGAGGAGAGACTACCAACACCAAAACAATCCAAAATAAAACTAAAAAATAAAATTAAGGCAACAACCCTAGACCTAGAAAAAAACAATAAAAAAAACTAACGTGGGCCTAAAAAAGGTCCAGGCCAACCATCCCAATAGACTTAAAAAGTGGTCACAACGACCCAGCCCAAAAAGGAGCACCACATCTTGACGCAGTTCCACCGCTGCACCATCAGTTCGTCCGCCATCCAAAACACGCCAGCATCCTGTCCAACACAAGGAAACACCATCCATTGCCACAAGACCGAAGCAGCCACATCTCAGGGCAAAGGCACGACCCTCCACGATTTCCAACAAAAACAAAGTAGATGAAGACCTAACCCAAAGCATGTCCGATCCAGGCATTCGCCCTCATGTTCTCCCCTTTGAATTCACCTCGTAGACATAATGGTTCGATCGACAACAACCCTCTGCCACAACCCAATTACAACCCAGAACCTGCAACTTCTCAGCCGCCCACATGGATAAACTTCTCATCTCAGCCCACCACCGCCATCCATTAGGGAATTGTCACCATCTGTCTACCCTCAAATCTCTCGTCCAACGACTGCTTCAACGGACACGCCGTCGGACAGGAAGGAAAAACTCTTAAAACAAACTCTTACGGAGTTTTGTGTAAAACCAATAGACTTCACGATATGATTGGTACTTGGTGTGGGGTTGGAACAAGAGACTTGACAGAAATACAAACCATGTTATCCATGCGCCTCTCAGATGCTCATTTTGTTTAAAGAATTTCAAATGAAATATAAGCAGATAATCTTGTTTTTTGCCATAAGTACGTAAGTTAAGTGGAGTTCTAGCTACACGTTTAGATATGTTTATACACCTCCATAGTTTTCAATACTTTTATTTGATTTTTTTCAACTTTTATGAAAGTACAAAACGATAAACATAAAAAGAAAAAAAGAGAAGCATTCGACCTCCACAACTATAATCACTTCAAGTAGATTCTCCCTTCGATCTCTCTTGATTGTATGCATGATCACACTACGTAGAAAATTTCAGTTTGTCACCTTCTCCAAATATGAAATTTCATAGAAGCATCAAATTCTATTGTTTATCTTCTCTAGTTCTAGTTTTAAGATTGAAGTTCTAAATCTCTTTTCCAATCTCAATTTACATATGAAGTTTCCATAGTGCCGAAGGGGATAATTATTGGAAGAGTAATGCACAGCACTTGAATCTTTGCACCCTCTTTATGACCCAACCTTCAAGCCTTTAATCGCTTTTTGTTTTTGCAAATTATAATCTTATACATGTTAAGTACAATTGTGCTCAATAGACAAAGCCAATTTCTTCTTTCAATTCATATTCTTAATTACAATTGTGAAATCACTTAAGGCAATCAACCATATGGTTATTTCACTTTAGTCGCCTTTGTATTTAGGTTTTATGCAATAGACATGAGGTCTCACACCACACCCCCATGAACAACTGTGATTACTTCTTTTTTCCAGTTCTTCATTACCAACTCGTGACAAATGAGGGTGGGTAAACCATCTTGAGTTGAGTTTGTGATTCATTCTAATTTGGTTGGTAGATTTGATGGAAACAAAAAACCTTCTATCAAATTTGAAAATTGTTAGAACTGGAGGGTACTTTAGTAAAAGTAATGAAGTATACAGGCTTTTAAATATGCTTAAAGGAAAAATAATCTAAACAATGTCTGACCTTTTAAAGAAGTAAAATTTTGGTATCTCGCTTTTTAAAAACTTCAAAACGGTATCTCACATTCTTACCTTGATTAAAGAAATGTATCTGGAACCATTAGTTCAGTTTAAAAAACAAACGACAGACATTTTTTTGAAATGATAAGACTAATTTACCCTTTGTTAATAATGGTTGACCTTTTAGAGAAGCAAAATTTTGATGTCTCACATTTCAAAAACTTTAAAACGGTATCCCACGTTAGTTCCTTTAAAAAAATCTTTTTTATTCCTTTTTCATCTCTAAAAATCTATGTCTTTAAAATTAAGAACAATAATTAATTAAAATTTTATGCAAGAGTGAATATAACTTAATAAATTGAAAAGAAAATAAAAAAGATTGTCATCTTCGTCTCAATCGGATAAAAAAAGAAAGGAGAAGCGTCGTCGTCGAAGAAAGAGAGAAGAGAGATGCACCGCTAGAGGAGAAGAGAGAAAAGAGAAGCATCACCGTTGAAAAACAATCTTGTCGCGTTAGTCATCGTCATTGTCGAATAGATTTTGCCAAACCGCTAAACCCTTCATAAATACAACTGTTTGTAATTGGCGCTCAAGGAGGTTCTCCACAGTCAAAGTCAAAATATAATCAAGTTTGCTCTTGACTCTCCTTCAAAAACCCATAACAATTAAGTGCACCATGGCTTCTCCACTCCTTCACGAAAATCTTTCTCTCTCAGAGAATAATACAGTTTCTGATGCTAATACTTGACTTTATGCATTTGATAGTCAACATTAGCCAACGATAGCCACCTAAACTATTTTTGTGTTAGTCATATTTTCCAAATCTTTTATAGTTCATGTTAAAATTGGAGAACGTTTGTGATCAATTTGTAGTTATCAAAAACAAAAATAACAAGATGTAGTCAATTTGAGATTCAGATGTTGCTCCGGATCCTACAATAGTCATTTATACCATGCGATCTCGACGAAGAAGACGAAGTCAGGACCGAGAGCGGACTGGAGAGGGGCGAGGAGCTCAGATGAGAGTGATGGTGTAGAGGAAGTTGGTGACTCGGAACTAACAGTTTCTGATACCTTTCTTCAATCAGGTAAGAATGTGGGATACCGTTTTGAAGTTTTTAAAACGTGAGACACTAAAGCTTTGCTTCTCTAAATGGTTGGACATTGTTTGGATTATTTTTTCATGCTTAACAATATAATAGATGTGTACTTAATAAAAAAAGTGCATACATCAAATTTGGATGTGTAACTAGAATCCCCTAAGTTTAATTTTTGATTCTTGACTCTTGAGTCTTGCATCATTATCAGTACACACCAGTTATGCTGCTGTCTTCTCATCTTTATGCTGCTGTCTTCTCATCTTTATTTCCATTTTATTCTTAGGGAAATTAAAACATATATGCAATTGCAATATGCACCCCACCTTCATAGCACTTACCCTTGTGTCATATAAAAAGGCACTTAATAATTTACCAAAACAGTCACTTTTTACCTCCTGAGGCCATATGCAGATTGGATTTCCTATAGGTACATTACATGTGGAAAGGTGTGAAATTTATTCCAGCTTGTTTGGGCCTCAAAGTTCTGTGAAATTCCCAATTTACTAACGCCAGCAATGCAACCAAATTACACAAACCTAAAGGTGCAGTCTTGTATTCTCGTATGGGTGCCTTGATTGTATTATCTATAGTACAGGTAGTTAGGTACCAATACAATTAACATTCCAAGAACAAATGTGCTCCAAATACAGTCCTCAGAAACAGAAACTCTACACAGTCCTTAAAATACCCAACAGAAAATCTGTATCTGACCAGCCCACATTCAAACCCACATTCAAACTATGAAAGGCTAATCTTGGTAATTGACATTGATGGTGGTGAGCACAGTCTTACACAGCACTCAGAAACGACCAGTTCAAAAGCCCCCAGGCCGAAAGCTCGAGTCTTTTGTGTGAGAAAAAAAACAAGGCGGTTGTTATTATAGGCATAAACCCAAGAGAACCAAAAACAGCGGATTTGAGAGCCCAAATATGAACCAAATTTCATAAATTTGGTCAGAATACGAAACTGCCCATTGCAACTGCATGCCCACCACTTTGCCTAAAATCCCTAAGTCTGAGGTGGTGAGTTATAAGAGCCTTGTCACTTTTTGATGTTGGGGAGTTATTTAACATTGGTCTGGGACTGGGAGTTTTCCCAAGTCTAATTCCTGGGTTGAGGTGTGAGTTTTCTGTGTTTTAGTCTCAGAGTTTGAAACCCCAACCAAACACAAGGCCCCTTTTGGAGTTCTGACAATGTCATCCTCTAAAAAACAGCTTGAGGAACAGCTTAAGAAGGCCGGACATTCCCTCCTTAAGCCTCCTTCCAACACTGATGAGCTCCTCAAACTCCTTGATGTAATCCCCTTAATCCCTCTCCTTGTAATTTTCTTTTTCACACACAAAACACACAGAATTTGTTGACTGAGATTTTTTTGTTTAATGGTTTTTCTGGGTTGGTGAATTGAATGGATTGTTGTATGAAATAGGTATTTGATGATGATTTTGTTGAATTATTGACTGCTGCTGTTCTGTGGGTTCTTAATTTTGTGCAATTGGTGTTTCTGTGAGTTGTTGTGTTTGGTTTGCTTTCTGGGGAATTCAATTCTAGATGAATGAAGACTGATTTCAATCATGTTTTTTGTTCTTCCTTTTGTCAATTGTTTGGTAGTTTTGATGTGATAGGCTATCTGGGTTCTAAACGTTTGATGTGTATTTTTGAACCTCAGTGCTGGTTTTATTGAAAGTTTGTCAATTGATGAATTTCTATGCACAATTAGTAACTCTTAACTGAAGATCCTTAGTTGCATACATGAATAAGCAAACTTGTTTTTAAAATATTGTGTAATTGCATATATCTGAAGTTCATTTTGCATGAAATAAAAGAACCAGAGAAAACAAAACTGATGAAAGGGAATATTTTGATAGAGGCATTTGTTAGTATCATGAAGTTTAGACTTTTATCTAAATACATAAACTTATTGGAAGATTGGTTCTTATTATTAGATCCTGTTTGCATACGTCATCATAAAATGTTGCATGGAAGCTTTTCCTTGCCACAATGATGATTTGCCCTACGCGGCCGTAGTGATTATTAGTTTGACTGGGGAAACAATCTTCTTGGTTGTCACCAAGGGTATGTGTGTAATACACACAGATGTTTGGTGGTTCAAGCTTCACTATGCATGCAATCATCATCTTCTCCTCCATCTTACCTTTTCACATGAGATAGATATTTGTTGTTTCTTGATGACATGTGAAACTCTCTTTACATTTTGTTCTCCTCTAACTACTTGCTTGGTTCATCTAAACTATCTCCTCCTGTGACTCTTCTGTTGATACAACTGTGGGATATAATATAGCATATATGAATTTTCTTTTATTCCTTTATAGCTTAAAAGATCGACAATACTGACTTGCTGTTTGAATTTATTTCTTTAGGAAGTTGAGGTTTTTCTGTCAGATGTGGGGCAAGCACCATCTACATCCCTGCAAGATGCTCTTCTACCCGCAATGACAGCATTAGTTTCTGATGTGCTGTTACGACACTCAGTTACAGATATCAAAGTTTCTGTTGCATCATGTATCACTGAGATTACAAGAATAACAGCGCCTGATGCCCCATACGATGATGACCGAATGAAGGTATGACATGAATTCTGGGATTCTCAACAAATGCTTGATGCTAATCATTCATAAGGTTTACCAATTGTATACTCATGTAGGTAGATGCAATTCTTGTATATATTCTCTGCTCTTAGCCATTCATTGTCAATTTGGTTGCACAGGAAATTTTTAAGCTGATTGTAGCAGCTTTTGAAAACTTATCACATCTATCCGGTCGCTCTTACAAAAAGGCAGTGTCTATTCTAAAAGTTGTTGCGAAGGTCAGGTTAAGTGTGATGATGCTGGACCTTGGCTGTTACACATTAATTGCTGAGATGTTTCAACATTTCTTAACTATAATCCAGTAAGAGCTTTATCTATGCTTAATGTAATATGATTAATATTGTGGTAATTTGCTGGACAGTGTTTTATGGTGGTATTAGCAAAATTATACATTTGTATTCAATAATGTGGTGGCTGAACCTTGAATTGTAATTAAAAACTACTTGGATCTTCTAACAAGTGCAGACTCATATAATGAGCCTTTTACATGTATTAAGCTTGAATTACAAAACTTGAATAAACTTCTGTTACATTATTTTGGTACTTTGATATTGAAGCATGGGAACTTTTTGATTATTATTATTATTATTGTTATCTCAAGTTTACGTGTTGTGCATGAAATAAATCTATATTTTTCACTGTTCTCTCTTTGAATGGAAGAAGTGTTTGCTTATTCATTGGAAGTTTGTTTAAAAGAAATCATAGGATTCTAAAAGTTTTCTTTTCATATGTTTGGAACTTTGGATCATGATGTTACTCTGTTGTGGAATCATAGGATGGAAAATTCACTTCATGTTCTGACCAAAAAAAAATCACTTCATATTGGGTGTATTTTCCTTCAAAAATAATTTCTTAAAGGATTGTTGGAGAAAAGAAAAAGGACTATTGCTGGGAGTATGGCTGTGATGGAGTAAATTAACATAATTTCTGAGGTAGCTAGAGGTGAGGAGATAGAGTTTGTAACTTAGCTTCGCTCTAGACATCAGTTTCTCCTCAGTTTTATAGATTTATGAGAGGGTATTGGATTTAGTCTTGGGAAAGGAATGAATAAGAGAGCTAGGGTTGAGGAGATATATCTCTTGGGGATATTGTTCGTTACTTAGCTTCGCTGAGGGTGTCAGTGTTCTCTAGTTATAGTTCTTTGTATGCTTTTATGCTGGTATGGAGAGCTTTTGTACTTTAGTTTAGGGCGTCTTTTCTTTTCAGTGGTTTATAATTATGTTTATTCTTTTTTTTCCTGATATTTTTAGTTGTTAATATAGTAGTTAATCAGTACGAACCTTTCCCAAACTTTGTACTTTTCTTCTGTTTGTTAAAGTTCTATTCGTTTAGAAGCAGAATTTCCACTTGCTGATTTTATTTTAAAGAATCTTTTACTTCGTGCAAATAATTAACAACTAATGGTTTCATCTTGCTTGATCTTAAGGTCCAACCATCCACTTGCTGTATTTTCAGACATGCAAACTATTATGACAATGGTTTTAGATGAAATTCATGAAAGTGAAGAAATTCCCTTGGAACTTCTCAAAATTCTTTTGTCAAGCGTTAGAATGGAAAATCAGGTTATAATCTTCTTTTTAAACATTGTTATTGCTTTTAGTTTAGCCTTTTGATTAATTATTCTATTTTCTTTATTTATGATTTAAGCCCATCTTATTCATTGTTTCAGAATGTTTCACCTTTTTCTTGGAAATTGGGTGAGACGGTTCTCGATAATTGTGCGGCTAAGGTGACACCGTATCTCATGGAAGCAGTGAAGTCCATGGGTACTGCTTTGGACGATTATGCTCATATAGTGGCTTCTATATGCCAGCATGGATCTGATATCCTCAAACTTGACCATGTCGTGAAGAATCAGGTATGTTAAACAAGTGATATTGTGTAATAGCTTAGCATGCTGTTTTGGGTTTGTGCTTATGCTGAATCCATTCCTAAAATTTTTCTATGTACATGTCAGCATATGTGTGTGTGTATAATATCTTACTATTCCAGACGAATTATGTCTGTTCCTCACACACCATCACACACACCAGGTGGTCATAACTTCAATCCCTTTGAACTGGAACACTTGTTGTTTGCAGTGTTTAGTATCCAATGGTCCTTTATATGCAGAGTGGATAATTTCTGGTCGAGTAGTGTTATAATATTTTTTGAGACCATAGAAAAAAGGTTGTTGACGTAGTTACAAGATAAGAGGTTTGGGATGAGGTCAGCAAGCAAAAATTCAGTTTGAATTGAAACAACACGACAGTCAAAGGAAAGCTAATAACAAGGGTCTTGGAAGTGCATGGTTTTAATGTTTGCATCAATAATATGCAATGTAGTTACCATCCTCTCCTGTATACCTAGCTATTACTTCTAGATATTATTTAAGAATTTTTATAGCATTGCCTGGCATATGTGTGTGTTAAGAGTGATCTTCTTAATGAGATTAATAGATGGACGTTCTGACAGCAATTTGACTCTTAAGAGAATAGTAAAGGCTAGTTGATATGATAAAAATCAGTAGATATAAAAGGACATCAATGGGAATAATAAAAACTAATTGATATAGAAACTAGATGATATAAAAGGACATCAAATGAAAACTAGTTAGAATAATAAAAACTAGTTGAACCATCACATGTGTATAACTTCTATACCTATTCATATCGTCCCCTGCTCTCTCTCTTCTTCTTCTTCTTCTTCTTCTTCTTCTTCTTCTTCTTATTTGCAGTTGTTTAAATCAAACTTATTTATTAACCAGGTAACAGAGGTAGTCACTGCCAATGCTGCTTGTCCGACATCAGTTGACAAATCTGTGACTGCTCCCACTAGTGATGAACCTACAGTTGTACATGACTCTTCTAAAAAATTACAGCATTGCCATCTTACTAAACATTCCAAACAGGTTGATTTACAAGATGGTGCTCAACCCGAAAATTCATTCTCTGTGAAGGCTGTCGAATCAGTAACTGAGCCAGATTCCAGTATCAAAAAGAAAGGCACAAGACCCCATTCTTCAATGGATCAAGAGGAAAAGTTAGAAATTGAGCCACATTCGGCTCCGAAAAAGAGAGGCCGGAAGCCAAATTCTTTAATGAATCCAGAGGAAGGTTACGAAAATTGGATGCATTCTGGAAAAAAATCTCCAAAATCAGCTGGCAACAGGAAGTCACATGAAAATGAATCTAATAGTTTACCTAATGAAGACCATCTTTGTTTGAAGGTCACTGCGTCATCCCCTTTGCCATCAACACTTCAAGACGTGGTTGAGCCATCCAGTTTAACATTGACTCTTCAAAAAACGACCGAGTCACCAAATTCAGAACTTAAAGCAGAAGGGGACATAGGATCTGCTTCTTCGCTTCTACAAAATGGCCATCCTGATGGAACTGAATCTAGAAGAGGTCGGCCAAAGAAGCAAGTAGCTGTAGCACATCAAGAAACTAATCCTATTTCCCTTGAACCGGCAAAGAGAGATTTGTTGAGTGGTCAGGCTGAAGAGAAAAGTCCACTATCAATTGATACTTTGAAAATGGAATCTAATGAGACGAGTACCTTAAAAGCAAAATCACGGGGACGCCCCAGAAAATATCCTGCAAAAACAAATGATGCGACAATTATTGCTTCTGTACACGTAGGCACAGGGAAGGAATCTGCAGTTCCATATAATCCTGAGGAAAACCAACTAGAATCAGCGTTGACTCTTGGAACTGGGAATATCAATCACCAGTCATCTGTGCAAAAGGTTGGGGTTGGGAATGTGAGTGCTACAAGACCGCGGGGGCGCCCGAGAAAGCTTGCAACAAGATTAAATCAGGAGATTGTCCTTGCTTCTGAACGTGTAGTAGTGACAGAGGAGTCACCAGTCCCAAGTGGCCCCGAGCAAAAACCGGAGCAGGAGCCAGATTTACAATCTGGAACTGGGAGTATCAAGGATCGATCAACTGTAAAGGGTACTATGAAACTTAGGCTGGATGATGCTCCTTGTACAGATGGTGCTGAAGGATCTCTTAGTAAGGTACTTGACTGTTGACTGTAAAACTTTACCTTTGAGTACTTATCCTTTTGTTCTGTTTTTTTTCCTTAATCCTCTTAGTATTTTTCCACTTTGCAACAGATTTCCAAGTCTGAGACAAAAAAGAAGGGAGATGTTGTGGAAGGAACCCCAAAGATTATACGCAAGAGGAAATGTTCCATTGCAAAGGAAGAGGTAATAATATTATTAATTTTTGTTTTTGTTTGTTTTGTGTTTGCTTCAATTGCAGCTTGAGTAGTATGGCGAGTTACAGTTTGGTTGGGTGTGTTAATCATCTGCTACATCCTTATGAGTCAATGAGATACCCTCTAGTTGATTTCTGTGGCCATTCAACTCGATCGTGGTCTTTAGGAAACATTTTTTTACGTTAGACTATTTGTCCGCCAAATAAGTGTGATCAATACATTGGATCCAAGCATTAACCACTAACAATATTAGGTGCCCCCATTCTTCGTCAAGTTATTATCTTTTGAATCAATTAGCGTTTCTTATAAGTAAGGCCTTGTTGATTAAACATTGCAAATAAATATATTCAATACATCCATGAACGAATGCGACATGCAACATTGGTACTTTTTTTCTTTTGTTTCTTCTTTTTGGTGTACTAATGACTTGCATCGTTTTACAATTCTGTTTCAAAAACTTGCTTCCAGGTAATAATGTCTCAGTCTTTTCTAATTCCAACTTAACATATTTTCTTTTATATATTGGCTAGGCCTACCTAATAAATGTTATTATCTTTTTATCTGGCTCTTTTTTTGTTTGGGTTTTAATTTAGCTTTTCAATTCCAGGAGAATCCAATGCCTGATCCTGATGACCGAATAATTGGCAAAGGAATAAAGGTTTGGTGGCCGCAAGACAGAACGTGAGTACTTCATAACCGATTACAAGTATAATGTTCTATGATTCATTTGAATTAGTTGATTGTCACTTTGAGTGAACGTTTACTGTTTGGTAGGGTATAATTATCACTATGTTTGTTTCTTATATGGTATACCATACTCTGTAGGTTTTATGATGGAGTTGTTCGTTGCTATGACGCTCTTAAAGGGAAGCACTTGGTGAGTGACTTTTTGGTCTTCCTACTTTTTTGTATGTTGTGTTTCATGCCTTTGCGTTGTTCTTTATTGTTGAGATATCTATCCTGTAGGCATAAGGTTTGAACTACTCTCTCTATTGCCAATTAGTTCTGGAGTTTAACCCTAGACTAAGTCATGGTATATCAGAGCGGGTTACCAACGTCCACGTATGAAGCCCAAAGGCGACATGAACTTCACGTCAACCCCAAATATTGTCCACGTGTTAGGCTTGTAGATTCGCCACACGTGCGGGGGCGTGTTGAGATATAAATCCCACATTGGAAAAAATGGGACCTTGCATGTGGCTTATAAGGGTTTTGACTACTCTTTCCATTGCCAATTGGTTTTGGATATGAACCCAGACTTCTTTATCATTTATCATAACATCATTTGAAACTTGATAAAGTTGTATAAAATTATGTCTTTGGGCCATTGACCATGATCTTCTTGGCCGTTTTATAGTAACATCAACTTGAAATCAACCACTCTGTCTTGTACTGTGGGTTCTTCAAAGAATCTCCTTATGGAACTAGTTCTTTTATATTATAGCTTATAAAGGATCCCTCTTGAGAAGTACGATTGCTTAAATTAGAGAGAGAGACTATCGATGTGCCATTGGGTTTGGGTTTGTTTGTTCTTTTGGTAATCTTACCATTTACTGTAATTGTTAAACATTTACTTTTAACATTTGTTGTTGTTGTTGCTGCTGCTGCTGTTCTCTGAAAATACTACTTGTAGGATTTTAAAGTTTTAGGCAATACTTTTGGTTAACCATATGAGGTGCTGGAAAATTTGGGGCAGAGGGGGTTGCCTCACTGAGCACCCTCACGGGTTATAATCTAGCATGAATATCTCAGTTTAGCTCAGTTTCACAATTTGCTTCCACTTATATGCATATAGTTGTTTTGAATTGTTCTTCCTTTACTTCCAACTTGTGCAGGTGCTTTATAGTGATGGGGAAAAAGAAAACCTAAACCTTCGAAAACAACGATGGCAGCTGATTGGAGGTGATTCAGAAAATGTATGTATTATTTTTATTCTTAGTCCTGCTGGTCATTTGTCTACATCTCTCATTTGTAAAAACATTAATAAGTCATCCTATTGCATTGTAGACATGTATACAACTGGGGCAAAAGAACGATACGCCAAAGACTGATGATTCTGATGTGTAAGTCCTATCTCTCAAGTAAACCCAATTTTAGTTTGAGAGGGCTGCATTATGTAGTTTATGGAAAATTTAGTTTGGTTAGCTTTATAGTACATGCATCAGAGATTCCCTCTTATGGTCTTGGCAAATCCTTTTGTTTGCTTTTGTGGGTTTTTGCACAACTACGTGGGCAATGTACTTTTATTTTGTGGAGTCACATTAAGATGACCATTCATGACCACTATGTGCTTATTAAAAAAATTGGACGTCTTCTGTCAACGTAATATATGTCATGTTATATTGTTTCCTTTTTGTGGTTGATGTAATATATCAGAATTATTTCAATCTAGGTTAGGATATGTCAGGCTCATAGTTTGCTCCTTGTGGTGCGGGGTTTGACCTCATGATACCTACCTACCTAGTTTCCTAGGGTTCAGCTGGAGGCTCCTGCCTGGGTGAGCCAATCAGGTTTGGGGGATTTCTGGATATTGAAAAACACACAAATAAATAATACAATTTTAAAAATTGGTTGTATTAGTTTTTTTTTTGGGCAGTAGATTTAATAGGCTTCACATTAAATCAGGTTTGGGGGATTTCTGGATATTGAAACACAAATAATAAAATAATACAATTTTAAGAATCGGTTGTAATATAGATTTTTTTGGCCAGTAGTTTTAATAGGCTTTGCATTATAGTAAGATATTGTAATCCACTAAATCCAGCAATGCAAAGAAGTAAACCCTTAATTGAAGAGTCAAAATTTTAGTGGAGTATATATGTTGCTCATAAGTCATAAATCACTGCTCTTGATCCTAAATGGTACTTCCCCACCTTACTCTCCGTGGTTGCTAACATGCATGTTTATGTTTTGGTATAAATAATCATTTGGTGTTCATTTCAATCAGACCACAAAAGAGGAGGCGGAAAGCAAAATCAGAGTTATCTAAGCAAGCAAATTCAGGTTTCTCCTTGAAGAGGTTGGTTTGTCTAATTTATTTCCTTATCTACTTTTAGATTATTTCGCGTTGGTTTTCCAAGAGGATGGTGGTTTGCATACTGTCGTGTAATTTGTAGTTATCAAACCTTAACTAAATTTTTTTGAAGGATATCTAGAACTGGAGCCTCATTTGGCTTATCCACCATTGAGTGTATGAAGAACAGTAAATCTGCAGACTGTTCTGCACTTAGTGAGCCTATAGAACATGACTAGTTTAAGGAAATTGACAGGTTGACGAATGATGAAGGTAAAATATATGCTGGCGAGTTGAAGGTGGATATGAAGACAGGTACGGAGTCTATGCAGATCACACCCGAGGCTATGACCTTGTTGAAGGAAGAGAATCCGAAAGTTGATATCGAACCCTCTGTCAGTGTTGGTGTTAAAGAAATGACAGAATTGAAGACTGGTGTTGACTTTAAGCAAATCACACCTGAGGCTATGACCTTGTCGAAGGAAGAGAGTCTGAAAGTTGATATCAATCCCTCTGTTGGTGTTGGTGCTAAAGAAATGACAGAATTGAGCAATGGTGCATACGATGCAAGTTCCCCTTCACCTGTGTTGGAGAAGGCTGTGTACACACATAAACATGCATGATTCTTGCTCTAGGACCAAAAGCGTCAGTTAGTCTCTATTTTTTCCCATTGTGGACACAGAAACATGTATCTGATGCATGGTGTTAACTACAGCAACATGCATCCAGTGGTATGTTCCCCTAATGCATGGCTTTTCTTTCTAGTGTTGAAGGTATCAGTTAGCCTGTATTTTTGTTCGTTGACTTCCTGTAAAATCTAATGGGTTTCTTATTAAAGTAATATATGTTGAAGCTTTATGTTACTGTTCTACCTCCATGCTTTCCTATTACAACAGTATGTGATAGCTTTTGCCTTCTCAAGTGGTAGTGTATATGGTATCATGCATGAACTCTAGATAAAAGATGAAATATTATAAATCTATTTTAATATTGAAACCTGAAAATGGTTCACCGCTTCTGAGTTCTGCTCATTGATGTAATATAAAGGCACGTTTGGTACAGTTACATTAGTCTTATGTTGAGCTTGCCCTTGAACAGGAGGTTAATGCAACTTTGAGCAGTTTCACTCTTTTGTTGGAACATCTTGGGTGGTTAGTTGTCCTGGCTCTATGGCTTGCATTCTTGGCATTACATGTACCATCAACAGCATGCACTTGCTCGGAGAAGGAGATCGGTTTCCGTGTTAGTTGTGTAATTCTTCCACGTCTGCCACTGACTAGAAAGCCTAGCAACATGATGTATATATTTTACCACATTGGCTGTGGTCCTTATTGGGGTCAGCTCCTTTCTATCTCCGTTCAAGTGTCATATAGGCTGTGTGGAAGTTATATAGGTGTTCAATTCACAAATCAAAACAAAATGATAGAAAAGTTATACAAATTCAAAATAGAAAGCATAGCAAACTTGATAATTCATACAAATACAATCATAGATCGGCAAAGTTGCAAACACTAACTTGATAAGAAGTGAGAAACCCAGCAATTCAAATACAAGAATCTGCAAAATCCCAAATTCCCAATTGAAAAAACCCTTAGATAATAAAATTAGAAAAGAAGAGTAGAGACTTGTGGATTGTGGAGTACAGTGTGTGACTGTGTCAATTAGATGGGGTGCTGCTGAAGGGGTGATGAACTGCCGATCTATGCTGATGTGCTCAATGTGTCGGGGTAAGTGGGTCTTTGAGGTCTGTGTGGTTATGATTGGTCATGACTGGAGATATTCATACAAGGGTGAGATAAGTATATATACGTGGGCTGAATATTGGGATTTTTAAGGGATGTTTGGGTTGAATATAGGAAGCACTAAGCTTGGATTTTTTTTTCTTTCAGCTGGGCTAGGGGATCCTTGAGCCCAACTCAGAATGTATGTGGATCCCCCCTCCTTGTGGAGCAAATGTAGCCTGACATTCTCGATGAATTCTCGAGTGTTGCATTAGATTTTATAGGGTGTCGCCTTAGCCTAGGTAAGAAGAGGTGAGTGAAAACCTTGTCTGTTTATTTATTTTTATTTCAAAACAAGAAGTATCTGTGAATATCTGTGAATAAGTATCTGTGAATATATAGAATATTTGTGCAATGTTAACATGTGATTGAGGTGGTCTAGAGGATCAGTCTTGGATCTTTCATTGAGATGTTTGAGGTTCGACTCTTATCTAGTGCCTATTTTTGTATTTTATTCAATGGGGGCATTGGTGAGACACTGATAAACCAAAATTTGTAACTAAAGGGTGAATGTGGCACAGGCCCCACGATGCCCATGTGTGTCTCTGCCCCTGGGTTTGAACTTTGAAGTTTGGGTGTTAGAAAAATGACATATATGATTTAGGATAAAGTATTTAAATGAGAATCATCCACTTTATTCATTGATATAAGCCCTTTTATATGGTTTATCATACTCATACAAGGAAACATATGTAGATATCCTATCACAACTAGTGAACATGAATCCCAATCTAACTAGCATTAGACCAAGACACACACATGTCAAATATCCTTGAACACTCCCTCTTGTGCCGCATGTCTTTATGCTAAATGGTACTTCCGGTGTTGCCTCATTAAAAACTGTCAAATAACAAAAACCATGTGGGAAAAATAAACCTTGGTCAAAGGACAAAAAGAGTGTAACGCACCACGCTACTTCAACGAGAACTCCAGTATGTGAGGCTCCCCGTGATGAATAACTGTCAGGACCCACCCCGAGTTAAATCCCTTTAACCCGAAGTAAATCCTGCCGGGACCACCTCAAGGGAACTTCTTACCGAAACCCCCTTGAAATGGCCAACCCTTCCTACAAACCAACTCAGCACTTCCATGAGTATCTAACAACAATCCCTAACTCATGAAGACATCCTGCTCCCTAACCTACTTAACTAGCTAAACTGGGTTAGTCAGAGCAGTCTACAAAGATGATTACCCTAAAGAATTTCAAGCGGCAACGGATTGATCGACTATGCCTCGACTCTTGTACGCGCACGACCTCCGCTCTAGAACCATGCACCACTGGGCATTTGAAAACGAATGGCTCAGGGGAGAAACATTGAAAACCGTTAGAGTGAGTGGACAAAAATCGAATATAAAAACTCTACATTCCGCTAATGTTCTCCCTTAGAGTTTTCTAAGAAAATCCGCATGCAACAAATCATGGACGTTAAATAATTAAATCATTCAACAAATACCTTGGCTCAAATATAAACAATTATGTGGGGTGTTAACCTCATCCACGAGAAAACCGACCTGCTCTATTCGGAGAAGTCTAATGACCGGCTACCACCGAAGAGGGTCCCCGACCTGCTCTATCCGGGAAGGTCTAATGACCAGCTACCACCGGAGAGGGTCCCCGACCTTCTCTATCTAGGAAGGTCTAGTGACCAGCTACCACCAGAGAGGGTCCCTGACCTGCTCTATTCGGGAAGGTCTAGTGACCAGCTACCACCGAAGAGGGTCCTTGACCTGCTCTATCCGGGAAGGTCTAATGACCAGCTACCACCGGAGAGGGTCCATGCTAGCATTCAATCCTTATATCCTTTTCCCTTTTAAAAATCCTTTAAATCCTTTAAAACCTCGTGGGAAAAATAATCTGAAAACCAAGTCAATTCACCCTGACTTTACCCCAAAAGCATTGGATTTAAAACCTTCCCAAGAACCCAAAATCCGGTTCTCTGCCTTTGCTTTAAAACCCCTTTAAATCCGTGAGCCAAGTTTCTCCTTTTAAAATCATTCCCCTCCATAATCCCAAAACGGTGATAATCATTAAAACCATAATCCGGGAAAATCCTTTAAAACCCCGGGAAAGGTAGGAACCTCTTTCCTGGCTCATTTATCTTTAAAATCATTAAATCCCATTTTTCCAAAATCACCGTAAAACATATAAATGGAGGAAATCATATATGCAGGAGAAATCAATTAAAGTCTAAGGCATGCAATTTAATTTAAAACAAAGTCCACTCACAGTACTCATTGCGACTTTCTTCCTGCTAGGAAAGTCCCTCGAGCGAAACCCTCGAACTAACCACATAGTCGAGCCCGTCTCACGTTCGACCGGAGACTGTACAAATAAACCAATATATTAGTCATCCCAATGTAGACTTGGTCTTTTCCTAGTTTGACCAGGAAATCCTATTTGACCACGTGTTGACCAAGTTCCTTTCTTTTTAACAGCTTTTCAAACATTACACTTATTTCCGATTATCGACTCGAAGTTTGGTTTCCATTTACGCCACCTTAGCATAAGTATTTTCTCTTTACTAATTGTGAGTCGATACGTCGATAATAAAATTATCCGATTGTTTTTCCACGATCAACTTGACATTTCCGTTAATAGGAGTCAACATCTCCCTCAACCACTAGAGTGGTCAACATAATATAATTTCCATATTTCACTAATTAACTTCAAAACCTTTAACTTGAATTCTACCTTTTCTTTAACCCTTTTCAACCCGATTTAACATCTTCTCATAAATGGAAACCTTCCAAAAAGGGAAAGTTTCCTAACATGGCAAGTATTCTTTAGGTTGGGAAGTTTCCCAAAATGGAAACTTCCTACTTACGTCCAATTTTCCCGTAATTACTCAAATTAGGACTTAACCTTACTTTTTGACTGAAAGCTTAACAGGGATTCGATTCCTACCTCTTCGGCATTCTGCCGGTTTACTGCATCACCGGAATCTTCGACGGATTCCGGTAACTTGCCGGAATTTCACCATAACCTCCCCGTTTCCTCCGATTCACCCAGTTATCGACACATGCATCCAAAAACGACACAATTAAACACCACTACAACACAAACATCAATTCCAAGCAAATTCAACAACACTGTAATCCTAGAACTAAAAGTTCACCTTTAACTTCAGCCCGAGGCAGGAACACAGTGGCCCCCCTCGAATCCCAGAGTCGACTTGCAGGACTTCCCATTCAAGACCCAGCAGCTCCAACATCCTCCTACTCGACTTACAGGAGCTCTGAGTACACCCAAGTCCCGCCTCGGTCACTGCCTCCTCCAAACCAACACCTCACCACTTCGGGTGCTCTCCAAAGACTTCTATTGTAGTTAGGTTGTCACTAGGAGGCTGAGAGGGCCACTAAGAGTTCGAAGAACTCGGTCGCCTGAGGAAGAACAAGGAACCCAGAAACAGTGAACACAGAGGAAAAGGGAGAACTCGTTCAGGCTCAAATCGATTGTTCAAAGACATGGAAAAGGAAGAGGAAGGGCAGAGGAGAAGAACCTTACCTTCCACGAGCCCTAACTCCGCCTGGAACGGCCAAAATCCGGCGAAGACCGCCGCACCCCAACTCGGTCGATCTCCCTCATCCTTGCCTCTTGGAGTGACTGGTGATAGGAGTTTTGAAGAGGAGAATGAGAGGAAGATATCGGTGGTGGTGCGCCGGTGTGGGGTGGCCGGACGCGCCGGCGGTGTCGATCGAGGCGGAGCGGGTGACGCTGAGTCGAGAAAGGGGGAGAGAAGAGAAACTCGGGTTTGACCCGATTTTTAAACTTTGACCAAAGTCAACCAACTCCACTTCCTTTTTATACTTGAACAGACGGTCCAGATCCAATCTCCAAATGATCTGACGGTCCAGATTTAAAGAAGGTAAAAAGTGAAAAGGTTAAATGGTAATTCTCCTTTTTACCGGATGGATAATTAAAAGTTACCATAAACTTCAAAAATTCACAGAAATTAGCCGGAAGCTCCGAAAAATATTCCGAAAATACCAGGAGACTCGTGTCGACACGTACTACAACATCGAGTCATCAATTCAGGTATTTGGAGTACTTTTAAAAACTCAAAAATTAACTCGATCGATAACTTATCGAATTACCGATCGCAATTAAAAGTCCTCGGTAACTCGTAAACCTCTATGAAAAGGTAACTTTTAGGTACGGGATGTTACAATAACTCAGTCGGAGAGGCTTGACAGCTTGCGTAATCCAATGCTCTTCACATGTTTCTCAAAAGTAGAATTAGGCAGAGACTTCTTGAATAGGTCTGCAACGTTAGCTTCTGAACTCGGCTCACTTGAATGTTGAGAAATGCTTTTTGTTGCTGATTGTAGAAGAACTTCGAAGAATTTGCTTTGTGTTGTCACCCTCGATATAACCTAGCTTAATCTGCTCTATGTAGGTTATATTGTCTTCATATATGCACGTAGGTTTCTCAGTTGTAGAACTCATCGCCACAAGAGTCTGCTTAGTAGATCTCATTGATATCGTCGTATTCCTAATGGTAAACCCATAACCACTTTATGACCTTTCATTATGCAGATCTGACAAGTATTCTGCATCCACGAAACCAACCAACACATTGTTCGGTGTCTCTACGTAAGAGGCTTTGGCAGAGCCATGAGCATAGAGGGAGAGGTGCTCGGCTGAGGTGCCTACGACGGTGGCGACTGCATCTCGGTCCCGTGACCAAGTGGTGCCTAGACTCTCAAGGATGGCAGGCTCGGCTACAGCCCCTCTTGAGTCACTATAGGGAAAGAATAAGTCCATGTCAATTGTCCTCTAAGGTACCAAAAAAATAGTCTTGATACCGGTCTAATGACGTTGCTTTGGTACAGAACTAAATCTTGCTAACAAGGTCACAGAGAAAGCAATGTCTGGTCGAGTGCACTGAGCCAAGTACAATAATGCACCTATTGCATTGAGATAAGGAACCTCTGCTCCAAGTACTTTCTCATCATCCTCCTTAGGACAAAATGGATCCTTGCGAACATCCAAACTTAGATCGACCATGGGGTACTAACCGGATGCAATTTGTCCATATCAAAACGCCTCAACATCTTTTGAACATATGTAGATTGATGAATCAATATCTCACTGGCTCAATGCTCTAGCTCAAGGCCTAGGCAGAACCGCGTCTTTCCCAAATCTTTAATCTTAAACTAGAATCTCAAGTGAGCCGTGGTTTCTCTTATCTCATCAAGAGTACCAATCAATGCAAGTTCATGTTATCAACATAAACAACTACAACTGCAAATCCAGATCTCGTTCTCTTTATAAAAACGCAAGGGCATAGATCATCGTTCTCGTAACTCTTCCTAATCAAGTAGTTACTTAGAAGAGTATACCACATTCGTCCTTATTGCTTCAATCTATAAAGTGAGGGCTGAAACCTAATATCATACACACTCCATGGTCTAGAGTCACTTGACTTAGGTAATGAAAAACCATCAGGTAATTTCATGTATATTTCTAAATCTATGTCCCAATATAGATACGCAGTAATCACATTCATAAGCTGCATGTCAAGTTTTTTAGACACTATCAAATTGACTAAGTAGCGAAAAGTTTTTATGTCCATCATGGGGGAATATGTCTCTTCGTAGTTTATTCCAGGGCGATGTGAGAAACCTTGAGGGCACAAGACAAGCTTTGTACCTAAGTACCTTGTTCTTCTCATTACGCTTTATAATAAAGACCAATTTATGTTTTATAGGCTTTACTCTTGGCAGGGTAAACATAACCGACCCAAATACATGTCTCTTTCCTAGAAAATGCAATTCCGTCTGGATAACTTCTTTCCACTTAGGTCAATCTGCTCTACGTTCACGTTCAGTGACATAGCGTGATTCGATGTCATCATGGGCATGGATCTCTTGATCCACGACATATGCAAACACATCATCGACATGCATGGATGACCGGTCCAGAAACTCAAAAGTGTTCCCAAAACACATTGAGATTTCCATATTCTCTAATATCGGCGTGGATCTGAGGCGTCCCCCAGCAATACCGACATCGATTCAAGGACATAAGTATAGTCGAAGACAATCTCATGAGAAGAATTCTCAGTGTCGATGTGTAGAGGATCAATTTGTGCCTTTGGTGTCCTCTTCTTCTTAGGACACACATCAATCGAACCAAGTAGCCTCCTCCTCTTCATCTGAGGAGCCACGGTCTCCATCCCTCCACTAGGGTCGGTGGCTCCGATACCGACGGTGGCCATGTTCAGACCCGGGGTGGTCCCTCCCTTCTTCAAGGCTTCTAGCATTGCATGCACATTAGCAGCTGATATATCTGATCTCGTCACTTTTGTAATCTTCGTGAATAAGTCGGGCATCAAATCCGTCACATTCTAGAGCTCAAGAAGTCTGATCTTCACCTTTGTGTCCACATGTGAAGTTTGGGGATCGTAATGAGACATAGTCGAAACACACCAGGACAATTCATGTCATTCTCCTTGAGCATGCATGCTCCCATCTCCTCCTAACGACGAAAATACTGTCTTATCAAACTTACAATCTGCAAAGTGTGCTTGAAAGAAATTTCCTGTCAAAGACTTTAGGTATCGGCCTACGGATGGCGACTCATAGCCAATATAGATAACCATACGTCATTTCGGACTCATTTTACAAATACAATATGGGGTGTAATCGACATATAGACTGCACAACCAAAGATACGTAGATGTGAGATATCAGACTTATATCCAGTGACCAACTAGTACGCACTAAACACTTGTGGGAGAAACATTTAAAATGTTAGTGTGAGTGGACAAAAATAATAATCAAGTATGAGAAATAGTTAATAGTAACCACTACCAGGATCAGCACTTTAGCCGACGAAAAATTTTCGTCGGCATGTTAATCAAATTCGTCGGCTAAGATGTCGTCGGCAAAGACTTGTCGGCTATACCTTTAGCCGACGAAATAAGAGTTGTCGTCGGCTATTGTCAGGACCCACCCCGAGTTAACCCCTTTTAACCCGGAGTAAGTCCTGCGGGGACCACCTCCCAAAGAAGATTCTGCCGAAAAATCGACATAGTCTCCCTTGAAAAGTGGACAACCCTTAACCTGCAATAACCCACAATACACTTCTAAAACCAATATCCAACCGAAACTCCTGGAGCCATCCTGCTCCCAAAAACCAACAACTCCACATGATACACATCTAATAAAAACCAACAATTAATTCAACATCCCAAATGTAAATGATACAGAACATTCCAAGTCTCTAAGAGTTCTCCAACAAATAAACTACCCGATGTGTATCAGAGCGTCTAGGATAAAAGTAGGAACATAGATATATAATACAAGTAGGTCAACCCGGAACCTACAGATAGTGCGGAATGTGGCAGTAACTATGCTGGGCCTCCAAGTAGTCTAGGTGGGTCGAGCACTGCAATCTGGGCATTTTAAAACAAAGGGCCCAGGGGAGAAACATTGAAAAACGTCAGGGTGAGTGGACAAAAATAAAATATCGAAACTTTAATTCCTTTAATGTCCTCCCTCTACTTTTTCTAAGGAAATCCGCATGCAGGTAAACGTAAACAATGCATTGGCTCAAATCATAAACAATTATGTGGGGTGTTAACCTCATCCACGAGAAAACCCTAAAAATTAGCAACTGCCCCTAATGGACTTCCCTTAATTTTTTTACAATTTAAATGGGCAAGAAAACTGCTCAAAAAGTGGCGGCTCCGCCGCCGCCGGCGGCAGAAAAATCCGGCCAAAATTCCGGCGACCTCGGATCGCCACCAAATTTTACCAGCAGCTTCGTCTCAACATTTGGGACAACTTTCTAGTTCAACTCGAAGGCCAACTCGGCCCCTAACTAGGTCAATCGACAAGAAATACACAACCCGAATCCAAAAGTCAACCCAAACTTCAAATCCTTAATTCTTCCTACACACTTCAAATCTAGCTACCAAATTCTAGGGGCTTAATGTACATCTCAAACCCATCAAAGCCATATAAAGAACTCACCGGGAGGTGGCCGGAGGAGGGAGAAATCCGGTGTCAATGAACAGTGCACAGGTCCCCCCTTCTCGCCGTGATTTCTCTCAAACGGCGGCGACTCAGCTCCGATGGCCACCACCAACTTGAAGGTGGCGCTGCAGGCTTCAATTCGGTACCTAGCACGTGCCCTAACTCCGCCGGACGGAGGAGAAATCCGGTGATGAAATCCGGCGGAAAATCTGTCGGGTTTCGGAGGAAATTTCGAAGTGAACAGTAACTTTTTCGATTTTTACCCTTTCACCGAATTACCCCAGTAACTCACTATATATAGGCTTTTCACCCAAATAGTAACTTTTGTTTTTTGACCATAACTTCCTCATACGATCTCCGATTTAAGCGTGCTACGTGTCCACGGACTCGTAACGACGCCCTCTACAACTTTCATGAAGGAAGTTTCCCCAAATTCATGACCTAACGAAAAGTCAACTTTTTGACCTTTCTTGGTAAAACAGTTACTACGGCACGGTTAAAGACCAAAGTAACTTAGGTAATCACCGACCGTAAATGGTTTTAAGAACCGGGATGTGACAATTCTCCCCCCCCATATAAAAATTTCGTCCTCGAAATTACATACCTGTCATTCGAAGAGATGGGGGTACTGCTGCCTCATCCGTGCCTCTGGTTCCCATGTTGCTTCTTCTAACTCATGGCTCCTCCAGAGTACCTTCACTAGAGGAATGGTTTTGTTCCTGAGTATCTGCTCCTTCCTATCAAGGATCTTCACCGGCAATTCTTCATAAGTCAAATCTCTTTTCAAATTAACCGGTTGCTCTTGCAACACATGGGATGGATCGGCAACATACTTACGAAGCATAGACACATGGAAGACATTATGTATTTTCACCAACTCAGGAGGTAGGTCCAATCTATAAGCAAGTGGACCAACCCTCTCAATGACCTCATAAGGGCCTATGTACCTTGGGCTAAGCTTTCCCCGCTTGCCGAAACGTACTACTCCCTTCCAAGGTGATAGTTTCAGAAATACCCAATCGCCCACTTGGAACTCAAGGTCTCTCCTTCGGTTGTCTGCATAGCTCTTATGTCTACTCTGAGCTGTCTTTAACTTGTCCCTAACAATCTTGATCTTCTCATTCGTTTCATGAATCAAGTCAGGACTACACAACTCTCTTTCACCAATTTCATTCCAACACAAAGGTGTACGACATTGTCGTCCATAAAGTGCCTCAAACGGAGACATACCAATGGTGGAATGGTAGCTGTTGTTGTAAGCAAACTCCATTAAAGCTACATTCTTGTCCCAGCTTCTTGAGAACTGCATGGCACACGACCTCAACATGTCCTCTAAAGTCTGGATAGTCCTTTCGGACTGCCCGTCGGTCTGAGGATGAAAGGCTGTGCTGAATTGCAATCGGGTGCCCAAAGCTGCCTGTAAAGCTTTCCAAAATCGGGAGGCAAACCTAGGATCCCGATCTGACACTATAGTCTCTGGCACCCCATGAAGTCTCACAATTTCATTGACATACAATTCCGCCAATCTTTCCACAGTATACTTCTTGTTCACCGGCAGAAAGTGTTCTGATTTGGTCAATCGATCAACGATCACCCAAATACCATCATGCCCATCTCGAGTACGTGGTAGACTAAAGACAAAATCCATAGCAATGTCATCCCACTTCCACACGGGAATAGGCAAAGGCTGAAGCAAACCAGCAGGTTTCTGTCTCTCAATCTTTACTTGTTGACAAATCAAGCACCTACTCACAAATCCCGCAATCTCTCTCTTCATATTCGGCCACCAATAATGATTCTTCAAGGTCTTGTACATTTTTGTACTTCCAGGATGAGCTGCATATGCGGAACTGTGAGCTTCCTCTAAAATTTCCAACTTAAGCTCCTCATTCCTTTTTGGAACACAAAGTCGGTTCTTGAACATTAAAGTTCCATCCTTTCTAACCGAGAAGTCAACTGTTGTCCCATCAAGTGTCCGCTCAATCAACCGTACTATGGACTGATCATTATACTGTGCCTCTCGCACCTTATCAATTAAAACTGGCCTCACTTGGAAACTAGCCACCAAGGCTTCTACTTCATCTTCCCAAAGTTCAACACCAGTAGCCCGCAACTCATAGAGAAGCGGAACCCGAACCGCTCTCATATGAGCCAAAGAGACGGAAGGGTTGCGGCTAAGTGCATCGGCCACTAAGTTGGCCCTTCCTGGATGATACTCAATGGAAATATCATAATCTGCCAGTAGTTCCATCCATCTCCTCTGCCTCAGATTTAAATCCCTCTGTGTAAACACATAACGGAGGCTCTTGTGATCAGTGAAAATCTGACACTTAGCTCCGTAAAGATAGTGTCTCCATAACTTTAACGCGAAAACTATCGCTGCAAGCTCTAGATCATGGGTGGGATAATTTCCTTCATGCAACTTCAATTGTCTAGAAGCATAGGCAATGACTCTCCCATGTTGCATTAACACACCACCCAACCCTTGTCCAGATGCATCACTATACACCACGAATTCACCACTATCATCAGGTAATGCCAAAACTGGAGCACTCACCAAACGATTCTTTAATTCTTGAAAACTCTGCTCACAGTTTTCACACCATTCAAACTTTACACCTTTCCTTGTCAATCTAGTAAGAGGAGCCGCAATCTTGGAAAAGCCTTCCACGAAACGGCGGTAATACCCAGCTAGACCCAAGAAACTCCGGATCTCCTTTACATTAGTGGGTCTCCTCCAACTCACAACTGCTTCTATTTTCTGGGGATCCACCCTGACACCTTCGGCCGTCACAATGTGGCCCAAGAACCCCACTTTATCTAGCCAAAACTCACACTTGCTGAGCTTTGCATACAGCTGAGCCTCCTTCAAAGTCCGTAAGACCAACCTCAAATGCCTGGCATGTTCCTTAGCATTCTTGGAATAAACCAAAATGTCATCTATGAACACGATAACAAACCGGTCAAGGTATGGGCTAAACACCCTATTCATGAGGTCCATAAAGGCTGCAGGTGCATTGGTAAGCCCAAAAGCCATCACCACAAACTCATAATGGCCATAACGTGACCGAAAAGCAGTCTTGGCTATATCATTCTCCCGAATCCGCAATTGATGATATCCCGACCTCAAGTCAATCTTCGAAAAGACCGTTGCCCCCCTCAGTTGGTCAAACAGGTCATCAATACGGGGCAAGGGATACTTGTTCTTCACAGTAACTTGATTCAGCTTCCTGTAATCCACACAAAGTCTCAACGTACCGTCCTTCTTCTTAACAAACAACACCGGGGCACCCCAAGGAGAGGAACTTGGTCGAATAAATCCCTTATCCAACAACTCCTGCAATTGAGTTCTCAGCTCCTTCAATTCAGCAGGGGCCATTCTATAGGGTGCTTGAGAAATGGGTGCGGTTCCAGGAAGTAAATCGATCGTAAAATCGACCTCTCTTTCGGGTGGCAATCCAGGCAATTCATCTGGAAAAATTTCTGGGAACTCCTTAACAATAGGTATATCATTCAAACCTACTTCCCCCATACTAGTATCCACCACATGCGCTAGGTAGGCTTGACAACCTTTACTTAGCAATTTCCTAGCGGCTACTGCTGAAATTAGACACTTTGGAAGAATCTCCCTTTCTCCTTGAAACGTAACTTCCGGCAAACCGGGACTACGAAATACCACTTCTTTCTGGAAACAATCCACCATGGCCCTATGGGCTTCCAGAAAATCCATGCCCAGGATTACATCAAACTCTATCATATCCAGAGGAATTAGGTCAGCTTCGAACACAAATCCATTTACTAACACCTCACAACCACTACACACCCAGTTAATCTCCATTGTATCCCCAGAAGGCAGGGACACACGCCACTCACCTGGGAGTGGTGAGGTTGGCACATTGGCATGGAGTGAAAATCTACTCGACATAAAGGAATGCGTAGCACCCGGATCAATCAAAGTAAAAGCAGGCTGACCAAAGATTAATAACGTACCAATAATGACCTCTGGAGAAGTACGACCCTCCTGCTGAGTCATGGCATGCACTCTAGCATGAGTAGTGGTGGAACGTCCTCTGCTGCCTCTGTTCTGCTGAGCACCACCTCTATCTGGACCCCACATGCGAGTACCGCTGCCAGAAGCACTCGCTGGAAACTGTCCCACTGACTGAGTAGGATCAAACATGGATCTCTGCATCCGGATAGGGCACTCTCTCTTAAAGTGATCTGGCTGACCACAATAATAACAACCCACAGCCTGCTGCTGACTCTGCCCCACCTGAAGTGACTGGCCACTTGAGGCCACACTCTGACTGCTAGATCCCCCACTAAACTGTCCAGAAGAGCGTCCACCAAACCGGTTCCTAGGATGTCTCCTGCCATACCTCTTGAACTTCCCTTGAACTCCGGAACCAGAACTCGAATGACTACTATACCCACTGCCCGCAGATGATCCAGAACCCGAAGTAGACGTCCCCCGCCTAGGAGGAACTCGGCTAGGATCACCAAAACCATATAGGGGGCCAACTGCTAACTCCTGTGCCTCAATATGCATGGCAAACATCAAGGCCTGCTGGAAAGTCTGGTAAGGTACAGCCGTCATCTGACTTGCATACAAACCCCCAAGTCCCCTGACAAAGTGGTAAATCTTCTCCTCATCTGTCTTGACCAAGTCAGGCACATAGAATGCCAACTCCCTAAAGCGCTGCTCAAAGGCTGTCACTGTCATACTGTTATCCTTCTTCAAACTCATGAACTCCAACCTCATGCGATTGATGTGGGCTGGATTGATGTAACGCTCCCTGAAATGAGCTGTGAACTGTACCCAGGTCATACCCTCAACTCCATCTCCCAAGCTCCTGCCCAAGTCTATCCACCAATGCCAGGCTTCCCTTTCTAGAAACTGAACAGCTATGGTCACTTTCTTGTTCTCAGGACACTCTGCCTGCACAAACATCTTCTCCATGCACTCCAACCAACTAAGAGCATCTAACGGCTCATTGGCATGAGAGAAAACCCGGGCTCCATTCCTGCGAGCCTTCTCATAAGTGATATCTGAGGTAAAAGTAGTGAGTCGCCTGAAGAAATGTTCCAATGGACCATCAGCTGATGCTCCCTCATCCCCTCCTACTGGAGGATTGGGAGGATTTGGAGGATTGGGAGGATTTCCCCTACGGGCTCGACTACGGCCACGACGCATAGTTACCTGAGGAAGAAAACATTTAGTACCATGTATAACATCAGCACTGGATTAACTACTAAAAATACTCAAGGAATACCCAGTATCTTATGCATAAATGCTAATGATCTGCCATGGTCAGACCATCACTCTATAGATACTAAATACTCTTAAGTACGAATAGTAGTAAGAAGGAATCGGATAACCTAAGGCTCTGATACCAATTGTCAGGACCCACCCCGAGTTAACCCCTTTTAACCCGGAGTAAGTCCTGCGGGGACCACCTCCCAAAGAAGATTATGCCGAAAAATCGACAGTCTCCCTTGAAAAGTGGACAACCCTTAACCTGCAATAACCCACAATACACTTCTAAAACCAATATCCAACCGAAACTCCTGGAGCCATCCTGCTCCCAAAAACCAACAACTCCACATGATACACATCTAATAAAAACCAACAATTAATTCAACATCCCAAATGTAAATGATACAGAACATTCCAAGTCTCTAAGAGTTCTCCAACAAATAAACTACCCGATGTGTATCAGAGCGTCTAGGATAAAAGTAGGAACATAGATATATAATACAAGTAGGTCAACCCGGAACCTACAGATAGTGCGGAATGTGGCAGTAACTATGCTGGGCCTCCAAGTAGTCTAGGTGGGTCGAGCACTGCAATCTGGGCATTTTAAAACAAAGGGCCCAGGGGAGAAACATTGAAAAACGTCAGGGTGAGTGGACAAAAATAAAATATCGAAACTTTAATTCCTTTAATGTCCTCCCTCTACTTTTTCTAAAGAAATCCGCATGCAGGTAAACGTAAACAATGCATTGGCTCAAATCATAAACAATTATGTGGGGTGTTAACCTCATCCACGAGAAAACCCTAAAAATTAGCAACTGCCCCTAATGGACTTCCCTTAATTTTTTTACAATTTAAATGGGCAAGAAAACTGCCCAAAAAGTGGCGGCTCCGCCGCCGCCGGCGGCAGAAAAATCCGGCCAAAATTCCGGCGACCTCGGATCGCCACCAAATTTTACCAGCAGCTTCGTCTCAACATTTGGGACAACTTTCTAGTTCAACTCGAAGGCCAACTCGGCCCCTAACTAGGTCAATCGACAAGAAATACACAACCCGAATCCAAAAGTCAACCCAAACTTCAAATCCTTAATTCTTCCTACACACTTCAAATCTAGCTACCAAATTCTAGGGGCTTAATATACATCTCAAACCCATCAAAACCATATAAAGAACTCACCGGGAGGTGGCCGGAGGAGGGAGAAATCCGGTGTCAATGAACAGTGCACAGGTCCCCCCTTCTCGCCGTGATTTCTCTCAAACGGCGGCGACTCAACTCCGATGGCCACCACCAACTTGAAGGTGGCGCTGCAGGCTTCAATTCGGTACCTAGCACGCGCCCTAACTCCGCCGGACGGAGGAGAAATCCGGTGATGAAATCCGGCGGAAAATCTGTCGGGTTTCGGAGGAAATTTCGAAGTGAACAGTAACTTTTTCGATTTTTACCCTTTCACCGAATTACCCCAGTAACTCACTATATATAGGCTTTTCACCCAAATAGTAACTTTTGTTTTTTGACCATAACTTCCTCATACGATCTCCGTTTTAAGCGTGCTACGTGTCCACGGACTCGTAACGACCCCCTCTACAACTTTCATGAAGGAAGTTTCCCCAAATTCATGACCTAACGAAAAGTCAACTTTTTGACCTTTCTTGGTAAAACAGTTACTACGGCACGGTTAAAGACCAAAGTAACTTAGGTAATCACCGACCGTAAATGGTTTTAAGAACCGGGATGTGACAGCTATAGTTTTACACTTAGCCGACGACTTATTTTTCTATTTTTCGTCAGCTAAAGTAAGAATAAAGCCGACAAAATAAATTGTCATCTGCTTTAACCTGAAACTTTGGCTGACGAAATATTAATATTTCGTCGGCTAAAGTATTTAATAAAAAAAAATTAAAAAATAACTATAGCCGACAAAATTTACTATCATTTATCGGCTAAATATAGAAAAAATAATAAAAAAATATATAGCCGTCGAATTATAGTAACTTTCGTCGGCTAAATACTATTATACCCGACGAAATAAGCTATATTTCGTCGGCTAAACCTTGAACAAAATACTATAGCCGACGAATTATGGTAAATTTCGTCGGCTATAATACTTTTTATACTAAAAAACCCTCAAAATTTCTAAATTACCATCCAAGCAAGCTGCAAATTACACAAACAATTTCATATAACCAACAATACCATCAATAAATGGTCTAAACGTTTTTCATTAAATTATTTATAAATTGTTCATAAACCCATAAAACTATATAAAATCTATATTTGCGTCAGGAGGAGGTTGCGGTTGAAGATGTTGCGGCGGCTGAGGTAGGGGAATAGGAGTAGGCATGGGCGGAACCGGAAGTCCCTGAAGCTGGACTGTTAAAAACTCTTGCAAGTACTGAAACATCTGCTGATGCTGCTGTGCCTGCTGGGTGTCATATATTGCCGCATTATCTTTTTATTTGAAACTCATCCCAATATTATTAAGTGTTTTTGGCAGTGCCGGTATCCAAATTGTTTTAGCACGGTTAAAGTGATATCTAAACTTATAAAACTACCAATGTGATACCAAAATTTCATTTTCACCACCAATGAAATGTTTGAGGCCATTTTCATCACGATATTGTTTGTTTGATAATGTCTTATATGAGACCCACCAGAAATATTTCTTATCAGTTGATAATTAACCACGCCAGCAGTCTCCGAACTTTTCTGAAATGATCAATGTGATACCAAGAATTAAAAATCAGGTTTTCGATGTTCAAGCTAGGAGGAAAAATGGATTGGCAAGAATTAATTTTTAAGAATTTAGAAGAAAATGAGATCTAAGAAAGACAGAAGGTTAATTTTGTTTAGGGTTTAGATGACTTTCAGACTTTTTCTAGATCTTATTTTCTTCAGGGGTTTAGTGTTTAGAGATTTTTCCTTGAGTGTCTACGGTTTAGATGATATTTAGACTTTTCCTAGATCTTATTTTTCCTTTCAAAACCTTCAAAATTATAACTTGTGAATCCATTTTTTCTCTTAGTTTGAACATGAAAAATCTGGATTTTCATTCTGGGTATCATATTGATCATTTATTCTAGAAGAGTTCGGTGGCCGCTGATGTGATTATCTACTGACAAAAAATATTTATGGTGGGTCTCATGCGAAACATGTCATCAAACAAATGACGCCGTGATGAAAAATGGTCTGCCTTACGCCTTTCGTTGGTAGCGAAAATGAAATTTGAGTACTATATTGGTAGATTTGTAAATATTGATATCATTTTAACGGTACTATAAGAATTTAGTTACTCAAGTAAAAATTTACTCTATTATTAATACTATATATCAGACAAGTTCAAATGTGCCGTGGTTGAAAGCCACACACAGATATGTGTTTCTACTTTCAGACTTTTTTCACCCGTGGTAGGTGAGTCTGGTAGGCTTATAAAATCCAGACTCCTTCACTATTGTTGATTCGTGCCTCTTTCCTTACACCTGAAACTCCATCTCTATCTTTGTCTCTTTGAATTGGCATAACACCAATTAAGCAAAGATGCCTGCTGTTCAGAATTCTTCACTTTCCGGCCACGGTCAAACTGTTTGTGTCACCGGAGCCGGAGGCTTCATTGCTTCTTGGTTGGTCAAGCTCCTGCTCGAGAGAGGCTATAATGTGAGAGGAACCGTGAGAAACCCAGGTATATAATTCAGATCATCAACAGACAATAGTATTTCTCCACAACCCCCCACCCCCGGGGCTTAAGTTTATTACTTTATTACTTTCTGTTTTCTGCTTCCCGCCATGAATGCTTTATACATTTGGAGAGTAATTTTCTCATACTTTTAACCTAATCTAGCATCACACAAAACTGGAACCAAATTTCCCGATTCTGATACGATTGTGTGCAACACTGCAACTTTCCTTAAGCTAGCGCACGTAGAATTATTGTTGTATTTGTTTCTTTATTTACTTGTATATTTTGGTTTGAACTGATATGAAGATGACCCAAAGAATGCTCATCTGAGGGAGCTGGAAGGAGCCAATGAAAGGCTGAGCTTGAGGAAAGCCGATCTTCTGGATTTCGAGAGCCTGAAAGATGCCATTAACGGCTGTGATGGCGTTTTCCACACAGCGTCGCCTGTAACTGATGATCCGGTGAGTTGTCCATTGCCAGCGTTTGCGTCCGTTACTTGCTTTCTTTCTTCTTTCCTTTTCCGTCTGAATTGGTTGGTGAGTAAATGACAGCCATAAACTATAGTCTCTTCTTTAGCAAACGAAAGCATCATCTTCGAACGTAGTGGTCGATCATTACGTTTGGATTCTTCAAACAAAAGCATCTTTATTAAGTGTACGTATATATGGTTGTCGCCATACAGCAGTTGCTTATTTGTTCTGATGGGACTCGTTCCTACTACAAGAACCAAAGCTTTTCTCGTAGTTCCAGCAAAAATTTAAAAAAGCTTTTCTCGTAGTGGATGTGGTGATCAGACCCAACAAAATACATGGTCATAGAATTTCAAAACAAAAGAAATGTAAAGGAGACAAGAAAGGAATATTTTTTATTGTTTAGTACAAAAAAGGAATATTGAATATAGGGTTTGGTGGGTTGAGATTTCTCTTCTTTCTTTAAAATTAGGATCTTATCAAATATTTTGGATTTAATATGAATTAATTTTGTTCGAAAATGACAATTTATCTCCACGAATATCAAGAAACGATCGATGGCTTTGATTTAAAAAATAGACCACACACTAAGGTCTAGATTGGTATAGCGTTGATTTAAAAAAAATAGATTTATACAAGCTTTAAGATTTAATTGTATTTGATAAATCAAAGAAAAACTTTTTTTAAAAATTGATGTTAGTGGAAGCAGATTTTAGAAACAACCACAAGATTGCTTTTAAAAATTGTTGTCAATATAAACACAAAAATTACCTTTTATATCTTGACAACACTTAAAAATATTATTTATCAAACAGTTTACTGTTTTAATTTACAGTAAATTATAATCAAAGTACAACATAAAATTTAAAAAAAAACTACAGTAATCCCAAACTAAGTCTAAATATTGTAGTCATATATATTCTTTTTCAACTACAATAAGCTAGCAAGCTAGCTGAATATAATGCAGATCGAATTCAAAGAAATACTTGTCCGCTGCATAATTTATCAATAGTCTTAATCATAGTTTAAACATTTGTTATATATATGAAAAAAACTTACCAGCTAGCAAAAGACTTTGCATGAACCTGTTAATGTGACATTACCATGCATCATTTAGTATCAAAAACAAAAGTCTATTTTCGTACCAAGGTCCAACAATTCATATGATAAAATGTGACAAAAATATTGTAATTTATAGGATGGACCTAATAATATGGACTATTGCAGTTTTCTACTGTCATTTTCTGATTTTTGAACAGTTTTGGATTTCCAGTTCTGTCAAGGTAAAGGCCATGAAATCTTTGAAGATTATTGTTGCTTAATCTTGGTGATTATAAAACATCTGTGTTTAATTGCATACAGGAACAAATGGTGGAACCGGCAGTGAATGGAACAAAGAATGTGATCGTCGCCGCTGCTGAAGCTAATGTTAAACGCGTCGTCTTCACGTCTTCCATCGGTGCCGTCTACATGGACCCCACCCGAGGTCCCGATGTGGTTGTCGACGAGTCCTGCTGGAGTGACCTCGAGTTTTGCAAGAAAACCAAGGTAACATAACAACCCTAAATTCTACCATGTCTTTCTTACGAGAATTTCTACCATGTTTCGGAGCTATAATACTGGAACCCCTAAATTCTTTACGGTCGTTCCTACATAAACCAACCAAATTTCAGAACTGGTACTGCTACGGCAAAGCTGTGGCTGAGCAAGCAGCGTGGGATGAGGCCAAAGAGAGAGGAGTAGACTTGGTGGTGGTGAACCCGGTTTTGGTGCTTGGACCACTGCTGCAACCAACCATCAACGCCAGCATCATCCACATCCTCAAGTACTTAACTGGCTCGGCCAAGACTTATGCCAATTCTGTTCAGGCCTATGTGCATGTCAAGGATGTGGCATTAGCACACATATTGGTGTATGAAACTCCCTCGGCATCTGGCCGTTATCTCTGCGCCGAGAGCGTCCTTCACCGTGGAGACGTTGTCGAAATCCTCGCCAAGTTCTTTCCTGAATACCCGATTCCCACCAAGTAAGTAGCTAGCAGTACTTCTTTATCGATATATTGTCATCAGTTATGCCACATTTTCCTTCACGAAACACATAACTCTAATACTTAAGGTAGACCGATCTAAGAAAACACATTCCCAGTTGCTGTCAAACCCTATAACGACAACATAGAATAGATCATTATTGCTGGTTTTTTATTTTATCGATGAAGTTGGTTTCATTATTATGTGAGTGACATTCTACCAGAAGGATTAGAAAATGCCTACTGTCCCAAGATGCAAGATTCAAGGAGTTTAGTATTCTCTTGAATATATAACATGTACAACCTAGCTATATACAGAGAAACATATATAGTCTTTGTTTTGGGAATACAGACCAAATAAACCTAACACCCCATTTTTAAACAGAACACTACCATTCACTTTCTAATTATGTAACAGCAGCTTGATTAATTAGGTATATATACAATTTTGCCTATACAACATTCCATCTTTATCATGTGTGTCAACCAGTTGGCTAAGGGTCTCTTGCTAGCTAGGTGACATCAATTATTTCAAAATAGAAAATCAGAAAAAGATTCTTAAATTAATATTAGGATTTCCACCAATGAATTGAAGGAATGGTGATGTATCATCTGCCATAAATAGTTGATTTTATCTAACCAAAAAAGAAAGTTAATGGGAAATAATTAATTTGATGACCAAGCTTCTTCTATTTATTTGGTTCTAAAACTTTAGTTATGGAACAAGTAATTGAATTATCTTTCACAAATATAATAGCTTTCTATAAACTTTAGTTACCGTTCTAAGTTTCTATATAAGTATTGTAACTATTGTTCATATATCATAATTCGTGTTTAGATTTATAAATAAATCTACAACGACTAAATTCGTGTTTTTTTTCCGTTACAAGAAATGAAATTACAAGGTAACTTAACAAGACAATTAATTCGTGTTAAGTTAATTACCTTGTGGTTTATATTTTTAATTCTCTTTTTGTTAAATAAGTATGAATAGATAAAACACAATTGAATTTTTTCTTCCTCAAAAGATTCAAAAGAATCCAGAAATGTGTGTGTGCTGTTTCATTTTCAAGTGGGTGGTGGGTCAACAGGTGTAGGTATACCGACCAACTTAGACTTTTCTATATTATCCAACTAAAAAAGACTGGAGAAAATGCGAAAATGAGCCCCAAAGGTTGAAATTGTGACACGCTTGTGGAGCTGAGTTCTTACCAAGTCCCATGACTAAGATGTCACCCTCCGATCCAACTCTGAACATCTGTCTCTTCCAGTCATTACCTACCCCCCATTATTCCTTGGTGTTTCAGGCCTGCACTGCTTCTCGAATCATGAATTATTATCATTGTCCATGTCAACAATCATTGGTAGTTCTTCATTGGGTTAGCAAAAATTTCAGGGAATGAATTAATAGTTATCCATGAAGACTATTTCCTTATTTTTCTTAGAGGAATTTACTGAATTGTTTTTCTGTATTACTTCTTGTTTTCAAAGTAGTTTGGTATGTAAATATATTTGCATTTTGGAAACATACACATATGTCTATATGCTGATGAGTGATGAATCATGTTCTACTTTGCAGGTTGAAAGATGATGGGAAACCCAGAGCAATACCCTACAAGTTTTCAAACCAGAAGCTAAAAGACTTGGGTTTGGAGTTCACTCCAGTGAAACAGAGCCTGTATGACACTGTCAAGAGCTTGCAGGACAAAGGTCACCTCAAGGTTCCTACAAAGCAAGAAGAAGACTCCATTAAGATACAATCATAAGTAATTAAGGCTTATTTGGGTGCATGCTGCTAGAGCTGAAACTAATTGCAGGCTCTGCCCCGATAATATGGTAATGATCAGATATTATGAACTCTTAATGAAAGAAGAGCAATGTAAAGTTGCTAATGTTTTGTTGTCCATGGCAAATCTCCTAATTAGTGTTTTCTTTTTTCTTCTTTTGAAACTCTAATTGTGATTTGGTGCAATATTATAGATCTTTTAATCGATCGTACTTTTAATTAAATTTGATGTCAAAAGTTTGAAGTTGTTTGCAGTCCGATTAAGAACATATATCTATGAAAACAGGAACAAGAACATAATTGATCTTCCTAGTAAAATTGTGTTTGTGAATAAACCCTTAACAACATTTCATAATACTGAAAGAACATACATAGTTACTATCAAATATCAATAAGAACCGCTCTTGATTCACTTGTATATAAACTTCAATGCTTGGAAGCTCCATTCTATCAGTCGAGGTGACGAGGTCCACAACGAACACAGCCATGCGCGCATGATCACCATTGCTGAGCTCAGGGGCGGAAGCCCTACCGAGATTTAGGTTGAACACCCTCCAAGTATTTACATGGGTGCCATATACCATCAATCCAAGCTGCTTCAGATGGCTGTTTCTTACAGCATTTTCTACCACTTTCTATTACTATTTCTATTTTTTTTCATTTTCCTAGTCTTTCCCATTTTTCTTATTATTTTTCTCTAGTTACAACATATTCTATTATGTTTTAGAATATTTTGTTATGTGTGTCTTATCCTTATGCAATTAGGATAAGGAATTCATATTCCATATAGAGATAGGTTTACTAATTATTTAAGGATATGTTCTATGTAATCCTCTATAAATAGAGGCACATATCTATGAATAAAGTATATCTCTTTCACGATTTTCTATTTGTATTATTCTCATACTTCATCACGTTATCAGCAGCTCTTGAGTTGATAGCAACCATAAACCGTAAAACATAAAACAAAAAGCCTTCAAGCCCCCTCGGCTCCTCCTCTGATTCCTTCTTCTCGACTCCTTTGCCCGCCGCTGCATTGCCGCCGCTTCCCGACCGCTCATCAGCCATTGTCGGCTCAGAGATCATCTCACCCAATTTCGAGACCCATCCGAGGCCACATTCTCCAATCCTCTTCAAGCAAATTCTGAGGTAAGTTCAAAGCAAACTTAAACTCTTTTCAAGTTTAAAAACCTCGGGGAGGATAAATCGGGTTCCTCATTTCTTCTACACTATTCTATGCTTGGAGTTATGAAAATTGCAGGTTTTTAAAATCCCTAAATCAGAGTCACCTTTTCAGGTCTGCCTCCCTTGTGAGAAGCTCGGATCTTCGAATCCTTGAGAGAAAAATATATTTGGACAAACCATTTACCATCGCACCTTTTTACAAGGTATCGAAACATTCATTTTTGTCTCTTATGGTTACAATAACATGTACAAGTCCTTACATAATGGCATGAATCACAACTTACAAGGTTAGGTTGCTGCGCCGTCTCGGTCCCTCTAGAAGGGATGGTGATGCACGGCCTTATGCACACTCATGTGTGCTTCATGTGTTTTCCGGCTAAGTCTTTTACTCTAGCGGATTTTACATCATCGATTGTATCAACTAGGCTCATCCAAGTATAGTGTGATGGCTTAGAATTGTCCGAAATTAAGGAGCTAGTCGTTTTAAGTGTGTCTCACACTACCGACCCTCCACAGACATGTCTGGTCATATTACACTTGGAGTTACTGAAAGCTTTCGATTTTGGATCTCCCTACGCTATTAAACCAAAAGTTGTCTTTTAGTAGACGTTGAAGACTTCTTATGCCGCATTTTTGATAAGAAAACACGTCACTTATAGCCTAGATATCAGCCTACACGCCTCTTGCAAGCTCCAAAAACTTGCACATGTCAATTTTGCAAAAACAACAAATTTGTCCCTCCTTGGACAACAATTTCGAACGAGTATTGTGAACTGCTCCGGACGAATTAAAACGCCTATTTTATATCACTGGAAACTCTACGAGTCTATTTTCCATAACAGTTTGCCGTTCGTTCATATCTATCCTAACAAAGAATTTATGGCTGTTTGAATGCGCACAGGTCATCCTGCGCGGGAAAATTTTTGTGCTCTAAGGATTGATGAACTTATAAGTACTTTCCAATCCTTTTTAAATAGCTCCAAAATGAACTATTTACTTATATTTCTACTCTCTTTTGTAGGTATGACTACTGGAGAGATCGAGTGTCTCGCAGATAGTGGAACTACCCACACAATCCTAAGGAACCGACAACTCTTTATTGAGTTAGTACCTTGTACAACCTCCATGACAACAATGGTTGGATTTTCACATGTAATTCGAGGATGTGGATCTGCTCGATTCTTATTGCAGATGCGCTTTATACACCTAAAGGAATTTGAACCATATTGAGCTTCAAAGACATAAGAGCTAATGGTTTTCACCTGGAAACTCATTGTGAGAATGGACAAGAATTTCTATGTATTACTTCTCATGAATGCCGACGAAAACGCACATTGGAGAAACTTATGAGTTAGTCCAGTGGGCTTTACCTCACTACTATTCAGATTATTGAATCTCATGTAGTCACTAAACAAGAACTTTGGGACTCTGACTCATACAAGCTTTAGCATGACCGTCTTGGTCATCCTGGAAGAGATATGATGATCCGGATTTTGCGCAATTCGCACGGGCATCCCTTCTTTAGATCGAAACGACAAATTTTGGGACATCATGTTACCACGCCCCTAGGTGATGACGCCACCATTGATGGTGGTAGCCCATTGCCGGCATTAGTGCCTGCCGGGCTCGGCTCCGACATCCAGGATGCCACTCGGCTGCCTTCCCATACAACTGAGGCACGTCATCTCTCTCATAGTGTGTCATTGGCTCCTTCCAATGCACATCGCTTGTTTTGCAAAGCTTGTTCCTTAGGAAATATCACAGCAAGACCATCATATGCTAAAGATAACACAGCCAATATACCATTCTTATATAGGATTCAAGGTGACATATGTGGACCGATTCATCCAAGATGTTGACCATATAAGTATTTTATAGTTCTAACAGATGTCTCCACATGTTGGACTCACGTTGCATTGTTATCTACACGCAACACTGCATTTCCAAAACTCCTAGCTCAAATCATAAAACTCAGGGCTCACCACCCTTATCATCTAATCAAGTTTATTCGATTGGACAATGTTGGAGAGTTCACACCAAAAACTTTTGATGAATATTTCTTGTCAATAGGGAGTGAAGTTGAACATCTCATACCTCATGTGCACACTCAAACTTGTCTTGCAGAAGTTATCATTAAGCGACTTTAGATGATCGCTCGAGCTTTAGTTATACGCACCAAACTTCCAAATGCATCATAGGGCTATGAAATACTACATTCAGCTTTACTTATTCGTTTCAAACCCACCACACACAAAACCTTTAATGCGTACCAGTTGGTATGAGCATGATATTTCGTATCTACGCATCTTTGGTTGTGTTGTCTATGTCCCAATAACACCACCACCGCGTTCAAAAATGGGTCCTCATAGACGATTGGGTATCTATGTTGGATATGAATCACCAACAATCATTCGATACCTAGAGCCTTCTACAAGAGTTCTATTCACGGCGCGATTCGCCGATTGTCACTTTGATGAGACACTCTTCCCGCCGTTAGGAAAGAAAAGAATGCAAGTGTTCATGAGGAACGACGTGAAGTGTCGTGGTTTGTCTCATCACAGTCTCATCATGATCCCTGCACTTCTCAAGTTGATAATGAAGTGGAACAAAGGCTCAATCTTCAAAATGTAGCAGATTCAATGCCTGACTCTTTTGCCGAGGTTACTAGAGTGACAAGATCTGAAATATCAGCTGTAAATGTTCCTGCAAGGCTCGAAGTCCCTCGAAATAAGGGCACAACAGTCTCTGGGCTCGGTATGGCTGCCGACGGTGCCGCCGCCCATGGTGGAGGGATGGAGGCCGTGGCTCCTCCTCAAAGGAAAAAGGGGAGACCACATGGTTCGATGGATACGCGTCTCAGAAAGAAATGGACTGCTAAGGCACAACATGATCCTTTGATCATTGATGTAGAGAATTCCTCCCATGAGATTATCTCTGATTACAACTATGTCCTAGAATCGATGTTAGAATCCATAGGGATGCCTCAGGAACAATGTCGACATCAGAGAATATAGAAATCTCCATGTGTTATGATAACACTTATGAATTGATAGATCAGTCATCTATGCAAGTCAATGACATATTTGCATATTCCGTAGCTCATGAAATCATAGAGCACGATGACATCTAACCATGGTCCTTTGTTGAATGCCAACATAGAGCTGATTAGCCAAAATGGAAAGATGATATCTAGGTAGAACTAGATTCTCTAGCAAAGTAACAGGTATTTGGCCCAGTAGTGCTAACTTCGCCAACTGTAAAGCATGTAGGACATAAATGGGTTTTTGTTAGAAAGCGTAATGAGAAGAACGAGGTACTTAGATACAAAGCTCGCCTTGTGGTGCAATGTTTCTCACAACGCCCTGGTATAGACTACAAGGAGACATATTTTTCCGTAATAGACATTATTACTTTCCGCTACTTCATAAGTTTGATAGTGTCCGAAAAGCTAGATATGCAACTTATGGATGTGGTTACAGCTTATCTCTATGGGGATCTTGACTCAGAGATATACATGAAAGTCTTAGATGGGATTTCGTTGCCTAAATTAGGAGACTCTAAACTATGAAGTGCGTATGTTATAAGATTGCAACGCTCACTTTACGGATTAAATCAATCTGGACGAATGTTGTAGACTCGTCTAAGTGACTACTTGATTAGGAAGGGATACAAGAACGATGAACTATGTCCATGCGTGTTCATAAAGACTTGGATTCGCTATTGTCGCCGTCTATGTAGATGCACTACCAGAATAAGTATCATAGCCGACGAAAAAAAAATTAACAGGCCGACGAAAAAAACTTTCGTCGCCTAAGAGAAATTTTCGTCGGCTAAAGTGGACTTTTAGCCGACGAAATGTTGTGTAGTCGGCTAAAATAGTTTTTTTCATCTGCTATAGTCTGTGAACTATAGCCGACAAAATTTTAAAACTTTAGCCGACGATATATATAATTTCGTCGGCTAAAAGTCTTTATATTTCCAGATCTAGACAGTAGCTGATGTGAAAGAAAAAACGGGAGAAAAAGTTTTGGGGTTGGCGAAATTGTTCGGTGTTGTCGAAATCTGTCCGAAATTAGTTTGTGGCGCTATATATAGGTACGTATATGTGTATATATATCTTGTTTTTGAGTTGATTTAAGAGTTTTATTTTTGTTATGCATTGATTTTGAGTTTTAATTAGAGTTGATTATATTGTGTGATTGAGTTGATCGATTTGGGTTTGATAATATATATGAAGTTGTTGTTATATATATATTAATTTGATTATATTAATTAGTAATTATTATATATATGCATGTATATATATTAATTAATTGTACGTTAACTGCAGATATAATATAAATTGAATGATTCGTAAATTTAATTAATTAGCGTTTATACATATATATTATGTTATCTTCTCAGGATATGGATAAGAGTTGGATTTCGCTTCCAAAATGGGACAAAAGATATGCTAAAGGAGTTGTTAGTTTTATTGAATATGTGATGAATAATGCTGAAGGGAATACAATTTTCTATTGTCCGTGCACTAAATGTCAGTGTCACAGCGATATGTATCGATTTCCAATTGACAAGGTTTGGCAGCACCTTAAAAGTAATGGGTTTTGGGAGAAGTACACATGTTGGATATATCACGGTGAAACATCATCAAGGGGTCCGCAAGATCATGGGCAATTGTCTGAGACGGGCAGTACATCCAACGATCCAACAACGGCCTTCATCAACGATATGTTTCCTTATGAGAGGGGTGTATGCTTAGAAGGACCGTATATGTCTGAGCCGGTGCAGCCCTTCCCTAGAGTTGTCAACACTGCTGGTATTGACAGGTACAACAAACTACTTGCTTTCCAACAGTGTACCCCGGTTGTCAGAAAACGGTTCTTGAAAGTGTGATGAACGTTATGAAGATTAAAGTTGAGACAAAATCGACTGTGAAGGCTGTTGATGAGTATCTACAGTACACTGCTTCGATGCTGCCCCACGGCCCCACGGTCATCGTCTTCCTACCACTCATCATAAGGTCCGATGTATACTGAAAGATCTTGGGCTTTCCTACATCAAGATCCATGCATGCAGATATGATTGTGTTCTCTTCTGGGGTAAAGATCCAGAAGGGAATGACCTTGGTGACCTTGACACATATCCAGTATGTCAGAGTGACAGGTATAAGTTGACTCCTGCAGGCAATAGGAAACCTATGAAGGTACTTCGGTATTTCCCGTTGAGGGATAGGCTGGAACGGTTGTACATGTCATCACACACGGCCAAATCTATGAGATGGCGCGCTGATAGGGAATTGCAAGGCGAAGATACCCTTATACACCCTGCTGACGGGGAGGTCTGGAAGCATATAGACAGAGAGTTTCCTCATTTTGCGTCAGAGGTCCGAAATGTGAGGCTCGGGCTCTCATCCAACGGGTTCAATCCTTTTGGCAACATGAGTCTTCAATACAGTGTATGACCGGTGATTTTGGTACCATACAATCTTCCTCCATGGGTGTGCATGAATACAATATGTTGAGTTTGTTGATTCCGGGACCCGGTTATCCAGGGAAGTGTCTCGATGTGTATTTGAGACCCTTGATTGAAGAGCTTAAGTTTTTTTGGGACGTTGGTCATCCCACTTATGATAAGTTCATGCACGAGATGTTCCAGATGCATGCTATGGTTGTTGGTACCATTAGTGATTTTCCTGCTCGTGGGATGTTGTCGGGCAACGTTGTTAGGGGATACAAGGCTTGTCCAGAGTGCCTAAGCGATGAGGGGAGCAGTAGTCATTGCAACAAGATATGTAGATTGGGTCACCGTACTCTCCTTCCGTATGATCACGAATGGCGGTTCGATGACAAGGCATTTGATGGGACTGTAGAACTTGGTGTGCCTCCTAGAAGATGGACAGGGGAAGAAATTTTAGCAGTGCTTAATGAGTATGATTTTGGGCAACTCAGCAATCATCCCAATATAGTGGCGGCAATACCTGACAGACCCGACAGGTATAAATTTTGGACACATAAGAGCATATTCTGGGAACTCCCATATTGGAGTAAGTTGTTGATCAGGCACTACCTAGATGTGATGCACATAGAAAAGAATGTGTGTGACAGTGTGGTGGGAACCGTGCTGAACTTGGAGGGAAAGACGAAAGACGGTCCGAAGGCACGCATTGATCTTAAAAAAATGGAGATACGAAGACATTTGTGGTTGAAAGAAGGGAAGAAAAAAATGCCTCAAGCTCCGTACACCGTGAAGCCTGAACAGAAGAACGTAATTTTCAGGAGGTTGAGTTCTGTGAAGTATCCTTCAGGCTACGCAGGAAATATAGCCCGGTGTGTAAACATTCGGGACAAGAAAATGTACGGGTTAAAGAGTCATGACTGTCATATTCTGCTACAACGTCTCTTCCCTATTTTCATTCGACCGTTCCTTCCCCGTCTGGTGGTGGAGCCGTTAGTAGCGTTGTCAAGATTCTTCCAGAAGTTATGCACAAGGGAAGTGACAAAATCTGATCTCCGGGAAATACAACAGGACATTATTTATATCATGTGTAAATTTGAGAGAATATTTCCTCCAAATTTTTTTGACATCATGCCGCACCTGATGATCCATCTTCCCGAGCAATTGTTGCTTACCGGTTCAGTACACTATACTTGGATGTATCCTATGGAAAGGTATGTTTTTTACACCTAATGTTTTTATTGTACATGTTCATTGTATAATCGTAACATATGACAACAAATTTATTTATTTACAGACAACTTGGAGACTACAAAGCTTATGTGGCTAACAAATCCGCGCCTGAAGGATGTATAGCAGAAGCATATATTGCGCACGAGTGCGTCACCTACATGAAGTTGTATCTAGGAGCATTGAAGGAAACTCCACAAACCATACCGGTTGATGAACCGAAGTTTAACCTTTCCATAGTCTCAAATGATGTTGAAGTTTATGGAATTTTACCAGAGTCCTACAAGTTGCAACCCCATGAGCTCGTCATAGCCCATTTGTGGGTATTGATTAACTGTCAAGAAGTTGAATACTGGAAATACATCCATCTATACTGTCCAGACATTCAAGGTGATCTCGACTACCACAACAAGGAGTTCGCGAACTATTTTGGCGGTTGGGTATGTAATTCTTTATTTCTGTTCATAGCTCATTGATTGCATAATTATTCATATTTACAATACATTGAATCTTTGGTTGCAGATGAACCATATTCAATTTGATGGTCACCCAAATTGGTCTCACGAACTAAGACTTCTAGCTATGAAGCCGATAATGTCAAGAGTTTACCCGATGTGCACCCTCGAAACATCTTGTGCAATCTTGTTAAGGGTGACGCCTGGAAAGTCGTCAATCTTGTGCACCCTCGAAACATTTACCCGGCGGCTACACTTGGAGAGGCCGAAGACGAGGAAGAAGATGTTGCGTATCAAGAACACAGTGCAATAGGTATTCCTGACTCCTCTTCAATTCGCCTTAATAATTTTAAAGCGGGTCGTTCGGTTCGAATTCGTGATTTAGACGCTCGCCTTATTGATGTGGATCCAAATCAAGAAACAGACGATGACTCTTGTGATGTAGAAATGCATAGATTACCAGAAATTAATTCTGACACCGAAGAAGACTCATCGGATGATTCTGATTACGAGCCTTCTTAGTTATTTGAATTTGTAATACAATTTGATGTGTTTTATATGGTACAAGCTCTACAATTCATAATGTATCTTAATGTTGGTTATATATGCAGGAAATTGTTATGGGTACGGTTAAACCAACTGTTTTTTTTATCTATTTGACAGTTTTAGCCGACAAAATATGTTCGTTTCGTCGGCGAAAACATTCTTAGCCGACGAAATACAACATATTTCGTCGGCTAAAAGTATTTTAGCTGACGAAACATGTCGTATTTCGTTTGCTAAAACCTTCTTAGCCGACGAATACCCTAATTTTTCGTCGGCTAACCCCTAAACCCTAAAATATAGCCGACGAATACCCTAATTATTCGTCGGCTAAAGTTAAATGAATAAAATAATAATTTATACCTCTAGTTGCGTCTCCTCGATATGAAACTATTTGTAGTTGAAGATCCGGACAGAATACGTAATTTAGGTGGCCAAATCACCGTTTGTTTGTGTTTAGGGTTGACTAAAGGGATTGACCATGCGGATCGAGCCCTTAAGTTTGTCCGATGATGCTGAAAATTTAACCTCACACATGTTTCAACATAATGATGATATCTGACGGTCGGTTTTTCGTTTCACAAGATGGATTGTCACAATCAAAATATGCCTACTAATGTTGTATAACTAATTTACCAAGTGTTAAGTAAATGTTCCGTTTTAAAAACAAACTATACGTAGATGCTTCAAACGAAAAAAAGTCGTGAGATAAGATATGACCAGAACGATGAAATATGTCTATGGTTGAAATTTCATGTAATTCCGATAAGTTTCGGTGCCAATACTTGCGGTCATTGCATTTTTTCTATTCGTTCACCATAGAGGACGCCCTATCTCCGACGGTTATTTTTCTTATAACTTTTATACCACTAGTTGCGTCTCCTCGATATAAAACTATTTGTAGTTGAAGGTCCGGACAGAATACGTAATTTAGGTGGCCAAATCACCGTTTGTTTGTGTTTAGGGGTTTGACTAAAGGGATTGACCGTGCGGATCGAGCCCTTAAGTTTGTCCGATGATGCTGAAAATTTACCCTCACACATGTTTCAACATAATGATGATATCTGACGGTCGGTTTTTCGTTTCACAAGATAAAACATATAAATTGTACATGAACTTACTAAATAATTATAAAATGTACTTTAGCCGACGAAATTACTAAACATTCGTAGTAATTTCGTCGGCTAAAAGTGGAGCTATAGCCGACGAAATTTTTTAGTAATTTCGTCGGCTATAGTACCACTTTAGCCGACGAATTTAGGGTTTTGTCGTCGGCTAAAGTGGGATTATAGCCGACGAATTTTTTATTTCGCCGGCTATAATTCTTCCTATATATTCGAACCCAGCAACAGAACCCCATTTCACAACAATTCAGAAATTTCGGCCGACGGTTTCTCTCCATCTCCTCTCGATTTCCTTCCGTTTTTTCGACGAATTCCGGCCTCTACACCGCCTCTCCCATCTCCTAAACAAATAAGGTATGCTTTTTGGTTGTTTATATTGTATTATATAACTAATTTCAATTGTTTTTTCAATATATTGAATTATATGATAATTAGGGTTTGTGATAATGTTGTGGTTGTACTTCTGTTGTGGTTGTGATAATGTGGAATTATATTAGGTGTATTTACTGAATTTGGGTGTATATTTGGGTGTATTTAGTGTATTTGGGTGAATTTGGGTGTATTTAGTGATTTTTAATATATTTAGGTGTATTTACTGAATTTGGTATATTTAGTAAACCGGGTGTATTTGGTATATTTAGAAAATTGGGTGTATTAAGTAAATTGGAAATTTTTAATATGGTTGGGTATATTAAAATATTGAATGGTATATTTAATATATTTGGGTATATTACAATATTAATTGGTATATTAAATTAATTTGTGATAATGTTGTTCATTTTTTATAATTTTATATATTTAACAAAATATTAATTATATTATTTAGGATGAAAGGATTATTTAGTAAATCGAAGAGTTCGAAGGGCCAAAGGGGTGAATCGTCTGAGGGAACGTCTAGCAACCCTCGGGGTTCGTTTCAGGGCCCAATGACAGCCCGACGGGCGTCCCTTCTAGAGCCGACACATTCCTCCAGGCAGCCAGATGCCCCTCCTGCCTCCAGGCAGCCTAGCGCCCCTCGCTCCTCCAGCCAGCCTAGCGTCCCTCACTCCTCGAGGCAGCTGTGGCCTCCGACTCAGGCGGAGGTGTCTGCACCACATATGCCTGAGATACATAGGGCACCGGCACCGGGCCCTACTGCATCGGAGGGCGGGTCTTCCGGGGTACAGATGCCGCCGCCTCTTCTCTACCTTCCGCGCTTGATACCGGCAATACCTGCAGTCGATGACTCAGGGGCGCCGATTTATCCACTACCCCCGTAGGTGACCCCATCAGCGGTGTATCTGTTCGTGCCGTTTGATACAGATTTAATTTCTGTGAGGGTATCATCGTCGGCGACAGAGTCGGAGTCCGTCGCATCCGCCCCAACGCCCTCATGTAATGATTATATAAGTAATTTGTTATGTTATAATGCTATAATAAAATTAATTTACTAATCATCAATTTATGATAGGCACCGTCGGAGCCAAGCCGACAAGGAAGAAGAGAGGTCCCGTCACAAGGAAAGCTCTCGAGAAGACAGTGAGTACCTCGGGAATGATCGTCATTGATACTGACGGGGATGGGAACGTAGTATCGGGCGGCAAGACGAGGATGTACTCTGGCCGCGTGGGAGCGCTTATTAGGGATAGAGTCCCTATGTTGTGGTCAGACTGGGGCGAGGTCCCACAGGAGGTTAAGGACATGGTCCACAACGCATGTCGGTAAGTATAACAAAATTCACATTTAACATTATTTATTACATTGTAGATTTATGAACGTCTAAACTAATAAATGTTTAAATGCAGGTGTGGTTTGACGTTCCTCAGTACCTGAGGAACACCTGGGCGGACGTTGTGTATGGGGAAAGGTACGTTGCAAAGTTAAGGACAAAAGAAAATTATGTATAATTAATAATATTTATATTTTTTTGGCGTATTACAGGTACAAGGAGTGGAAGAACGAGTTACGGACCCACTGGACTACGCATGGGAACGAACGTTGTGGCACTCCCCTTGAGTTCCAGTTTAGGGAATACGAGTGGCGTTGGCTTCTGATATCGGAATTCAACAACCCACATAAACAGGTAATTAAAAATAATTATTTATTATATTGAATTATATTTAATACATTTTAAAATATTTTACTAATTTGATTCCTTTGTAGGCCGTTTCACGGGTGAACACTCAAAACCGGCAACGTAACATAAGGAACCATCATGCCGGTTCTAGACCGTTCGCATCGTTGATGGAGGAGGCGGCCAGGGAAGATCCAGAGGTCAACCAGTACGTCTATACGTACGAGAAGGCATATCCTGACGTCCAGGAGGATATTGTAAGTCGTTTTACGTTTTAAAATTTAGTAAATTATATGTATATATATATTTTAAAATGTTAATTAATTTTTTTCCCTATTAAATTAGGCGAGGGTGAGGCAGGCTAGTGACGAGGTGATGGCTGCTATAGTCAGGGAGACATGGTCTGACACGCAAGAGGAAGACATGTCCGAAGCCATGTTCCGGATCGACAGTTCGGATCTCAGCGTTGGGGCCAGGATCATGGGCACAGCATTCCCACCGCGAGGAAATAACTTCTACTGTCGGGGTCTGGGAAAGAAGGGCGAGGGGGTACTGAAGACCACTCCCGGATTTTAGAAAAAAAGAGCCTCGACCAGCAGCAGAACGACTCAGCTTGAGGCGGAAGTTCAGATGTTACGGGAACAGCAAGCCGCCCAGACAGCATATACTGCCGCGCTACAGGCCGCCCAGACAGAATATACTGCCGCCCAGATAGCATATACTGCCGCTTTACAGGAGTACAATGCATCAGTATATGCCACCCAGCAGGCACAGCAGCAGCAGATGTTCCAGTACATGCAAGATTTTTCAGCTGCACAGCTTTAGGGACTTCCACTTCCGCCCATGCCCACGCCTATTCCCTTACCTCAACCGCTGCAACCTCCCCAACCTCCCCAGCAACCTCATCCTGGCGCAGATATTGATTTAGACGATATCGACTTCATTTAGTTTTTTAGGTTTATGAACAATTATTTATTTAGTTTTTTAGGTTTATGAACAATTATTTATTTACTTTTTAGGTTTATGAACAATTTATGAATTGAAAATTTAATGCAAAATGTTTATGTTACTTTTGATGGTGTGTTGTTGTTGGTTATAAAATTGTTTCTGTAATTTGCAGCTTGCTTGGATGGTAATTTATAAATTTTGTTTGGGTTTCTAGTATAAAAAGTACTATAGCCGACGAAATTTACCATATTTCGTCGGCTATACTAGTTTTTTTTTTCAACAACCTTTAGCCGACGAAATATGGTAAAGTTTGTCGGCTATAATTATTATAGCCGACGAAATTTTGCAAATTTCGTCGACGTTTCTCTATTTAATTTTTAATTTTTAAAATACTTTAGCCGACGAATGAACTATATTTCGTCGGCTTTTTCTATTTCATTTTTAATTTTTAAAAATAATTTAGCCGACGAAATATTAATATTTCGTCGGCCAAAGTCATACGTTTAAACCGACGAAATATTGATATTTCGTCGGCTAAAGTCTGACTATAGCCGACGAATGTTTTATATTATGTCGTCGGCTAAGTGTTGGATTATAGCCGACGACATATTTTATTTCGTCGGCTATAACTTTAACCGACGAATTATGGCCGACGACTTCTTAGCCGACGACACGTCGTCGGCTATAACCTTAGCCGACGAATCTGGTGAACAGGCCGACGAAAATTTTTCGTCGGCTAAGATACTTATCCTGGTAGTGATGACATGAATATCATTGGTACTATTGAAGAGATAAGAGAAACCATAGCGTATCTTAAATCCGAGTTTGAAATGAAGGACCTTGGGAAGACTCGATTCTGCCTAGGACTTGAAGGACCTTAGGAAGACTCGATTCTGCCTAGGACTTGAAAGACCTTGGGAAGACTCGATTCTGCCTAGGACTTGAACTAGAGCACCGAGCCTGTGGTAATCTAATCCACCAGTCTGCATATGTCCAAAAGATGCTCAGACGATTTAACATGGACAAATTGCATCCGGCTAGGACTCCCATGATTGGTTAAAGTCTAGATATCAATAAAGATCCATTCCGTCCAAAAAATGACAATGAAGAGCTATTGGGCACCGAAGTCCTATATCTTAGTGCAATAGGTGTGTTATTGTACTTAACTCAGTGTACTCGACCAAACATTGTCTTCTCAGTGAATTTGTTAGCTAAATTTAGCTAAGCGCCAACCCAACGTCATTGAGCTGGTGTAAAGAGTGTATTTCGATATCTTAAATACACCATTGACCTAGGATTGTTCTTTTCCTACACAAATGAAAAGAAGACCGACGTTGGTCTTGCGGTACATGAGGAACACGGACTCGGCCGGAGTTGGAACCAGACTGCCGACGTCGCACATGGGACCGACGCCGTGCACATCACTACCGTCCTTGGTTATGCCGAGACTCCTAACAATATGTTAGTAGGTTTCGTCGACGCAAGATACCTATCAGATCCACACAATGGACATTCTCAAACTGGTTATGTATTCATCATTGAGAATACGACAATATCTTGGAGATCTACTAAATAGACTATTGTGGCAACATCCTCAAATCATGCAAAGATCATTGCTCTACATGAAACTGTTCGTGAATGTGTATGGTTGAGATCAATCACACATTAGAAGAACTAGTGGATTAAGATCTACAACTGATAAGCCTACATGCATGTATGAAGATAATGCAGCCTGCATTGAGCAGATGAAGCATGACTTTATTAAAGGTGACAATACGAAGCATATTTCACCTAAGTTCTTCTACAATCAACAACAACAAGCGTTTCTTAACATTCAAGTGAATCAAGTGAGTTCTTAAAGAAACGTGGCAGATTTATGTACTAAGTCTTTTAATTGCATAAATCTACATTTGATAAACATATGAAGAGCATAGGCATGCGTCGGCTATCAACCCTTCCTGAGTAATGTACACATCAGGGGGAGTTCACATGATTGGTGTGTTGCACTCTTTTTCCCTACGATCAAGGTTCAGTTTTCCCACAGTGTTTTTGTTGACGAGGTTTTTAACGAGACAACATCTGAAGCATCACCAACATAACGCCGCACGACACAATGAGAAGTTTTCTAGAATATTCTGTTATGTGTGTCTTGGCCTTATGCAATTAGGATAAGGAATCCATATTCCGTATAGAGATAGGTTTACTAGTTATTGAAGGATATGTCTTGGCCTCTATCTATAGAGGATCACCTATTTATGAATAAAATACATCTCTTTCACGATTTTCTATTCATATTATTCTGATACTTCATCATATTAAAATTTCTTTAGTTTTTATATTTTCTATTACAATTTTTTTTACACCTATACCTAGCCCTACCCGTTCCTTATTCCTGGTTCAATGGGTTAGGTGAAGGGTGTGCGGAATAGTACGCTTTCATCTTTGACAACATGCATTGGCTCTGTGGAGTGTGGAGTATGCATGAGAGGGTTTATGCATATCTTCTTCACTTGATTATAGTTTCAGATAATTGAGAAGCAATTTGACATTATACTATGTTACTCCATGGCTGGATTTGCAGTCACCCATCAAGATGGTCCCAAAGGGATCAAGAAAATTAGCCTATCTTTTTCATGCAAAACTTGGCGGATTTGTTTAAAGAATTGAGCCTGCTAGTGATCAAATTAGGTGAAATTCCTGATTAGTGTACTTAAGTGAAAGCAATGGCATACTAATCTTCCAGCCAAAAGATCGCACTGAGAAAGAGTAAAGCAAATGCATACGTTCATTCGTTCAAGATATGAAAGGGTCCAAACAAAGGATATGGTTTTGTTCAACCAGACAAGACAAGGGAAGATAGATTGCAAGTTTTCTGGATTATATACATTAAATTGAAGAGGGAATTATTCAGGAAAGGACATTCTAGACATCAGAAGCACTTTATTTTAAATGTTGGGCCCTTAAAAGTCCTAGAAAAGCTACATTATTGTTCTAGCTCAGAGCCTCACACAACTAGCTCATCAATCTATATATCTTCAGTAGATCTCCTTTGAGGAAGTTGCATGCTTACAATATCTTCTCTTGAAAGACAACCCGGCTGTTCAATTGTCATTTCTCTGCTTTCAGGAGTTGTTAATGCCAAAAGATGTGGAGCCTCTTTATTTTTACGGAACACCAGATATGCAATTCCGGCCAAATACAATGTCATGCCTGAAAATCCAAGTATTCCAAGAAACACGATACCTACTAGTTCAAAGTGACCATGAATAAGTATCTTGATGAATCCACTCATCAAATAGTAGATGTTGATGGCCATGAGCAGAGAACCAATGATCCAAGTGATAGCCGAAATCTGTAATAGGAGTGTATTCCAGATTTACAATTTATGTGGAGATGAATAAGACAGCATGGGAAAGGTTCACTTGACAGATTTTTTTGGTATATTCTGTTGACAAACTGTCAATTGCAAATTGAATAGGTGGACTATAATTATGTATTCTAACATGAAAGCACTACCCCTATAGTGTAGTTTAGACTCTTTGCATGTATCAAATATTGAGGTTAATCCACTGTAATATCTGTCCAACTGGCATCGATCCTAAGAACAAAATAATCAAAGGAATGGAAAACTGCAATTGAGTTCAAATGTTAGTCAATGTAAGGCTTACCGCAGTCGAGTTGGCATATACCCCCATCTTGGTGTTGCTGCTGGTGAACTTGAGAAGTGGAATCAGAGCAAAAGGCAGCTCAAATGATAAAATCATCTACAAAAAACATGAGAATAAATTATTTCTCATTATTGGCATCATTCTGTGGTTTGACACAAGCGCATGCTACTGTATTTAACATCATTCAAACACCTCAAATAAGACAGGACTCGGGAAAAGATAACCATTGATATGTAACTATGTTAGTAAAACTTTGATTACAGCCGCCAAGTATATCTTACTGATGCAATAATAATCAGCTTTCCAGCGCCAGCAGATCCACCAATGATTGCAACAATCAAACTAGGGACTATTGCCAAGCATCTTGTTAAGAAGTTTCGAATCCATGGCCTCAGTCGCAAATCAAGGAACCCCTTGAACAAGAAATATAAGAACATAATGTTAAAAAGCGAAGATGACACGCACAAGCAGTTTCTAATTGATTTTGATACGTCTGAAGTACGTTGCACTGTATCTATGTGAATTCTGTGTTTTTATCCTAAAGGGTTAAGAGTTACCAAAATATAAAGGTGGGTAAAGTAGCACAGTGTGTGTTAATTTTTCATCAAGGAGGGCCAGATAGAGATGTAACAGCTTAGTCCTAACAAAGAATATATTTTAACTACATAGTAATTTCAGTAAATTGAAAACAGGAAGGCAAACAGTGGTATTTATAGCAAGGTACCTGCATAACATACTGTCCTGCATATGTTCCTGTTATAGTAGAACTTTGACCGGATGCCAGCAAGGCTACAGCAAAGAGCTTGGAACTCCAGCTACCTAGAACATTCTGTAAACAAAGAATATAAAACACCATCATAAAACATCATATTGAAAGTGAGATTCTGTAAAATTATATATATTGCATAACAGGATGGTAACCATTTGCAGAACATACTCTTAGTAAAAAGGAAGCCTTATTCAAATCCAGGTCCTGGCAGTTCTTCTGATCTTCTGCAGTCAAACTAGAGGAATTGCAAATTGCACCACTTACGGAAATAACGGAGACATTGATTAGGAAGGCCACCATGAGAGCAAAGCCACTTTCTACCATATAAAATCTGCATGCTTCCTGCACACAATATATTTTGTCAGATAAAGCTCCTTAGTATGTTCAACTCTACGAGCAAGATGTATTTGGGACAAATTGAAATCTTCCCTGCATGATTCCTTTTACACTTGATTTCAGTAAAATATCAACCAACCAATTTAAGAGTGGGGAATCAGGTGGCCAAGCAGAAACTAAAGACTCAAACTATTGCTTATATCCATCACTTTTTCATTAAAGTCTATATATAGCTGGCAAGACTGCATGACATATACTGATATACAAGTGTAAGACCAGGAGGTAATATCCTTTTTCCTTTCATTCATTAATGTATGATGAATCTGACACCACCAAAGTACATTAAGTGAGTGATGCAAGTAAGGATAAATCCTCTTTAGAACCCCAAAAAAATTATATGAAACAAAAAAACAAAGAATTTAGAACAAGTCCAGTTTTATTAATACCGAAAACTCTAAGATACTGGACTATTTCAGGAGCCAAAGCTTTTAATATGCACCTTAATTACTAGCCGTTTAGAAGAGATACTGTAAGACCATATAATTAAACAGGACAGCATGAGAAATACAAGTGATACAGCTATAGCAATAGACACTTCTATGATTCATGATTGATGGAATGAGGAATATCCCCCAACAAACAATTATGCATGCTACTCACAAAAAATAGTAACAGTGTACACATCAAGGTAAATCAGAAAATCCCATGAAAAGCATTACTTCAAAAATAAGCCAAAAGAATCAAATCTTTTCAGAAATATATATATAAGAGTATTACATTGATTCCACGAACAGATCGTGGTATTTTCCTAGAAAGCACCAATGCTGAGTGAAGGAAGAGGTTGTGCCTGTAGCAGGTAGATAAGGCCAACAACAGTGAGCAAAGAGAAGAACTAATCAAACAATGAATCCCAAGTGATATAAAAATTCACAAGAAACCTACGGCATAACCATAGCACCAAGAAGCGAAATTGCGAGACCAGTAGCACCATTTCCTTTGAGTTGGGGAACGAAAAGCCCATCCAAAACTTCTGTAGCAGCAGGCTTTGCATAACCAAGCTCAGCAAAGAAGCATCCAGCAATTGTGAGTACAAGGAATGCAATCAGGAATTCAAGTTTCCTAACCTGTGAAGCAGAAAAATGTATGGGTGTGATCATTTATACTTGAGGAATGGAAACCAAAGATCTTTGAGAAGCAGAAAACATAGGGAACGTATTGAGTTACCCCATATTGCTGTAATGCAAGAAGCATCAATGTACTCAGTCCCGTAAGGAGAACACCAATCCATATAGGTATACTGAAGAGCATGTTCAACGCAAAGGCAGTCCCAATCACTGGTGCAGAAGACGAGTCACAATAAATTGCAAAAAAGATATGTCTTATTAGCATAGCTCTGATAATGGAAGCTATAGCTGTCATGTATCACACCAAGCAAGAGTTCTAAGAAAAAATAAACAAAATTATAAAGATTCAGTTACTTCTAATTTGTCTAAATTGATGCCAGCACCCGAGAGAGACACTTACCTTCAGGAATGTCACATGCAACTATAGAAATCTCAGCAAGAACCCAAAGGATGAAGTTTGTTTTTTTAGGATATTCAGCTCTGCAGTGCTCGGCCAAATGTTTTCCTATACTTTAAAATTAACAATTAACTAGATAATCTGAGGAAAATAACTAGCTATTGTCAAAAAGTAAACAAAAAATGCTGGAAATAAGCTTTTCCATATCACTTGCCTGTGACTACCCCAAGATTGGCTGCTAGGGACTGAATGACAAGAGCAGCACATGAAGCGACTAATATTATCCAAAGTAGCTGGAAAGAGTTACTCAGAATTGTTATCATCCATTCAGGCGTTGTATTTAAGAATAACAATTGCAAACATAAACATCTGCCCATGACTAGATCCCCTCTATGTTTTTTTTCTGTATTAATAAGGTCACAATTATAGAACAATAAAATTTCAATCTGGAGATTCTGGACATCTTACAGAACTTATAAAAATAAAAATAAAGATAATTTATCATTTACTTCACATAGGATTAGGAAGTTCAGTTTTACTTAATATCAAAACAGCTTTATCATGCGAGATTGGTTTACTCTTGCTTGACATTAATCCAATGCACTTGTGAATTTGTGTTAGCAGGCCATGTTGTGTCAATGGTTGTTACACTCTGAACCAAAAGCCATCTCATAATTAAAAGGTTAAGAAGACTGCATTGATGGAGAACTACGTACGCCATATTTGAACTGTGCCCCTGCCTGTAAATCTGTCTCAACTGCAAGTCAATAAAATAGATGAGGTTATATTAAAAAATAAAAACTAACGAACAAAACAAAAGCCAAAACAAAAACAACGAGAAATAAGAAGCTGACAGCAAATGAGGTAACATTCTTACAATTTCCAGGATCTATATACGCAATTGAAACAAGAAATCCCGGACCCATGTAGGCAAACAGATTTTTCCAGCTTGTCTTCTGCATAAACAAAATAACAATGAATCAACGAATTCCCACTGGACAGTTACCCTCATCAACATGAGTTTCATTATCAATTGGTAATGAATCAACGAATTACCACTTGACAAGCACCCTCATCAACATGAGTTTCATTATCAATTGGCAAAACATCAAAAGAGAAAAGTAGAAAATGATAGATAGGACAGAAACAAAATTTGGTGATGTGATTTCAGTAACAGGTTAATAAAAATGAATATTCATTTAACGGTAGGCTACAGTATTCCATTCACTATCATCTAGAGAAGCTCCACGGTAAAATGCTGTAAAACAAGGAAACACAAACAAGCTCTACACAGTTTACCATCCATTTCCTACCAAATGCTTCCAGTAAACCCACCAAATTATGCTACAATTTCTACATCTTATACACTCATTTCTGCCAAACGACTCATCTCCCGCCCTCGCCACATACAAGGACCATAAACATCTATAATAGTCATTCGTATTTAATTCCAAATATAACACAAAACTCCTGCAACTACTTGAGCAAATCCCCTTCTGCGCCTAATGATGCAAAACATAGTTGATACTTACATAGCAAGTAGTAAACCACAATTATGAATTTTTGGTTGCCTTGGCCAGTTTCATTCCTCATGCTACCATATAAATTGTTCAATGAAAAATGATGGATGATGATAAACAAAGAAATTGTGACAATGAATCAATCTCACATCTGGAACCACAATTTTCTCAGTATCCGAGTTCTCAATGAGTGGCTCATTTGAGCCGCTCCGGTTTCCAGCACTTGCAATGAACTGTGGCTGCTCACTACCTGTAGCCGCCATCATCCTCCTTCCTCTACTTCAGCACTGCTGAAACAAAACATTTAATCCTTTCCACGTCAAACTACATTCAAACACTCATAAGTAGCCGTCTATAAAATTGGATAGAACAATTCATCATGACGCAATTTCAAGATTTGGCTTAACTTGAAAACACAGAGCGCAATAAACGTAGGAACTGATGGAAACTCTTACCTCTGTTCGATGCTGAAACATTTGAAGCAAAGCCGCCACCTTTGAAGGAAAACTTGTAGGATGCTTCAACTGCCCAATAGAAACGAAAGAAATAAGAAAGGCTGAATGCAACTAAGTCACAGGCTCGTATTAAGAAAATAACTAATAACCTTTGGATCCCAGATAATGACATAAGACGACTTATTTACATTGAAACGCTACAAGTTCATTCTTTACCAATATTTGTGTGAACAACAACAACTACAAGTTGAAACGATGAGCTTTACAAACCTTATATTCCATCTCTGTTTCTGTAGCAGACTCCACCCACAGTGCCGTACAAACTAGAAAGTGCAACACAGTCGTTCTTTAGCCCTCTCCAGTCTCCCCTCTCTCTCTCTCTCTCTCTCTCTGAGAAAATCGCGGGCTCTGTCTATGGAGGATGCTTCGGAAATTATTATATAGCACTGCGACCGCCGCGTGTATGTAGCATGGGGCGATCTGATTGGGCCATTGTCTTTAATCGTTTTTTCCCAATAAATTGAAAACACCTTATTCTCATTCGAAATTGTAGGCATAATATTCACAAGTAAACTCTCACAAAATATGATATTACTAGAAAGAATTATCGTGTTTTGATGCGGGTGGCAATTTTCGTTAAAATGATGGATAATATTAAAATGTTTGAAATTTTTTTGATGAGGGTGGCAAGGAATTTAATATTAAAATTAAATTTCATATATTCTGATATTGAGAAATTTACTATAACATTGTTTTGGAAACATATCTGATTTTGTTTGTTGAAATTGGTTTCTATCCAATCTTAAAAATGGTAGTTGAGTAAGCTACTACTCCGAACCGTTGGAGGGATTAAGGTTAGAGCTCTTCTTATGGGATTATTTACCATGCGGATGATCGAACCAGTGACCTCCTTACTATCAGGAGTATCACTGTGACATTTGCCTAATATAATAGACCTAGCCCTGACCACTAGACCAAACTCATATTGGTGTTGAAATTGGTTTCTATGTGGATCCATTTGAGAGGGAGCTTTATCTTCCAATATATAAACGAGTGCATATCTTTAAAGACAACATAATTATTTGTCACTAAATCACGGTTCATGAAAACAAGCACGCACTTGAACATAGGGGTGGGAATTTGGACCCGAAATCCCGATCTCGAACCCGTCCATCCCGTACCGATACCGAACGGGACGGGACAAAAATTTCAGATACGACGTCCCGATACCGAACCCTATCCCGAATTTCTTAAATGGGTCAGGATCGGTATAGGCTCTATCCGTCCCGATCCCGAACCCGTCCCGTCCCGAATTTTTTGTTCCGAACCAAACTTACCAAGACAGAAGAACCAAATTAAGGTGTCCAAATTCCCACCTTTTTGGATTGGTTGAATTGTGAGGATATTCGGCTATACTTTCTTAATCACATGCCTATTTATTCCAGCATTGCTGTGTACAAGGCATTGTACAAAAGCTTTGGAGGCTTTGCTGCTGATGTTGTTGCTGCAATAGACCAGGTACCCCTACAATATGTTAGGCATTTCTGAAAACTATAACCCATCAAACAGTTGATGAATCTTCAGTGGGTGTCTTAACCAAAACGAAAAACAATCTTTTATATATGTATGACTTGCCAGTTTCTTGAATATTAGATCTTGACAATGTATTTGCATCCCAGGCTGCTCAGGATGGGGTTGACATAATAAGCTTATCAATCACTTCCAATAGACGTCCTCCCGGGGTTGCAACATTTTTCAACCCCATAGATATGGCATCACTATCAGCTGTAAAGGTTGGCATATTTGTATGAAGCAGAATCTGCAACATATGTGTATGTATATATTTATAAATGTATATAGTGAAGATTGATATGTTCGGTACCTCATGCTGCCCGATATATCTTTATGCCTACTTGAACTTTGAGATAACCTACTAGAAATTAAGCAGATGCAGGTTTTGGCCGTTTTGCTTTTGGTTCTGTCCCGATTGGTCCCGAACCCGTCCCGAACTATTCGGGATCGGGACGGTTCGGTACCAAATCTCAAAAACACCAATCCCGTCCCGTACCGATTCCGAAAAAAACATCGGGATCGGTTTCGGGATGGGATGAATCCCGAACCGTCTCATCCCGATCCCACCCCTACTTGAACATCCCCACCGTATTTTGAACGTATTCATGTGCAAGCAAGCTAAATACGTTTTTTACATTTGAAATCAGACGGCTCGGGATGCGCTTGACAGTCGTAGGTTTGACGCACACCAAAAGTATATACATGATCACTATATATGTGTCGTACTCATTTATATCATATGTCAATTTATTTTTATTAAAAGAATGAAAGATCGTACACTGAAACATTTCATTTTGTCTAAAGAAATCAACGGTGGGTGACAACTGAGCTCATCCTCACCATGGCTGGTGACTGGAATATCATTCTGGAATGAGGTCTGTTCCTTTTTGGTTATGGTATAATGGTATATGTTCTCTTAGATCAAAAGGAGAAGAATTTCTTCATCGAACAAAAAAGAGAAGAATTTGGTATAGGGTCCTTTTTTATTTTAGTTTTTAGTTATTTTAAAAATCATATGTATAGAATGAAAAGATAACTCTAAACGGAAGGCTATGAATTTTTTGACAAATTGCGAAAGTTTTTTTTATTCTCCAACTCGCGCCTTTTTTGTTTAGTTATTTGAAGGTTTTTTATTAGTTTAAAAATTTTAAAAGAGGAAACGAAACAAACTAGGCAAACTTAAAATATGTTAACTTTTAGCTATCTCGCTAGCTATATTTAACTAGCAAGATGACTCAAGTGAGGCTAGCTATAATTTAATACATTTCTTTTAACATAGTTTATTTGATATATAAATACATTTAAACTATTTAATATTTATTTAAATAAAATTATCGATGTAATACTAGCTAAAATAGAGAGCATTGATGCATATATATTTCTAAAGTGGCTAGCCAAAATAACATTTTAGTTATTTTAAGTTAAATTTAACTTAATAATGACTATCGTTGGTAAAGTTGCTCTAAGTCGACTAAGATTAGTATATTACATTTAGATGACAATAATTTTGATATTCTTAGGCACCACAACTCGTTTTCAGCCTGTGAACTCTTGTGGTTTTTCATTTTGCAATTTAATTGGTCTCAAAGTTCTGTTCCATTCGTCATGGAGTTGAGCTATGTTGTTAAAGTATGATTGTTTGATTCGAATATTTGTAACCAATATATGGTGCTCGTTAGTTGAAATATTGCACCTAGATGTCATATGTGCATCGTTCATTCTTCTTCACTACTGCATGCATAGTCCAAAATGGCCAGGTTCATGTCATTATTTGTAAGTGTAGCTCCATGAAATTCTCCCTAGCAAATAGAAGAACGTGTCAACCAGGACTGGACGGTTGGCAAGCGATCAGAAATAAGAGCCAGCCAAATCCAATCTCAGTCTGCAATGGTACATATACCTCTTTTCTTTCAAGGGCCACAGCCCAACTACTAATCTTTATTTTGTTAGAGCTTTTGGGGTAATAAACCCGTTGCCTCCTTGTGTTTCCCTACTAATCTTTCAATTCGATAATCGAGATATCCTTAGAATTTTGTGAGGTCTATTTCAGTATCGTTTGGACTTTTAAAAATAATTTAGGTAAAGGTTATCACTTCTCGGGATTATAAGGGTTATCTCTTTTGGGATGAGTGTTGTAGGTCGTATCCGATATTTAGGGAAGTAAACTAAGGCCTGCGCGTGACAGATGACATTGGGTATCTGTCGAGGCCACCAGCTCCTGACCAGCCTTGGTTCTCGAACCTTTACCAGTACCACTCGGTAGAGTACCCGTCGCCAGCGCAACATTGTTGCTTGCCATCTTCTTTGGCGGACTCATAAGCTCGATCTACTGGTGAGATGACATTCGCTTATGATCCCTACCGCCCTCCGACATGGGAAGAGGTAAGGTTAGGGTGCTCTCATCTCCCACCAGATTTTAAGGGAACCTAGACGAGTCCATGATTTGGAGGTCCCAATTGTTGGTGGCTCCTCTTCCGTACCAGAGCCTGTGAGTATGCTTAGGGGAAACTACTGTCACCTGAAGAGAGCACGGATGCAAAGTGGTGTGCGTTGGGGGAAGGGGAACATCTGAAGGGTTGGACAGATACCTTCATCTCTGAATTCAAGGAGGAGTTACGTTTGCTAATGTCTTCATGGCAATCTCCGGCATGCCAACTTGTTAATGGGCTGAAGGTGGATTCTCTACCACCATTGTCAACACCTGAATCAATATCGGGTACTCCCAAGGCAACATCCTCACTTATGGATGCTGATAATGGTAATGTGTTATCTGAAAGTACCGATGAAGATAATGTTGTTGATATGACTGACAAATCGATTGTGGTGAGGAATAACATTAATGCTAGAATTAAGGAGTCTGCAATTAAAAGTACTGAAGGTCAGGGTGTTATAGTCAAATGGAATGGAAGGCTCCAGGATGGTATAGATGAGCCTGGGAGTATCACCTCTTGTGCAAACACTATTGTTTCTTTACCAGGAGCACTGAGTTTAAAAGGAAGTACAGTTGCTGCTCTTGTGAGTATACGAGATAAAGGTGGGGATCTCGCTTAGCAACCCTTAGAGTTGGCATCATGGTTTAATTACGAGGAAAAGGACGATGGTAGTTTGTTTGATGACAAGGATCAATTTGGCTTCACATATCCCTTTGTATTTAAAGCTCTACATGCAGGAGCAGAAGTTGAGTAATCTGTAAATGCAAAAGTGGAAGTAGTGGAATGTCTTTGTGAGCATTCTGATGCGGAGCTTCAATACACTACTGTCAATTTGGTGCATTTTTGTTGCTTGCAAAAACATGCTCTCGAGTTGTCATACAAAAGGTTGCAATTAGAGGAATTTGTTAGTGGCAGAAGGGTTGGAGAGGCTAAGGTTGCATGACCACTTGAATCAGTAATATTACCCACTAATGATAAGAATTCCCTGGATTATTGTCTGGAGACATTGCAATCTATACCTTATAGTTATCGAGATTGGTGTGCTCAATTGGTTCTTGGCAGCTACGTTGCAATGTAGCATTATTCCCATTGTGAGTGTTGACAATATCTTACTGGGTGATATAGATGAAAAAGTGAGCTTTCATATTGTTAGTAAGAAGGAAACAAAAGCTAGTCTTTTTAGAAAGATGTTTGATGGAATTTGGAGGTGGAAATATCAAAACATTTCTGGAACTTCAGGAGGTGTGATTTGTGTCCAAGACTTCGATGTGGATTCTTTGGACAGTATTTCTTTGATGTGAATTTGAGAGATGCAATTTATAGTCTGCATTTCTACATGTCATCTATGAATTTTAATTAATTGGGAAGTACAGTTCATTTGAATAGCAGAGGCTTTACTTATGACTGTCATCTTGAAGGAATTATTGAGAGCATTACAAGATATACACAGAAGTTATTTGGAGCAGTGAATTTCGACCATGCTTGGCTCGGCCTCTCAATAAGTGAATCCATCATAATTAAATCCATCGTTAGCTTACTATATTTGAGACCGACTTGGTGCCTGTTTAAGCCTGTAGCTTCTGGAAGTGTTGCTTACCATTGGATACACTATGAACACAAGAGACTCGTATGGGCCAACGATATAAGGGTATCACTTCTAGTTGGGTTGTTTAGATCAGTTTTCAAAGAAGTTGGTAAAGCACTGATGTTGGAGGTAGTGGGGAGTCCACATTCTCAATGTTATGAGGAGGCCTCGCACTTGGGTGAGATAATTTTATGGGATGGTAAATATTCAGAAAATGATAAGCTTATTGTTATGGTGCAAGTCTTAGTTGCAGCTTGTTACTGTCAGGGTGCAATAGCTCCAACATGGAACCACCTTGTTAGAAGTTACAATCATGTGATTTTGTGTTATGACATGTGGAGTATGAATCTTATCAAGGAGTTGGCTCTAGTTTACAACGTTGATGCTTAAATGGATTTTGTGGACTATGATTTAAAGACAAACCAAGAGAAATTTAGTTGGAGCTTTATAGCTCTCAACTGTGATGTTAAGTGGGTTGAAGTGATGCCAAGGAACTCTTATTATGATGAAACGATTGTTTTCCTCATTAGTAAGTTTGACTTATCTTCTTGGAGTTGGTTGCTTGATCCCTAGTTGTGTGGAATTACAAATCTCACTTGCAGGTTTGAAAATGTCGACTCAATTCCACATAGTTACTTAAGCCGAAATCATTCTGTTGTTTGATTTCTGCTTCTGAACATGTGTATGCGGTTGCAATGGTTTTCAAAAATCATTATGCACTTATCTTGGTGTGCTCTTGTGAGCAATTGGAGAAGGGGTCAGGGATATGGAACTATTCTTACAGCATTGAAGTTATGCCCTCTTTATGTGTCTTCGGTTCATTCTACTATTATAATGGGTATAGCCTTAGACATTTTATTGCCCTTTTTATCGTTTGGCTTGAGGTCAACAGATGACATAGGTACGTAGTAGTAAAGTGGGAGAGTTCCTTGCTGCTACTTGGTTCTCAGATAAAATGAAGAGAGAAGAGAATCTAATGGCAGCGCTTGGATCATCACTTGAGAGAGATTGCAGTAGCTGTATGAAGAATGGTCTCCAGACCTTATTGAATAACAGAAGGCATCTCTATGAGAAGGTTGCTATGAATACTGATAACTTGCTGGCAAGAGTTTGGTGAAGAATTGATTGAAAGAAATTGCAAGGGAAATTTTCTGACTAGTGTAAAACTCTACATCAAAGCCCACACAGAAGCGATTAATGCTTGTAGGTGCTTGTTTGAGCTTCATGTTTCAAGAAGGGTACTTCTCTCATGTTGGATTGAGGGTCTAGAATGTTATCCTGTTCCCATTATGTCAGGATGGAAGGTTCGGCTACTCATCATGTTGATGGATTGGTATGGAGCTATTAGTGTTTTCTTTGCACTGTCTTGTACTCTTGAACATGAGGACAAGTCTGTGGAAGGGGAAGAAATGTTATGAATCTCAGTGTAAGTAGCTGAAACGCAGAGTTTTGACAACCCACTGGGTAATCAAGTCCTCCAGGCCCATAATAGCTATTTGCTCTTGTAAGCTCATCTGAGACCCAATTATGTTGACTTGTGGTACCTTTAGTTCATTTCAACTATGTAGCTGCTGTGTAGCACACTGGGAAGGGATCTGAAAAATTGAAATCAATTTACATTTAATTTCGTTTTTCCTTTCATTTTCTTAGTTCCTCTTAGTTTGGGTTCCAGATCCCTAATAGGTGACGACAAGAACAACTGAATAAGCTCCCTTCTTCTTCTTTGGTGTTGTCTCAACCGACACCGGTGAGTCCACAACTTTCGGTCACCATGACTCAAGCCTCTGATTAATTTTGATTCAGAATCTCACCTTTTAGGCAAGAATTAGGGTCGCTCCACATAGCGATCCGGATCATGAAGGCCCTGCGATTGGGTTCGGGCGATCTGGAATGCGGGTCGCGGTTAGAATGAGAGTTCCATACAACTCTGGTTTCAACATTGTTGGGTTTTCTGGAGAGTGTGGAATCAGTGGCTCCTTTTACGGGGTCGACATCGACTTTTACGGTGTCGGGTCGTGCTCTTCCCAGGTACTCTGTTATTGGGGTGCTTGGTGATATAGAAACAGATGCAAAAAAGATTGAAGAACACATTGATCGTTCCAATTTAAATCCGGTTTACTCCAGATTTAGAAGAAATTTTTAAATACTACAGGAAAATCATGTGACATTGTCTAATGGTGTTACTTTCTATTTAAATTTGACATAAATTTTTACAACTAAAATATAAACTAATATTTTTTTATGTTTTGTAAAATTACATTCATAGATATTTAGTGAGTTCAAACTAGGATAAAGGGTTTATGGTTTTAGAGTTAGAGTTTAGGGTTTTGGGTATATGTTTTAGGGTAGAGTGATAAGGTACGTATAGGGTTTAGGGCTTAGAACTTAGGGTTTAGAGTTTCAAAAACAACAAAAAATCCAAAATGGTTTTTCACAAAATAGCTGAAATGATTTTTCATATCGAAAATTCACATGTCTAATTTTGAGTGGAATGTAGCACCATTAGGCAATATCTCGTGGTTCTCCCGTAAGACTGAAAAATTCCTCCAGATTTATCACTATGTAATTGCTAATTATTATACATTTTGGAAGCGGGACGGTGATCCCGTATAGTCTTTTTTATCTATCTGAGTCCGTTTAAGCCATCTAAATACAGATTTTACTTGTTTTCAGCATTTTTATTTTTCCTGGTTTGTTTTGGATTTTTTTTTCTTTGATCCGTGGGCTTGTAGCTAGACTCTATAATGATGACTAGTTGATGACTTCTTTGTTTCACCCACTTTTCGATCGTATATCAACATCTTAACCGTTCATTTTATAGGTCTTTATGAGTAGATCATTTCTACAAATTTTTAGCCAAATTGAAAATCGTTAAGGCATTCATAAGTATGATTTACTAATTATGAACTTGAACGGTTTATGGTTGACAGATTTGGTTCATCCAATAATTTAATCAAGTTCAATACCGTAACGATCACCATTTTGGTTAAAATTTTACGTAAGTAATTAAATCATATATATACCTAAAAATTCAAGGAATGATATGTCAAAATGTGATTAAAAAATTAGGTCTTTTAAACAAAAAAATAAGATGCCCTCAACTAAATCATGGTTATAAAGGTACTCATAGAAGAGCTCTCTTGCACTAGGGTTTATTTTACCTATACAAGGACCCTTAATTGGTTGTAGTTGACATCATTCATATTAATAAACTTTGAGATTTTTCTCAAATTCTTATGGTGGATTCCATACTGGCTCATGGATTTGAGAAACCCTAGTTTTGTGAAATCTAGAGTGTCGTTGGTGGATTCCAATGTGACAGTTCCGCCACCACTTGGACTATTATGATTCTAGTCAGGGTAAATAGTATTAGTCTCATTGTCTAGGCGGAGATTTTGAGATGGATGTTTGTGTTGTTACTGAGGTGATGGCAATAACAGCTCCCTTTGGTGGGTGAGGTCAGTGTTGGTGGTATCATGGCGCTTAAGAGGGCAGGTGAATTTAGGGTCTCCGACGTTGATTTGTCGATTGAGGTTGACAGCCTAATGACATTTATTCTTCGTTATTAGTGGATTGAGATTAAAAAAACTAGGCCTTATGAGTATTAAAATTAGCCATTTTCAATAAAAGTGCGTGAACCGAACTCATAACTTCTCACGTACTGAAGGAAAGATTATGTTAGTAGACCAAATGATACTAGACTAGATTAAATAATTATTTTTGACTAAATATCTAAAACTACATCTATTTTTTTTTGAAAAATAGACATTAGTCATTGATACATAGATAACTGAAAGTCAGATTACAACATGAACATTACACACCCTCGCGGGCTCACGTTAGAAAAGAATCATGTGAATCTACCTAAGCAGATCAAAATCTAACCTAGATAGCCTCTATATTGCAAACCATAAGCATAGCACCTCAAACATCGAAATCAGGGAACCAAACTAAACCAATAACTGAATCAAACTAACAAAGTCCTAGAAAATACTATTTATTATGACTAAATTATTCAAAACCAAAGTTCAACTTACTCCAACGCCTATGAGGAAACACTCGCAGACGTCGACGTCAGCTCCTCCTCAATTGTCTCACCAGAACTTACAGTGAGGCTTAACCAAATTCTCCAAACCCTAGCATAATCTGCAAAATTAGCCCAAGCCCAAAACCAATGGCTAGAGACACCCACCCTGCTGCCACCACCATGAGATTGTGCCCTGAGAACAATATCGTCGGCCCAACAGTCACTCGAATCAGCCAATTGTTCCAGCCAACTAGCCTATCCGAAACATGTTTCAACTACCACCCAACAACTCGAAACTGTTGTCTGGCCAATATGATAGGAGCCATGAACCAAGGGTTGACACCACAACGTTGTTGACAATGCCAACGACCCTAAAGATGGAACCCAGTATCATTCTTTCTTTAACGAACCCAACAACAAAGAGATTGCCCAGATTGAGAATGAGAAAACAACCGAATCAAAATCTGATCAGTGCACAAAGAAGGACGAGTTCATCAGTAGAGTTGCCAGAGAAGGAGAAAACCTCATCTTGGCAAGCGGACCAAAGCCGTCACCGGCTAATAGGGGCGGATCCAGTGTATAGGAGAGTGGGACTCAAGTCCCACCCAAATATTTGGAGAAAAAATTTCTTATATGCAGCTTATGAACTATAGAGGTTATAATGAAAAATATTATGGTATTGTTCTTTCCATTTTCGTTAGTTACATATTTCATTTGTTGACTTATTCAATCGGTTCTTGCAATTTACCAGTTTCATGGTTCTTTCTGCTCATATTTAATAGTTATGTACTTAAGTTTGCCAAAAAAACCATTCTGATAAATATATGATTCTTTAATGTGTAAATAAGTTTTGTTCAAATCTATCAAACATATATATGATCAAGCATGGACGTAGCCATATATATGATCAACCATGGACAAGCCAGCCTAATTTATGAATGTTTGATAAATTTGAACAGAACATTTTTGTTTCTAAAAAATCAGAAGGCTCATTTGACTACTCTAGCCCTTAGGATGGCTACGTGCATGCTTGCACCGGCAAGATTTTTTCTACAATGAAAAATTAAAGTCTCACCCGATATCAAATCCTACACAACCAGAATAAACATTATAGCCAACGAAAAAAAAAACAGGCCAACAAAATTTTTTTCGTCGACGAAACAAAAAATCGTCGGCAAAGTTAATTTTTTGTGGTTGGATGGTAATTTAAAAATTTGTGGTTTTTTTAGTATAAAAATACTATAGCCGACGAGATTTACCATAATTCGTCGGCTATAGTAATTTTTTATTTTTTTTTCAAGGTTTAGCCGACGACATATGGCTTATTTCGTCGGGTATAGTAGTATTTAGCCAACGAAATTTACTATAATTTGTCGGCTATATTTTTTATTTTTTTATTTATTTATTTTTTTTCAATATTAAGCCGACGAATTGTAGTATATTTCGTCGGCTATAGTTATTTTTTAATTTTTTTATAAAATACTTTGGTCGACGAAATATAAATATTTCGTCGTCCAAAGTCACACCTAACAGGCCGACGACAACATATTTTGTCGACTTTAGTCTTACTTTAGCAGACAAAAAATAGAAAAATAAGTCGTTGGCTAAGTGTTAAACTATAGCCGACGACCACTTTTATTTCGTCGGCTAAAGTCATAGCCGATGACAACTCGTCGGCTAAGATTTTAGCCGACGATTTTGACTCACAGGCTGACGAAATTTTTTCGTCGGCTAAAGTGTTGATCTTGTTGTGCTAGATCCTTTGATCCTTTTTTAAAGAAAAAAAATCCTAGATCTGCTGCCCATGCCGGCTAACCCTAGCAGAGACATTTTTTAACCTACATGTACTTTAATGTAGTAAATATAATAAACTGATATTTTTTTTACAAATTAAAGTTTTTTCATGTTTATATTTTAATATGCATGTATATGTATTGAACACTACAGATTTTTTTTGAATGGAAACTTGAAACCCTCACCCGGTTCCATTGTCCTCAACAATGGCTCAATCTCAATCCTTCAACAAACGACTCACTCGTTACCCAATTACCTCACATAGTAATATCATGAAATTACAATGGACACCCGTTTCCGACCACAAACAATTTCTGGAGCCAACCTAAAGCTCCAATTTCTCAATAAAAGCATAAACACACTTAACTCACACAACAACTTATTCAAGGTCTTATATATATAATGCCAAAAAAATTAGCATTTATTTATCGTTCATCCTCACCCCACTTAAAACAATTAGTGGGAAACCGGATTTTTAACCCCTCTGTTAGGGACACCGTCCTACAAATATATTCCTCGTGTCTACGGCAAAGTACCGATACCCGGTTATCAATTTTTTAACCGTTAATAACGTAAATCTCAGAAAATGCGAAGCCTAATCAATATTACTCCAAAAATCCTCAAATCTGCACCAATAGACTCCTCTCATCTTTAGCATTCCAAAAAGTACGAAAAACTGTCCAAAAATAGCAGCGTCGTCGCCAGCTAGCCGGCCAACCTAGAAACCTACCAAATTTTCACAGAATGTTTGTCTCCTCAGTCCAAACATCTTTCTAGTTCAACACTAAGCTCAATTCGTACTCTAAATAGGTCAAATCATCAAGAGCAACTAAACCGATTTAGGGCAAAAATCCCTAAAACTTCGAATTCAAAATTTGTCATACACACTGTGAATCGAGCTACAAGCTCCTAGAGGATTCATATACTCTTCAAGATGATCAAATCCATACTTAGATTACATCGGATGGCGGCCTGAAGAGGGAGAACTCCGGCAAGACTCGTGTATAGTGCAACCTGACTTCTTAGCGTCTGCTCCCTCACGGCGGCGTTTCCTCCCCCAAAACTTCCCTAGGAATGATCTATAGACGGAGGCGCTCCATTTGAGACCGGTGCGGCGACCTCTGGCGGCCGCACTGGGGCGCACGAAGGAAAAGAAATTTCCGAGCGTAACCGGGTCGGAGAGCTCAACCCGAACCCAAATAGTAGAAAGTTCTGGATTTTTACTCTCTCCCGTTTTTCACCCTGATAACTCATATTTTATAGCAATTTACCGCACGGTAACTTTACGTTTTCACTTATAACTTCTACATACAAACTCCGATTAAAAAGCATAGCATGCCTACGGGTTCGTATAAACGTCCTCTACGACTTTCATGAAGAAAGGTTTCCCAAATTCTCGACTTTAAAAAAAGTCAACTTTATGGTAAAACAAATACCGGAAACGGTAATAGTAAGTATACTGTAAACTTCATAAATTCACAGAAAAATAGCTCATCCCTCCGAAAAATAATCCGAGCATACCGGTGAGTTCGTATTGTCACGTACTACGACTTCGAAAATTTTAAATCTATTATTTACCGTTTCCATAACAACGGGAAAATAAACTTGATTAACTACTATTCACATCTCCGAACGTGGATAAAGAAAATATGCGATCACTCATAATTCCGAATAATAACCTTTTTAAATACGGGGTATTACAATAACCACCTGTAATAAAAATTTTGGAACTGGGGTGTGACAGACACGACACAAACACGACACGTTTAAAAATGGCCCGTCACGGCACGAACACGTTGCCGGCCTGACACGGCCTAAGCACGTTATCTTAATGGGCCGGTCCGGGGCTAGACAAATTAGCCCAAGGGCCCAACCCGGCCCAAGCACGATAAGTTAAGGCCCATGGCCCGGCCCGTTTTAATATATATATATATATATATTTTATTTATAATATGAAGATTATATATTTATAAGAATATAAAATTTATTTTAAGTGTGAACAATAACTTATAAATACTAATAATTATTCATTTTGATTCTCTTATACCAATAAAAAGTTTTGGTAAAACATTACCAAGTATAAATAATGATCATATGATTCATATATCATATATTTCTTTAGTTTGTTGGCAAAGAAAACAAATGATCGATAGAAAATGTGAGTTATTTTCATTTGTTTTTGTTTTGGTATACTATGATATTAATTTTGGACTAATTTCTATTTTTAACTACAAACGGGTCTGTTAATGGGCCCGACCCAATATATTATGGGCTTGGGCCGGGTTGGGCCTTAGATTTGAGTAAATGGGCTGGCCTGAGCCCAAGCCTGTTAAGACGTGGGTCGTCATTGGCCGACCCAAGCATGGTCCGAAGCCCGATTAAACAGGCCAGGCCAGCCCGTTTGCCACCTTTAGGTGGAGGCTAGGCTCCGGCGATGGATCTGTGTGAGAGAGGCGAGGACGAGGTCGTCAGAGATGGAGAAGGCGAGGTGAGTCAGAAGAGGTTGTCCGTCGTGTCGCGGCCGAGGAGAGTCTCCGTCGTTGCTAAGGAGCATCGCTGGTGTGGCTTCGATGGTTGAGGCCTGGATTAGAGAGAGAGAGAGAAAAGAGAGATGGTAGATACAGAAGATGTATGAGTAAAAAAGTAATTGGTTTAAGTTTAATTGAAGTGGGTATGAAAAAAAAGTTTTTTATTAGAGTGAGCAACAAGATTATATAATTAGTCCTGAATAAATATTTATCTTAAAATTTTACCCTTTTCTGTCGATCAGATGGACGTATATATACTGGTCATCAATCATTTTGCAATTTTCTCATGTTGACAAGTAGTATCTATATATCATCCACTAACTAGAAGAAAACAAGGGCTTAAATCAGTCATTTTCAGAAAAAAAATCAAGTATTCAAGTAGTCCAGCTAGCTATCTTCATAATTAAACAACAGCAACCACCCAGATGCAGTTGAATCAACAAGAATTCCAGCCTCTCAAGTCACAAGTCTCACACACGTGCAAGGAAGGAAGACCAGATCGATAGAGATGATTAATTAATTTGGTCCTCAGCAAACTAATTTCTTCTCGACCCGCGATTATTAGTATTCAGAGATATACAATTCTTAAGTTCAACGCTGGAATGAAAAACCCTGTTCATGAATGGGAATCGGGTAGACTTCATTTTACAGTTTAATTCGATCGATATATTCACAATAATTAAGCTGCCATTGACAAGTCTAATAAATCCATCTTCTAGCTTATCGATCCTCACTTATGTTGCACAGAGGATGGAGTGTCCGACACACGTCGGAAAATAATGACTTTGGTTCCACATAAGTTTCGAATACGCTACGTCATCAAATTTAATAATAATAATAATAATAATAATGAAAAAAACCAAAAACAAAACCTTACTAAACCCAAAAAAACCTCACATTCTCAGCCTATTCTTTTCACCAATCTTCACGACAATATTCTCTCCTCAGCCTCCAAGAGCTACGATTTTTTTCTATTGTGAGTAACGTCAAAGTCATCTTTGTCGACGGCATCTCCACCGATAGTCGGGGTTATCTAAGAATTAGGGTTTGAAGAACAAGATTAGGGATGAAAGAGAGATGGGGTATGATTATGTTTCTGAAATTCAAATTGAAATTTGATTTAAGAGCAAAGACGAAGAGGCGGCATGATAGATTATGTTGGTTCAGTCCGAAATAGAGAGGGAGGATGGATTAAGTTGAGCCGTTGAGTGAGTATGACAAGAAAACAAAATGAATCCAAAATATATATATAGTATGACAAGAAAACAAAATGAACCCAAATATATATATATATATTAGAAGTTTTTAGTATGTTTTTAATGGCTTTTTTATAAATATTTAGTAATTTTTATAAATACTAAAAATATATAAATATATTAATTATTTGTCGTATTCAAACCGTATCAGAACTTCAGTTTTAAGATTTTTCGTGTCGCTGTGTCGCGTCGTGTCCGTGTTCGTATCGGTACAACATAGATCATCACTGACTCGTCGTCAGTTAAATTTTTGTTCAAGCTTTTCGAATTGGGTATCCGGCAAGTTAACTTTAGCTCTCTAGACTGTAGTACCAAATATTCAGACGTCCCACTGTACTAGTGATAATCGACTTGAACTTGAACTGTGTTCTTCTTTGACAAACCCACGAAATACGTATACACTGAACTTGAAGCAACTTGATCATGTCCAAGTGGGTGCTGGCTAGTCGCATGCATGCATTGGCTTCAGATTGATGATGAAAAATGTGACCCGTCTTCAACTCTGGGTTTTTAAGTGATCGAGTTGAGTTTGACCCGGATTCCCTAGCTTCTATGATCCAGATCTTATATTCTTGACGTATTATATTTAGTGTGTTTTAATCTAGCAAATAAGTGCTGATGAACCGATCTGCTTAATAAGAAACGGTTTTCATTGAAGCAAACGCACGCACTTACAGAGTGACTTACCATTTCTTCTTATTAATTTGATCGATCCTATATATAAGAGTCCTTCAAGTTCATCGATCAATTTGTCCAAATCTTGACCATCCTTGTGTACCAGCCTCAAGGAGAGCCAAATTGATTATATCAAACACGCATGAGCTCAAAACGTGATTGGTTAATTATTCAGGAAAACGCAAACACGCATTATTCCACACTAGGGGATAAATTGAAACAACTAGTCCTTGAAGATTGATCACATTAGATTAAGGATGGTTGTTAAAGTTGGACTTTTGATTGTAATAAAGATTTGATAAATCGGACGGTGGCGTCACGAAAATGATGTCATTGGCTCGATCACATAGTGCCCAAATTTTCAAAAATATATATTCCTAGATAGACAAGTTCAAGCACTACAACAAGACTCAACCATAGACCAAGACTAAAACATTCTAAGACTATAGATCTAAACATCTATGTAATTTTTGAACGAGCTAGCTAGATCACGTCCAAATTAAGAAAGAAGATTTACTTGTTTGGAATTCAAAGAACGAAAGCAAAATGCGGTCTTACTTCGAAAACACATGTTTGAGAATCGAGACTTACAAGTACGCAGAAGAATAATACTGGTTTGTTTCATCTACTGAATTGGGATAGAAGAATGCGAAGGTTTATTTGACCTTGGCATTGACTTTATGAGAATGTACGTTGTCATCCACTCGTGTCGGCCATTGCTCCTGAGGCAATCAGCCTAATTCCACTATACTGTATATGTCGTACGATTATAGGAACATTAGGGCGGCTTAAAAAGCCAATGAGTATGATTTTTTAGGAGTGGATGAACAATCGTATTTTATGAAACTGGCTCACAAGTACACATATAGCACATTGTAAAAATCTTAAAAGAAAAGTAATATGTATAGAATATTATCTACCATCGCATCTGAATTGAAAAAGTCATTGGGATGTGACTATTATTGACAAATGATATCGGACTTTGATGCTTATGTCATTCGTGCAGTGTAAATGTAGCTGTAATTGTAATTTGTGATAATATCACTGACTAAAATTATAATTGGCTTACCAGTAACAAATGTGTCATAAACACGGTCAGTTATTATATTTTAAAGGTTTGAGAGAAACAAAAAAAAATGTGATCTCGTATAATATATTATAACAATCGAACAAATCTTTTATATATATATATATAATTTTATGTAAACATATTAATAAATATAGTACTAATTATAGGGATTGATTACTTATTTCAATGAAAACAAATTTGACCTGCTTATTTCAATTAATCTTATTAAGATTATCTTTTTGTTTATAACCTAATCTATTTACCACTCTCCTCCCTCTCTCTCTCTCTCTCTCTCCTAGCCAACGTCGACACGACGCAGGCTTGACGATGCCAACCACACTAGCCCCCCTCTGCCTGCAAAGCCGGATCTTTCACTTGGACTCGACCGCACTAGCTCTCCTCTGCCTGTAAAGCTGTCGAGTGCACCATCCTCTCCTCCGCTGTGTTGCGCCACACTTGATCTTTGTCTGCCACGCGAGTCCATATGTCCTCTCTCTCAATCACAGATCTAATTTGAGTTTTCTCTCTCATCTTCAACACGCCGTCGACGCAGACGCCGTAGCGGTTCAACGTTGGGATGCTGAAGTGAAATAACATGAAGGATGAACTGGTGACAGCGATGGAGTGCCCGCCCTGGCCGAAGAACTCCATACTGAAGACTTGAGCAGTATGTTTTGAATCGGCTGAGCCTTCATAAGGTGATAAAGGTTAAGTGAGAAGTGAAAAGTTAGAATTTACTACCCCCGTAAAAGTTTACTAAGGGTAGTAAACTTTTATTTTTCTCATGTAAGTTGATTTTTTACTGTTTTAATATGTATAATGGGTCTTGAAGGTATTGTTTTGCAAGTTTACTACCTCTAGTACAAGTTTATTAGGGGTAGTAAACTTATAATTTATTGTCAATGCCTCGAGTTTGTTCATCTGCTCGAGTTTACTACCATAATAAAAGTTTACTAAGGGTAGTAAACTTTAAATTTTTTACATCTAAGTTGATTTTTCATTGTTTTTAATGTGTATAATGGGCTTTGGAGATACAATTTTTTTTTTCAAGTTTACTATCTCTGGTAAAGTTTACAACCTTTGGTACACGTTTATTAGGGGTAGTAAACTTATGATTTACTACCAATGCCTCGAGTTTGTTCATCTGCTTGAGTTTACTATCCTAATAATAGTTTACTAAGTGTAGTAAAATTTATTAATCTCATCTACGTTGATTTTTCTTTTATGTTCTCCTCTCTCTCTAACTGTCACTCACAGATCCTTTGCCTCCACCATCACTGATGACTTCATCCTCGCCTCCACCATCTCCAACGACCTTATCCTCCCCTCCACCTAATCTCTGCCTTGTGCTCGTCGATCGCTGCAACACTGAGTCCGAAGAGTAGCGTCAAATTCAGATCTGGTCATGTCGTCTACACGCCGACGCTAGAAAACGTCGATACTAGGGTTAGTAGACTGTGATTTGATAAAATACTAGGGTTAGTAGACTTGGTTTTGAAGTATACTAGGGTTAGTAAACTTGGTTTTGATGTATATAGTGAGTTATTAGACTTGGTTTGGAGTATATTAGGGTTAGTAAATTTTGTTTTGTAGTATACTAGAGTTATTAGACTTAAATTTAGAGTATACTGTGGTTAGTAGACTTTGATTTGATGTAGATGTAGCCCTAGTAAACTTTCTGTAAAAGTTTATTACCCTTAGTAGAAAAAGAAATCTAGTGAAATTCCTGCTATCAGTAATTTTCCGGCGTCCAGTGACCGGAGTCCGGCAGTTGGTGACCGGAGATCGGAGGCCGGCGAGGCAAAATATTTTATCTATCATTTTTTTCTCCAAGTGTGTATAAGGAACAATGGTAAAATTATCTCAAAAATATTATTTTATTATGAATTTAATAAAAATTTATATATTTGTACAGAACCACAAATTATGTGTACTATGCCAGGCTCCAATTACGGACATTCTGAGAATACGTATATATCATAACCTTGGCTGAGGTGGTCGCTTCAACTCGTAACCTCTAGGGCGGCCGGCCCTTGGTCAGAAATCAGGGTGATAACAGACAAACCCTCGAGAACCAGAATCAATACTAGAAGAAAAATAACATCTGACTTGAATCTAAGATTAGAAATAAGATGTGTCAAAAAACCTAAACATGGGCGCAAATTCGACCCAAACCACCAATTTATTGAACAACTCGCTCTTCTACATCCAACAACCACTATGGTCGAACTTGTAGGGCAAAAATCGATAAGGAAAAAATCAGACTATTGGTGTAACAAGATTGTCGTCCTTGTGCATGTCACCCATAACACGATTGAGTTGTCGACTGTTATTAGTGTTGTGGCTGGAGTCTTCGTGATGCTTGCACCATCTATCAGTGTTCTTATCGTTCTGAAGTTTTATCTGGTTCCACTTTTGACGTTTCTGGATTGTGAACTAGCCGATGACATATGGCTTTCGTCGTGGTTATCTTAATATCTTCCACCTTTTCTAAAACAAATCTCGTAGTTGGGCGTGGGCATCTACTCTTGCTTTTTCTATCATCGTATAGTGCTGCTAGGATTGTATCCAGCTTTGCTTGTACGTCGTTTATTATGGTCGCAATCTGGCACCAGCCTCTTAGGTTAGGAGGCCACGGTTGGGTACCAGAGCGCCATCTGCATTTCCCCTCACGGGAGGGGTTGTAATGAGATTTTTTTTATGATGTGGGCTATGTCGAGTGCCTAAGATGTGTCGAAGACATGGATTTCTTCATTAGTCATGGTGACTTGATGTGAGAGACCTATTGTTGACAATTTCCGTATACAGTGTCAATGTTGATGCAGCCCCGCCTCTGATACGGTGCAAGTGGCGCATTAGAACCGGGCCCCACTTCAGGTGGGGCCCACCAAAATTTAAAAAAATATAATTAATATTAATAAAGTAATTAATTTTTTATCATAAAAAATATAATTAATACTTTTTTCGTAATACGCATTGCGGGAATTCAAAAATATTTTCTCAAATTTGTTATAATTTTAGCTTCGAATTTATCATTTTTATTAGTACATTGTGAGTAGAAAATAGTTATTACTGTATGTTTGAAGACAAATTTAAAGACCCCGATAAATTTCTTGAACCAGGCCCCTAAATTCTCAGCCATGGCACTGTGTTGATGCATTGGATTAAGAGCTACTTAATCTCAATCTCTTGTGGATAAGTATTCAGCTTTGGCTTTGCAAGAACTACGAACGAGATCCTAACTCTTTCAAAGGAAATAAAGTGGCGGCAGGAAATAAGACCACAGTTGGTTGTTTTCGTTGCACCGATGTCTAAGTTAGTCAATGTTATTATGTTGACAGAATAATGGTAGGTACGTTGTGTCAGGACCCACTCCGAGTTAAACCCCTTTAACCCGAAGTAAATCCTGCGGGGACCACCTCAAGAGAACTTCTTACCGAAACCCCCTTGAAATGGACAACCCTTCCTACAAACCAACTCAGCACTTCCATGAGTATTTAAAAACAACCCCTAACTCACTGAGCCAACCTACTCCTCAAATCATATCAACGTTTCACTAACCTATCCAACTAACTAAGTTGGGTCAGTTAGAGCAGTCTACATGGAAGATTTACCCTAATGAGTTTGCAAGCAGCAACAGATTAATTGACTATGTCCCGACTTTTGTACGCGCGACCTCCGCTCAAGAACCCTGCAACACTGGGCATTTGAAAACGAAGGGCCCCGGGAAGAACATTTGAAAACACATTAACGTGAGTGGACAAAAATAAAAGTATAAAAGATAAATATCTTTTACTGCTATTCCGTTAGTTTTCCAAAATCCACACGCACGCAATACGTAGACAATGAATAAATAAATCATTAAGTAAATCCCTTGACTCAAATCCAAAATCAAATGTGGGGTATTAACCTCAACCACGAGAAAACAACCGGCCCGCTCTACCACGAGAGGGTCTATTGACCAGCTCATCGGAGAGGGTCCCATGACCCGTTCTATTCGGGAGGGTCCAACCGACCAGCTACCACCGAAGAGGGTCCTGATCTGCTATATCCAGGAGGGTCCTACTGACCAGCTACCACCGAAGAGGGTCAGACCAGCTACTATCCAGAGAGGGTACCAACTCCATCTGGAGAGGGTCCATGCTAGCATGCAATACATATAGCCATATCCTTTAAAATCTTTTAAAAACCTCGTGGGAAAATAAATCGAAAACCAAGTCAAAACTCCATGACTTTACCCCAAATACATTAGATTTAAAACATTTCCAGGAACCCAAAACCGGTTCTCTGACTTTACTTTAAATTCGTTAAATCCAAGAGCCAAGTTTCCCCTTTTTAAAATAATCTCCCTCCATAACCCAAAATGGTGATACTATTAAAAACCATACTCCGGGAAAATCTTTTGAAATCACGGGAAAGGTATGAACCTCTTCCCCGGCTCACTTATCTTTAAAAAGTATTAAATTTCCATTTTCCCAAAATCACCATAAAACTTAAAATGGATAAAATTCGTATATAAAGGAGAAACTAATTAAAGTCTACTGCATGCATTATATTTAAAAAAATAAAGTCCATTCACAGTACTTATTGCAACCTCCTCAATGCTCGGAACACTCCTCGAGCGCCAACTCGAAATATCCACATGGTCAAGTCCAATCCCACGTTCGACCATTGGTTGTAAAATTAAACCAGTATATTAATCTTTATATCGTTGACTTGAGCTTTTCCTAGTTTGACTAGGAAATCCTATTTGATCGCGTGTTGACTAAGTTCCTTTCTTTTTAACAGCTTTTCAATCACTACGCTTAAATACGATTATCGACTCGAAGTTTGGTTTCCGTTTACGCCACCTTAGCATAAGTATTTTTCTTTACTAAATCATTTGACGGTAGGTAACACATAGTAATTTGTGGAATTACTATAGACACCCAATCAACCACTTCACCAATTCACGGGTTATGAGTCGATATATCGATAATGAAATTATCCGATTGTTTTTCCACGATCAGCTCGACATTTTCGTTAAAAGAAGTCAAAATCTTCCTCAACCACTAGAGTGGTCAACATACTTATAATTTTCATACTTCACTAATTAACTTCAAATCCTTTAACTTGAATTCTACCTTTTCTTTAACCCTTTCAACCCAATTTAACAACTTCCCATAAATAGAAACCTTCCAAAAAGGGAAAGTTTCCCAAAATGGAAAGTTTCCTAAATTGGTAAGTCTTCTTTAAAATGGGAAGTTTCCCAAAATGGAAACTTCCTACTTACGTCCAATTTTTCCGTAAATATCCCAATTACGATTCAACTGACACTTTTCGACTCAAAGCTTAACGGGGATTCGATTTTTACCTCTTCGGCATTCTGCCGGTAATTTTTGTCATTTCGCCGGATTCCGGCAAGTTGCAGGAATATCCTGCCAGATTCCGGCAATCTTGCCAGAAAACGGCCATAGCTTCGCCGTAGCTCCAATTTACCAAGTTCTCTACAAAAACACACAAAAACAACAGATTAGTCGCCAAGACAACAACAAAACAACACACAGGAGACACAAAACCCAAACTCACCTTGAATCCACCCTCAAGACAGGCTCAGTAGTTTCCCAGTCTTCTCCTGCCAGACTGTACACCTGCAGCACCCCAATTCCACGTAACAGCTGCCTCAGTCGCCAACCAAACACAAAGCAACCCCTCCCCCTCTTCCTCGGTGCCCCCACAGCCAAGCACCAAGTGCTCTGCCTAAGCCCAAACCCACAACAACGACCTCAAACCTTTTCCAGTGCCCCAAAAACTACGCCTCGGCTTCACCGAAGTCCCAAGACGGTCACCGGAGCTCGAGGAAACCGTCGAAGATAAAAACCCGAAAAAACAGCAAATTGGGGATTTTGGGATTAGGGTTCGATTCCAGAGATTTCGAACATGATATTGAAGGAGGAGGAAGGGGGAAAGAAACCATACCTCTCACTGCTACCGCCGCCGTCATTCTTCGCCCAAAAACCGGCGGAGACAGCGGCGCTGGCCTTGGGTCGATCTCCTCTGGATTTAGGTTCCTGTGGGATTTAAGGACTGGGTTTTGTAGAGGAGAGGAAAATGATCAGTTTGGTGGTGGTGCGCCATCAGGAGACGGCCTGACGCGCCGGTGATGAAGGTGGCGGAGCAAGGGGTCGAGAGCAGAGAGAGAGACCGGCAAAGAGAGAGAGACGAAGGGGGGGGTCTGACCCGAGTCAACCCTCTCCCCAACTATTTATACTCGAATCAACGGCCCAGATCAAACCCCTAATTGATCTGGCGGTCCAAATTAAAATAAGGTAAAAAGTAATTAGTTAAATGGTAAAAACTAATTACCGAAATAGTAATTGAAAATTCTATAAACTTCAGAAATTCACAGAAAATAGCCGGAAGCTCCGAAAAATATTCTGAAAATATCGGGAGACTCGTGTCGACATGTACAACAACATCGAGTCATTAAATGAGGAATTTGGGGAGTTTAGAAAAACTCGAAAATTAACTCGAGAGATAACTTATCAAATTACCGATTGCAATTAAAAGCCCTCGGTAACTCGTAAACCTCTGTGAAAAGGTAACTTTTAGGTACGGGGTGTTACACGTTGTGAATGTTTATTTATTACTGAGAGAGAATGATATCATTTATAGTTGAAGGATTGTGCTTCATTCTCTTTGATGCAGGATTTGAGTCTCAGTGTGTCTGAACAAGAGTTCCATGGTGCCTCTCTGGCATTCCTAGTGAGGGCGTGTCCTGGCGCCTCTCGAAGGAAACTCGATGGCTATCAAAAGCTGTTGTTGTTACCTTGACGATAATGTATGTGGTTTGAGGCAGTATAACGCTTATGTTTTTTTAGTTTAAATGCTGATGTATATGATTTTTCAGACATGCATTTATATATTGTAATCAAGGTTTGCATTTAACGTACGGTTTCAAGAACAAGGCTTGAGGATAGCCACCCCAATCTTTTATTTACACGGAAAATTCCATGCGATTTAATTGATTCAAAAAATGGTTTAGAATTTAGAACAATTTGAGTCAAACCTTTTACTCGTAACAATATAGAATTCTCTCGATCATAATAGTATCCGGTAATCCTTTCCCCGGTATAGACGCAACGCATGATATCAGCATCTATTGGGAGATGGATGGATTTGCCCTTTCGCAATCTTGACATGGTCCCTAACTTGTCAATGAGCATATCTACAAAACGTGTCAATTCTTAATCTATAATTTTTCTTTATGTTCATTGTAGTATGATTGACAATATTCCATGCTCTAAATTACACACCAAATCATATAACAACAAGTCGTGACATGTCTTTTCCACACTCACTAGTGATGTCGGGCCCTTAACAAATTGAATCTTAATTAACAATGTGCATGGATATAAAATTATTCTTGAAATGAGAAAGGAATATTCAATTTGAAAGCATTTAAATTACCAAAAATTCGGTGATAATGTGCTCCACTATTTATATTATATTGGAGCCGAAATAGGAACAGTGTTTGTAGATGGCTGGAAATTAAATAAGAAGATTATTAGTTTGCTAGGTCTTCTTGCCGGAGGTGACTACATTGGGGAAAATTTCGTTAAGCATAAGATCACAACGTAGGTCACACGTTTGTCAATTGAAGAAGAAAATGAATCACGTGTGCTGTGTGCGCATTTTGAGAATGACATGTGCTAACTTTACCAATAATCTTTCTTATGTAATATTGAAGTAAAAAAGAGTATTATCATTGATTGAAAATGCCATACGACACAGACGTCAAGTATAGATGGTCCAAATAATCATTCAGCACCGTAACCAACGCTACCACCAAGCTACAATCAAACTAAGAAAATAAAATTAAGAGAAACCAAAACAAATCTTGTCTAAAAAAAGGACTTACAAACCTGAAAGCAAAATCAAAATAGAAGTAAAATAAAACGAAGCCCCTCATAGACCCCACTAACCTCATCATCCTCACAAATTAGACCTAGGACCCAACGGTGTACATTTCATTGTTAAAAAAGAGTGAAGAAGATTACTAGGGTTTACGAGGAGTCTTTCCTAATGCAGTCAGGAAACTACTCTGCGACCCCTTCTGAGCCTTCCTCCCTTACCGAAGGCATCGCCAGGGCAATGACAAAAGCTAGGGACATGGAGTCTGACGTCTCTGATGACTGGGTCTCTCTCTTCTTGTTCCTACTTCCACGGGGCGTCCTCTATTCTTTGGAGAAATTCTTCTAAATCACCAGAGCACCAGAGTCTTGGACAACAAAAATGACTTCTTCCGGTTGCAATGGTGTTGCACCAGTGAAAGGGCATTTCTTGCCCCTTATTCCTCCTCATCTCTCCCTCTCCTGACCCCAGAAATCTTGGTAGGGAGACGAGAAAGCTGGGACATCCCTGATATTCACCGATCTCTCTCTTTCGGCCGCACCAACCACCATACCGTCGTCGGTGGTTGGTTTTGGTTTTAGTGGTGCTAGTGGTTTTGGTTTTAGGGGCTTAGGGAAGTGGTGGTAGGATTTGGAGGTGGTGGTGGATTTTTGGTGTGGGAGAGGCGTGTGGGAGAGGTGGCGGAGGCGTGTGGGAGAGGCGGCAGAGATGCATGGGACAGGTGGCAGAGGCGTGTGGGAGAGGCGGCAGAGGCACGTGGGAGACGCAGTTGCGACCGTGGCGGAGGAAGGGAGTCCAGGTGGTGACGATAGTTTTGGGTGGCGAAAACAAGGTGGTGACGGTGGTTGTGGTGGAGCATTGGCGGCGGCGGCGGTATTCAGACAAAAAAAAGAAAAGGAAAAATAAATGAAAATTAACCGAATATAAATTAAAGAAAAAAAATATTATTATTATTTTTTTAAAATAAAAATATCTTAGTCAACGGCTAAGTTAATAGTTTCTTGGTCGACGGAAAGTCCGTCGACTAAGATCTGTCGTCTAAAAGATGTCTTAGTCGACGGAAGTTTTTGTTTCCATCGGTTATTGTCTAGCAGACAAGTCTTAGCTGACTAGAAAATTGTTCTTAGCAGCCGATTAAATTTTGTCGGCTAAGAGAAAAATTCTATTCGTGTGACCAACCAGCCCAATAAAGCACCCTCAGCATCGCCAGACTGCCATACTAAGCGTTCAAAACGCAACCCCACCTCCACTCGACGTCAACGAGCCCAGAGGCGGAACTATGAAACGGTACGAAGGGGTCCGGACCTTCCCAAATGTTGTGCTCTAATGAACGGTGATCCTCATACGATCGTTAATTCATTGAGATTTTAGCCATCTCCAGCCAAGCGAACCCCCTAACCTAAATAACTTCACACTTTCCTAAATAACAAGGTAATGGTTTTGGTTTTGTTATTAAGTTTGATTTGTCAATTTACATAATTTACTGCTAATCTAGTGATGTATCACTCCATTATAGTATGAACTTGTGGCCAAGTTACTTGAGTTTGTTCTTTATCATCGATATTGAGCTCAGCTGAATATTATTTGGAATATGCCTGTGATCGCGATTAAATCTTTGAGCTAAAAGTTAAGGTTAATTAGTGAATTCTTCAAATGAAAAAAAATTGTAGTTTAAATGTTTATAATTATATTTATTTCTGGACCCCTCCAAGTTTGAGATTCTGGTTCCGTCACTGAACGAGCCAGGGCCGATCACGCTTGATTCAGACTAACCACAACAACCCAGAACCAGTCGCTTTACCCACAATGGTGCCTCACATCGACTTCCTTGTAGCAACTATGACGTCTCTGCCTAGCACCTGAAACCCCAATGACGGATTGCGTTGACCCGGGTTTTTTGGATCAGACCCGTTCCAACATCCAGATCAAACGGAAGTAAATGCAAGAAGGGTAAAAGGATATATTACCCATCTCGATAAAACGTTTTTCACCCCTCTAGTAAAATAGTTATTTACCATAGAAACTATTTCATTAGTTTTACAGTTACTTTATGATGAATATGACTAACTACATGCTTTGTTTTTCATGATATTAACGCGTGACGAATCGAAATGGAATTACGCAACCAACTTCACCGCACACGCGTGAACTTGAGTATGAAATTTGCAAAGCTGTTTTTATAAACACAGTTTATTTGATAGACTAGTAAGTAAACTTTTACATTATCAGTCATTTTAAAGTTCAAATAACTTGGGAGATAAAATCTATTCCCTCTTCTCCTACCCAGTTCTATGCTTGGTTCGGTGCTATTTGCAGGTTAATACAAATCCCTAAATCATGTATTCGCAGGGTCCCCATGCAGGGTTGCTCAAACCCCTTAATTTTGGCCCTTTTGAAATTGAAAAATCAAACCATAAATTATCGTTACTTTCAAGGCCTCGATATTTAACGTTTGGTATATTGTAACTCGGAATGACAAACCATGAAAAAAAAAGCTTTTTGTGACCTCTCTCTCGAATCTCATAACAACTTGGTTTTGTATGCAAGAGCAACATATTATTATTATATGATTTTTTGACATACGGAATGCCCACAATCATAGATGCCGAGATTATACATCTTGCACGCTCAAAAGAAGAAATGGCGCTACATCGACTTGTGAAAAAGTTACTAGTCACGTGGACTGATTACCACTAGTTGAGTAAATATTGTCGATGATACCTTGTGACATCTTGATCCATAACCTTTAGCGAATTTGATCCTCATCGGTTTTTCTACGCCCTCCAAGTTGGTTTATTCCCAACAAGACTTGAGTTTGATCAATCTATTGCAAACATGAATTGCATTTACGCTATTGAGATTAACATATCAGTCTACGTCTGTGCGACTAACTCCAATTATGGGTAAGGAAATGTTGGTCATGGAAACGACAACTAAGACTGCGCTGATGTCTTGAAAAGAAGGGGAGATAGTGGTGGTGCTCCAGGCCTAGACATAAATTTGTCAAAACTACTCACAACAACTCAATGCAATACAACAGTTGTAGATCTCTGGATCATAAGTTCAAGAATTGTCGAGCTCATCCTTCAGTCATGACGCATACAAAGAATGTATAAAGAGTATACAGAAAAACAAATGATTGCAAACTTTATAGTTTCGCAGCTAGCTCTATATGCCTCTAACTTTTATGTCATTGAGGAGACTTTGATTTTCTTTCCAAGCTACATGTATACACATGTCGTATCGATATCTAACTGTTTACAATTCGAGAACTCAAAAATTAAAGAATTTTACAAGTATTGATTTTTTTCATTGTCCGTTATAGTTCGATATGAGTATCACCCTTAGAAAAATGATATCATTACATCGAGTTAGGTCCCTCCCTAGGGTAGGTGACACACGACCTTATGCACCCTCGTGAATGTGTTTCTCTCGTGTTTCTGGTAAAGTGTTCTCCCAAATAGCAGATTTCCATCCTCGATCGTCCAAATACTTTATACAAGTTTGGAATGATGTCTAGAACTGTCTGAATTTAAAGATAAAGTGGTAAGTATGCCTTTGCTAGTACCACCGACTCTCTGCAGACATGTCTAGTCATGCTAACACTTGAAATAACCGAAAGCTTTCTATTTTGGTTCCCATTACGCTATTAAACCGAATGTCGTCTTTCATTAGACGTTGAAGATTTAATCCACAATATAATCGAGGTGTAAACACATTATTTTTGGCTGAGGCATAGGCCTACACACCATCTCAAAGCTTCATAGTTTCAATCATGTCAAATATGTGAAAACAGCTAATCTGTCCCTTTTTGGACAACAACTTTGTTTAATCTTTGTGACCACCTCCCGATGAACTTGAATGCGTATCATATATCAATGGAAATACAATTGTGTCTAGTTTCCAGAATATTTCATGGTTCATTCATATCCGTCTTGAAGAATAAGTTGTGGTTATTCTAGTACTCAAAGGTCGTTGCACGAAAATTTCATATTGCACTCGGGATTGCAACTTGTTTTGAATTCTTCTTATGACAAATCCAAATTGGATTATGTGAATCAATACACCTAACTTGAGGACACTTTTATGCTTTAAGGTGATTGGTTGTAGTGTCAATACACTGGTCAGGTGTTACACAATCGTGTACTTATGTTGTATATACTTCTACGGGTTTACTACCCATTGTTTAAAGAAGTTGGAGATAGGATTTATGCATCTCGTACCTCATGTCCATATGAAATAACAACTTCAGCTTTTCCTTCTAACATTAGTGATGCACACCAATCTTACTATTGTGTCATGAGACTGTGATATCTTTGAATGTAGCTCATGACTGTGTGCGAGGATTGACACGGAATTTCAATCCTTGAGCTCGGCAGGATTAAAACGGATCTCTAAGTCTTGAGCTCCGTAATATGCCAAATTACACCACCACAGTGTCTCATTATAAGTTGTGTGAAATGAATAAGTTCTTAGGTTGGATAAGAGTCACTTTGATCACTTCCACCTACAATCCGCTAATGATTGAAATCTTGTTTGATGATCTCTTTAACCGCTATATTGCCGATTACCATTTTGAGACTGTATTCCTGCCGTTAGAGGAAGATACGAACACAAGTGTTCAAGTGGAACTACATGAATGTCATGGTTTGTCAGCACTAAGTTTCATATTGATCCCAAATTCTGTAAGTGTTAAAGTGGCGAGATCAAATATTGCATATATGTCTGCCAGAATTGATGTCCTATCAAGAGGACATGACGCGACCAAAAGAAGATGGTTTTGAAGTCATCACTATAGATGTGATATGGTGACACCATAATGTGGCAACATGATGTCACAAGCCGTGTGGCTCCCCAAAGGTTAGTGTGAGACCCTTAAGTTTGATAATTTCTTGATCTATGGAGGAAACGAGCTTTGGCACGACCTGATTTATTGATCAATGATACTCAAATTCGTTTCATGATGAAGTCTGAATTGTAGTTATCATTGGGGGATGCCTTAATGTCAAATCCAAAGACATGTATATAGAGATCTCTACAAGTACTTACACTAGTGTACATGAGGACATGAAATGATGAGTTTACTATCGAACTACGCTTCGTCGATAAATTGACATAGTAGATTGGCCAAATGGAAATATGCAATCCAAAATTAACAAAGAGATAAGTTCCTATGCAGGTGATGCCAACACCGTAAGTGTAAACTTTATCAAATATGTCTTTGTTAGATAGCGTAGTGAGAACAAGAGCTTAGACTCACCTTATGATGCAAGGTCTCTCACTAACACGTATTGGGATCGACTACAATGAGATATGCTCTTGTAATGAATGTTGTTGAACTCCACTACTTTGTCAATTTGGTAGTTTCCAAATAACTGAACATTGCAGCCTATGACTGTGGTCATAATAGCATCTCTATGAGATCATAGATATGCATACAAATCTTGAAGACTTCATTCACCCAAATTAAGTTGATCCGGACCACAAGAGCGTGTGGTTTGTAAGAGATGTTGAAACACACACTAAGTAACTTCTTGATTTGGAAAAGATATGGTGAATAATGCTCTTGCGTGCTCATTCCGGATTTCAATGGTCTCTTAATGCACAAGACATGCCAATATGTATCAACCATCCAAAGTTAGAATGAAAAAGATCTTGAGAAAGACATAGTCTCGTTATAAAACTCGACGTTGTATTGATGTTGATTATCCATCAATCGATTTCGTCAGTGGCAGACCTAGACACTTAACTATGTGGGGGCGATATTTTCGGTTAAGATTCAGATGCGAAAATATATGCATATAAACAAATAAAAACCAATAATACAGTGTATTTTTTCTCTCTAAAATACGATCCAATTCAACTATTAAAATTAAGCAAGAAACTAACAATCAATTACACACCACACAAGTAAAATAGTTCTTTTTCTCTTTTATTGAGTGAAACATTTCTCGTTTATGTTTAATAGTAATCTTATCAATAGGCTGCCAGACTACTGAACTTATTTTGGTCATTGGGTTTAGTGAACATAGGGCACATCTCTTTGCCCCTTGCTTGAATAGAAAATTGTTAAGATGTGGGGACATCTATTCTATATTTATGACTGAAACATTATATGCTACTAGGTATATCACTCATCAATTATAGTATAACCAAAAACTAAGTGGGCGCGTCAGCCCCCAGTTGCCACTAGCTGGGTCCGCCAGTGGGTCTCGTAATCGAAGTCGATGATTGTGTGTAAATGATGTTTTCTATCAATTGTCCCATGATTAGTCAAAGTCTTGTCTTTAAAAAAGAGATATCCGTTAAGAGATGAAATCTCGTCTAAGTACAATAAGACGCATCATGTGCTTGACACAATATGAAAGATTTGACATATCATTCATTATAAAGTTAAATGTAGCTCTGCACCAACACAACACAAATGGAATGACATAAGGATAATATAATTGTACCAATGGAAATGTCTCTGTGTCTACTTTCTATAGACACCAACAATTTGAGTACAACGATCCTATTTAGTGAGTTATGACCATTCCCGTAATGTAGGATGGATCTATCTGAGTCTGATTTTGACAAAACAGTCCATTGATTTTGATTGGACATTGTGAACATCTCCGGATGAACTAGAAGGTTTGTGAATTATGGTTGGACAGGTAAGGATGTCTACTTTCTAAAACTATTTACGGATTGTCCATATCTATTTCCTACAGGAAGTTACAACTATTTCAGTCCCCGGAGGTCATGCTGCAGGAGAATCTGAATTTCTGCGAGAACTTATGCTTTGAGTTCTCAAGCAGTCTTCTCCTCTAGGTATAAGTAAAAGAACATGTTGAGGAAAATATGACATGATATAGATAGTCATTGTCCAATGCCACATTTGAAGACATGTGTAAAATACATTAATATGCTAAGTTATCCAAACTCCTATGAATAATGTAAAGATCAGAGGAGATCCAGACTTCATGGGGAGTCTAGCACATTCATGTTATTATAAAATGTGAATGATGCAGTTGTGCTCTTTTTCCCTTACACCAAGACTTTTGTCTGAACATATTTTCTCTTGAGAAGGTTTTTAACGAGGCAACATCGCATGCACCGCTTGTTAATATTGATCAACATGAAGTTGTTCAAGAATGATCGAATTCTTAATGAAGCAGTCAGTGTGTTGTACTCTTTTCTCCTACGATCAAAGTTTAGTTTCTCACACAACGTTTTTGTTACTTGATGAGGTTTTGACGAGGGAATTTATGAAGCACCATCAGCATGGAGACACGTGGTACAAGGGGGAGTGTTCTAGGGTATTTTGTCATGCGTGCCTTGGTCTAATGCCGTTAGTATGTATACCTAAAATAGGACTATGTATTAGTATTTTCATATTGGTACTCTGTAATATCCTATATAAAGGATCTCATATCAATGAATATGATAATGAATCTTCTCTCTATCTTTTCGCACATATTTTCCTTGTCTACCTATAAAATTATAGCCAACAATTTGTGAAATTAAGTCTTGTTTGGATTAAATTTTGGGAGACAAATAACAAAAAAATAGGGCTAATGTCCACTAGCTCTAATTTGACGACTTTTATTCTCACAAACAAAATAAGATTTTAAAATTCTCACTAGCCAACTTAAACAACAAAAAGATAATTATACCTTTAATAAATTAAATAAATTACAATAGACTATTGTAAGAATAATAAAAGTCTATTTTGTGATAAAAAAAGTATGACCATTGACCGGACTCCGGCAACAGTTGACTTGACTCCACCGATCGTTGACCAGACTTCGGCGACAGTTGACCGGACTCTGACGACAGTTGACTAGACTTCGGTGACTGTTGACCACACTCCGGCGATCATTGACCGAACTCTAACGACCGTTAACCGGACAACCTATTAGGGTCAGTAGGACCTCCTATTAGGGGCAGTAGGTTTTAAGTACTTGTCACAGAAAATATCTTATTAATAGTAGAACCTCCTACTGGGGGAAGTAAGATCTCCTACTGAGGGAAGTAGGGCTCTTACTGGAGGTAGTAGGACCTGTTACTGGGAGGAGGAGGTCCTAGATACTTGTCACCGAGAAATTCCTATTAATAGTACGACCTCTTATTTGGGAAAGTACGGCTCCTAGTAGGGCAGTAGGAGCTTCATAGAAGAAGGTGCCAATAGTATTACTGGTATTCAACTCTTATCCTTTTTGGTACAATGGTATTAGGTCCATAATCCTCTGAGGATTCCTCCCCTCTTTAGTTTTACTAATTGCATATGTGATTTGACAAATACTCGTAAACTACTGCATATAAATATCACAACCAAGTACATTAATCAATCTTACAAATGAAGAAGGAACCATCTTTAGTAAATTATCATACCCCATTTTTACAAATGAAAAATGAAGTATCTTTTGTAAATTATCATACCCAAATTGATAGTGAAGGAGTGTTATTTTACAACAATGCATTCAGCGTTGCTAAGAAATAAATTGCTTCTGGTTGCTAAGGAGTGTTATTGTACACATCATCCTTACGCCTGACCTCAAGGCCTAGAAGCTTAGCTAATTCTCCACCTTCATATGCTGCAACAGTATCTACACAAATAGCAGAGCAAGAGTCATTAGAAATTTTTCTGTCTAATCACATTCTGCAGAAACAAGGATATGAACACAAATATTGGAAGGGAAATCAATTATCAACTTACCATCAGATCCCCCAATATACTTTCCATTTACAAACACCTGTGGTCAAGGTTCTAAAAATCGCTAGCCACTAGTCAGTCGGTCGGCCGGCCGGAGACTAGCGAGTAGAGGAGTTTTAGAACCTTGACCACAGGTGTTTGTAAATGGAAAGTATATTGGGGGATCTGATGGTAAGTTGTTGGGGAGTACTCGGTTTTTAATTTTTGGATTTATTTTTATTTTTAAAACATATAATTAAATATAAATTTTTAAAAGGTAATATAATGTCCAAAATAATAAAAATAGTCAATAAAATGCCGAGTTTGACCGATTTTTTCCGAGTTGGGCCGATTTTTTCCGACTTGAGCCGACTACTCGGCCGATTTTCTTCCGGCCGACTTTGTACTCCGATTTTCTTAAAATCGCCTCGGGAGGACGCCGACTAGCGAGTACTCGACCGACTAGGCCGAGTTTTGGAACACTGCCTGTGGTACAGTACGCCTCCCAATCATCTCACTTAAAGCATCTTGGATGTCCCGGCTATCAACTGAAAGACATAACGCCAGCTCCAATCAATACCTTGTAGACAGTAAATGTACTCCACTCTAAATTTTAATGGAACCATTTCTCAATTGCCAAAGAAACTCGGCCCTCCTCTGACTCGATTTGGAGCCACCCACCCGTTTAGGAAGTTACACATTACGAGGGTGACTACTGCGTGCTGGTTGTCGTCGTTGAACGTCATTGAGAAAAGGAGCTTCGACCAGAGGCTATGGTGACAGTGACTTCCAGGCCTAGCAACGTCTCCTACTTTGGGCGTCGACATGAGAGAGAGAGAATAAAAATCTAAAAGAGAGAGCAGATACGAATACGTGGTTAGGACAAAGAGATGAGATAAGAGACAAAGGTAATTTAGTCATTTAAAATATGTAAAGTTGTCATAAATTTGTTAGTGGGAACAAAATTCTAAAACTCTATAAGGTTGGTAAAAATATTAAAATCTTATTTTGTTGATCGAAAAAAATTTCTAAAATTAGAGTGGAAGGAAATTTTCTCAAAAAAAAATTGACCGAAAGATGCTAATTGGGGATTCCCGAGTTCAGTATTCAAATTATGTTTTGTATGTTCTACTCAAAGTCGTGCACGAGTCAATAAAAAAATAAAACTATTTCCAACTGGTAATATGGTCCATTGTTTTGTCTGCACAAGTAAACAATGAATCTACTTATAGTTTACTATGCGGATAATGACATGCATGTCCTTATATTCGTCATTAACTATATTTGTATTCACAAATGTGCAACTTCATCTTCGTACGAAAAATTAATCAATTTATGATAAAAGAATAGTTTTTCTTTATTGATAAAGTAACGAGTTTCAGTCATCATAAAAAAAGTAGAAATGAAATACTTTAATTCTTTTTTTTTTTATAAAAAAAGAACGGTTTTCCTTTTGTTGCACAACAATGAGGATATGGAATCCGGTCTGCATCTTATGTTTATATATGAACTCTGGTTGAGCCAGCAGCCAACGTTGACATAGATACATGCAATTTCTCTTTATTTTTTCGATTGTTTCCCACTTTTTGTTTAGTTTGAACTTTTATTATATTTCGATCTGTGTGATGTTTTTATTAAATTTACGGCAGATAATTAAACTATCATAACAACTAATGTATGAGTATAAAATCACTAATGAATTACAATACTAGTTATAGAACCAGCCGGTCCAATCACCAATCATAACCATCAAGTAAAAGGAGAACTCACAAGTTCACGAAAGCTCATCAGCCATAACGTGGTATGTAGTGCTCGTTGTGATCCATCAAAGTTAGCCTCCCTCTTGTGGCCCATTGCATAGTTTGACGTTGGTTCATCTTATGCGTAACAGTGGAAATGAAAATTTTATTCAATCTTTCACAAAACTTATTATCATTAGACTTAAAATGAGTCGTCAAAAATGAGATATACTTGTAAGTTAAACGTGATATAAGAGTGCTTCTAAATATATTTATTAAATTTTTAAGTATACGCATCATTTCAATATTTGTCTCATATTTTTCTGTTTTGCCCTTGTATCTATTTACACCCAATTATGAATCCAGTTTCTTCTTAATTAAATTCTCTGTCAAAGGTTTTTGTTTGTGATCTTATGCATGTTCAGATGTTCCTATGCCTGATGGTGAAAAACTGAAAACAAGATTTTCAAATGCTTTGCTGAGGATTATTTTGATTATCAAAACCATCAAGGCTATGGGTTTCTAAAAAAACCATAATTTTCTGAGATTGATATCTTCTCTTGTTTTGGCAAGCAGGAGTTGATGTTTCTTGATGGATTATTGCATTTGCCCCTAAAGTTCTAATTTAAAGGACCTAGATAATCCAATGTATGTAACAGAGCCATAAACCCATTAATTAAAGTGAGAATGAGACCACAAAATAAGAATGGTTCTTAAAAGTAACATAACAAGAGCCAGAGAAAAAGTTGCTGGTGGGTGTGTTAACAAGGGCAAAAATGGAATGGAATAACAACTTTTTAATTATAGGGTATATTTAGATATTTGGTGAGTACATTTAGTAATACAAAACTATATAAAGTCATATATTATCATTATCTTTTCTCATCGAAAACAAAAAACGAAAAATACATGATTTGGTTTCTATTTTTGATCAGGATGAAAAAGCATGGAAGGAATTTTGAAGCGTGTTGACAACTGGGGACTTTGTTAAAGGAGAGACCCCTCCTTGCATGGAACGTGGAAAATGCTTCTTCATTCGAAACGTGACAGATAAGCAAAGCTTTTGCCCGTAACACACTTTTACCCCCCACTCCCAACTACACATAAGACTAAGCAACCCTTGGCTCCTCCTTGTACTGTTCTCCGGCGACAGAGACAGCGTCGGGTCAATTTAGAACTTCTTCCTCTTCTTTATCTCCGTTCCATTATTTCCTGAATCAAAACACATCACTGTTCAATTCCTCTGGATATTTTTATTATTTTTGGTATGGCGTGCGTGCGCCGTGCTTGACTTTTGATTTTTGTGCAAGGAATTCAACGTCCATGACCGACATGTCCAACACCATACCAGTCCCCTCATAATTTATAAACTCAGAGACCAATTAAGCCACTCCCTTGTACTACTTCTTCTTCTATTTTTATATATAATCCTTGAACTTGATAGCTCATTCCAGCTCTGCACTCACACTAATCGTTTCTCTTTCGACCCTGTTTCCTTTTCCAACTTGACGTTTTTCGATCGCGTCTCTCTTCCTTCTCTTCTTTATATATCTAGGTTCGTTGCGGGTTCATTCAATCAAATTCACACAGCTGTTGTCTGGCTTCATCATTTTGTTATAGGAAAGGAAAGCCTCGATTCCCATTGACCCCTGCCGGCTATTTGTTTTCTTGGTCAAGTTGAGATTACTTTGCTTCAAGATCGAGCTTTCCTTCGTGTTTTGTTTCAAAGGATTGATATGGACTACTCCTCAGCTGCTGCATGTGATATCGATACTTCTCTGGATCTTAACACCAGGCCTCTCCGGCTTTTCGACGATTCTCCTCCGGTAGGTTGACATGAAAGCTTAGCTAGTACTTAGCTAGCTACTTGTGACTAGTCATATATCGATCAGTTTGCTAGATTTCTGAGGTGGGTTATGTTTGTTTGGTCATTTTCAGATCAAGAAAGAGGTGCATAGCAAGATTTTGATCGACTTTGGGAGGGAGCTTTCTGCAAAGGAAGAGGTGAGTGTATGATTCTTTGTTCAAGATCCTTCCTTCAGTTCTCCATGCCTTTGCCTTCTCTATTTTGTTTCTGTGGCTGATCGAGTGGCTCTCAATCGAAGCTAGCTCACTTTAGTTTTTTTAACAATTTGATAAAATCAAAATGGGTCGGGTGTCTTATCTTTGGTAAGGAAAAAATCCATCTTTCATTTGTTAAAAATGGGTGCTTCAAGCTGGAAAAGAATCCATCAAAAGATAGAATTCCGTAAGTGAAGCAACAATCATTGTAGCACTTACAAAACTTTCATCTAGACTAAATAATGAATATAACAATTCACTTGCATGAAGTATAGATGCAATAGCGCTGAAGCTTTGTGTGCTTTGAATTACAGAGTGGTGCTTTGATAGAGGAATTGCACCGGGTGAGTTCCGAAAACAAGAAGCTAACTGAAATGTTAACGGTGATGGGTGAGAGCTACAATGCTTTAAAAAGCCAATTGTTGGAGTACATGAGCAAGAACCCAGAGAAGGAGCTTAGCCCAATCTCTAAGAAAAGAAAGTCTGAAGGCAGTAACAACAACAACAGCAATAGTGGTAACAACATCCTCAATGGCATCAACAATGGAAACTCTGAGAGCAGCTCCAGTGATGGAGAATCATGCAAGAAGCCAAGGGAAGAGACCATCAAGGCCAAAATTTATAGGTCTTATGTCAGGACCGAACCATCCGATACGACAAGCTTGGTAAGTTCATCTCTCATTGTAATGTTCTCTAGTTATATATCTGTCATGTTACATTACCAGTGTGAAAATTGAACTTATGTTAAGAGTTTAGTTGAGGTGTATGCTGATGAGCAGTTCTATGTGTTTATGTCTAGGTTGTGAAGGATGGATATCAATGGAGAAAATATGGCCAAAAAGTTACAAGGGACAATCCTTGTCCTAGAGCTTACTTCAAGTGCTCTTTTGCTCCAACCTGCCCTGTCAAAAAGAAGGTGAGCTTAGTTCAAATCAAAACATGATCCCTCTTTTCTTAGCTTCAGATCCCAACTTGAGCAACTCCAAAATTTTGTTATATATCCATCAGTCTTATTAAAGGTGTTCTTCTGCCCTTAATTTTCCTATCAGGTTCAAAGAAGTGTTGAGGACCAATCAATTCTGGTGGCAACTTATGAAGGTGAACACAACCATCCCCACCCTTCTCAAATCGAAGCATCATTGGGCTCAAACCGCAGCATGACCTTAGGATCAGTCCCTTGCCCAACCTCTCTTGGCTCCTCCGGACCAACCATCACTCTTGACTTGACAAAATCCAAGTCCAATACTACCGATAGCAAGAGCCCCAAACCAAAAACTGAAACACCAGAAGTTCGAAAGTTCTTGGTGGAACAAATGGCGTCTTCCTTGACCAAAGATCCCAACTTCACAAAAGCTCTTGCAGCAGCCATATCAGGAAGGATTCTTCAGCAAAACACTTACTGATAAAAGAACTGGTGGAAAGCCAATCAAGAAGATTTGTTTTTTTTCACTTTTTAGGCTTTTGAAGATTAGGAGCATTTGTAAATACAACATTGAAAAAGAGGAACGTAAACGTTCGACTTTACTTCACTCAGCTCATGCGGCTAAATTTTCTCCCAAACTTGAACTGTAATTTGGATGATTCAATACAACAATGCTTGGTTACAAATCGATCTGTAAGTGTTGATCTAGCAGAGGGGTACTGATGAAAATGTTTGTACTCTTAAAATTTGTACTCTTTTCCCTTAAGAACTCAGCAATGGTAGAAAGACCACAAATCCACAATTGCATACCACATTTGTTAACCACTCTTTTCCCTCAATTCTGTCTGACCGAAGTTATTAGATGTTAGATTTGGGAAATTGAAATCCACACATCCATTTTTTATTTTTAGTAATTTAAATTGTCTTTATATAAGAGTATTTTATTAAAAATAAAAAGTATCCTAATTTACAATTTGAGGTTTATGGATTAACTCCTATTGACCGAAGACTTAATAACTTCTATTTTTTTCACGTATCAAACAATTATCAGTGTGTGGAGTACGACATAAATGATGTTACATATCAGTATCGTATTATTTAGTCAATTTTCGAAGTCTAAACGTTACCACCATTTAGTTATAAACTTTGGCGCGACTAAGATGTCCACGTACATGACTTGTAGCCTGACTCTACTTGCTTCTGCTTGTCTTAGTTTTTGTCCTACCCATTTTGGCGTTAATATTTGTGGAGGCTATTCATCGAGTTGCAAAATAGGAATTGAGTTTTGAACTTTAGATAGTTGATAATGTGTGACGAAGACCAACTAGATCTCAAGTCCCCAACAACTATGCGGTTCTTCTGGTAATTGAAATCAGGAAAAGGATCTTGGTCAATGATATACAAAAGGAGGCTGTCAAAGATATTGTCCTGCTGTATTTTGAGTCAAAAATAAGAAAGAAAATAACGAGGCAGGTTAGCTAATCTAGGTTATTTGGTACGTGTTTAGCTAAACCAGGTTTCCCAAACCATTTATTTCTTCCTCCGACAGCTAGGAATAATAGGGTCTTTTTTCTTTTTGACCGATCAGCAATTGTCCACGGGAGGTTCTAGTTGCACCTCCAAATTTACTTAATACACCTCTATGACTAAATACACCTCTTATTTATTTTTTACATGTTTAAAAAGCTGAATACACCTCTTTTATATTAACTACAATACACTTCATGTTACTTTTAAGACATGGTTTGTTATTAACGTATTATCGGCAATGTTTTGATGTGTAAAGATGTTATCTCTTGCTAATGTGGAAAATTGGTCTCAAGTTGATCTTTTAAATTGTTCAATATCTATTGTCCAAATTGGTCTCATGATTTATGAAAATAAGTAGTAAATATTGATTTATATGAGCAAACATTAAACAAATAATAAATAAATTATAGTATAAGAAGTTAGTTTTGGTTTCATGTCCAAATTGGTCATTCTGTACACTGAAAGCACTTTTAGTTTCTAATTTACCAAACACCTTTCACTGCTTATGCCTACTAAAAGTCAGTTTACCAAACACTTCAGTCATCCTTTGCTTATCAGTCACTTATTTTGATGGTAAGTAAAAGTCAGCTTATGCTTATAAGCCCAGTTGTACCAAACACAGCCTAAATACACCTCTTATTTACTTTTTACATGTTTAAAAAGCTGAATACACCTCTTTTATATTTACTACAAATTGTAATCGAGTATGAGCCTGAACATTTTCTGATACAAATTGTGAGAGAAACACCCTTATTGTATGTAATTCGCTTCATACCTAATCATTGGCTCATTCAACAATGTCAAGATGTACTTAAAACTCATTCAGAGCCTAAAGTGTATATGTTTTTAATTAATATGCATATGCCCTGTACCAGAGTATTATCATTATTTGTTTGTATTACAAAGACATCAATTCTCCTTGAATAGATAAAACAATAAATATATCTTGCACAACACAATATTTTCTCAAATTGTTCCAACATTCAAATATATATATATCTATCAAATCTATGTTTTCAGTCATCAATTGTGAAAATTCCTGGAACTATAATATTCAGACAACATTGTTTGTATTCCTGTAGACGTTTCTCATATCTTGAATACAAATGTATAACTTTGGAGTCTGCATTACTCCTCCAGTTTGGTGCAAGGTTTGGCAACGGATGTCCCGAAGACAATTTAAGCTGGAAAAAAAATGTGAAGCACTGTGTTAGCATCAATTTAAGTAAACTTAAAACATCAATACATATATTTGAAAAATAGTACATACATGTACGTAGTGATTGTTATTCACATGACCAATTTCAATCTCCTTAATATCATTGCTACTTAGATGTCCAATATGGTGTTGTACCAAAGGAAGAAATGTTATGCATTGCCCATCTGATATATTGATCGCCACCACACCATAACAAGTAGCAATTAAATGCCCTATATCCGGGAAACACATCCAATACCTTATCGGTGCAAAGCCAGAGTGATAATAGTTAAGTGCATTCTTAACCTTCTCAACATTTACAACACCAAAGACTATTTCATACAATTGTGGCATATTATTCAATTCGTTTAATAGATCCTTACGAACCCGACGCCAAGATTTTCAACTAAACCCCATCGCAGACGCAACAACTTTGTAACCACAATTGCCATCAGATTCGACATCAAATGCGCCAGTAATAAATGGCTGCATTCTAAGTCGGAATTGACAATTATATTTGGTTGTAAGTACCGCATATGGAGAATCATTTGGGCTCTGTTAAATAAAATTGGCAGTCAATAATATATAACAAACCAAAATGTTAATAGGTACTTAAAAACCATTCATACCTGAGCTTTATTTGGGACATCCTTATGTTTTTTATTTGATGTAACATGAATAACAGGAACAATAGGGCCATGAGGAATATCTTGACCAACTTCATAAACTGCTGATGTGGGTGAATTATTGTCCTGACTAGAAATAGCATTATCAATCTCCCATGCAGACGGCAAACGACGAGTACTAGTATCAACATGTGGACGTCCCTTTGTCTTTACTCTTTCTTCAGGCTCTCTAAGAAATGTACTATCTGGATTCATCTCCTCATCAATTTTTATCAAAAATTCTCGTTTTCTTTCATCATTCTGTTGTTGAAATCACTTTTCCAATCGAACCATGTACTGTTTTATTAGTAACTTTTCTTGGGCATCACTAGTATGCATTGTTTGACCAATATCCAACTGTCTCCAATGTCTATGGATAGCATCAATAGAAATTGGCTTGTTCGAGCGTTTGTATTCAGTAATCTCATGTGCACATGGCAAACCATGTGTAACACGTATAGCACAACCACGACATGCCAAATCCTTAATATTGTCAGCCTTGCAATTGATGAACATATTAGAATAATTAACTTGATTTTACTATATCTATACATATAGTGTGTAATAAAAGAAACACAAGTACCTGTTAGTTTCACACACAATTTTGTTCAAGGCCGTAATTGATACATAACTTATTAGTTCCTTCAAATAATCATGCTTGAAATCATGTTGCAGGAAACACCGACTTTTCTCAAATGAAGCCTTGAGATCAGTATGATGCAACTCCATCAATGAATGTATATTTTCCCATGAAATATTAAAATCTAATTGGCTAGAACTCAGTTGTCTCTTTAGTTTTGAATGAGCACTTTCCACCCTACTCAAAGAAACAAAGAAAACATGCAAACTTCTTACATATAGTTCAATCAATTTAAATGCAATCAAATGATAGAAAAAAATGATAAAGCTCATCGATTACCGATTCGAAGTAGTAGTACCAAGGTGCATGCAAGTGTCTGCCCATGCAGCAACAAATCGATCTTTGTACTTGTTCAACCAACTATTCTTCACATAATCAAGTGCAGTGGAAGAGATGCGTGAGGAGGCAATAGAAAAAAAGGGTGTGACTAGGGAAGAGATGCGTGAGGAGGCAATGGAAGATAGCATCAATTACCATGTATTGGGAATCCTAGTTCTTGCAGGCCCTCCTCAGTCTCACACTATTATCTAGACATGCATATATGTATTCACTACTACTTGATCGATTCGTTAATTGTGTATGATTGTATCTGCAACATGATGAGCTCGATTCTTTTCACATCTGATTATTGGCTTCTATGTTTATATATGGTAAAAAGGAAAAAGCTTGACAGACCAAGTCATAAATTAGAGCAAATTGGATCGAGTTCAATGACGAAACAAGAACATAGATTTGACTTATACCAAGACTTAATTAAATATATTACCTGACATAAATGTTTAGCCCATACCTTATCATTCTGAGACTCGACCACCTCGATTTGATTCTGCATTGATGCATCGTTACTTTCTTCCATACAACGCTATTATAGGGTTTTGAATTTCAATGCTATTTCGCGGTAACAATAAGGAATGTCTTCTCTTGATATTGCTTCTATCAACTACTGTTTAAGATTTCATACAATTTGTAATCTCTCATCCAACCATGATAGAATGAACGAAGAACTCCTTTGAAAGTGGGAAGAAAAAACTGAAGTAGCCGTGTTTTTTTTCTGATTGGGAAGAAGTAGTTGTGTTGTATTCTATTTAGTCTTTATACGTGTAAACAGTAAACTATTTAATTTATTTGTCTAAATATGTCTTTTCACATATGTTGACAAAGTCAAATAAAAAGAAAAAAAGATTAGAGGTGTATTAAGCAAATTTGGAGGTGCAAGTAGAACTCCCCATTGTCAATTCACGTATGTAAAAAAGTTACACCGCAACATGATTCATAGAAAATTCCCCGACTACATCAACAAGTAACTATGAAATGCAAACCTGACGAAAAACCTAGTTTCGGCTAAACCGAATGAAACACAAGAAAACAATGATACTATCAACTTTGATTTAAAAAAGTTTAGGTGCGAGCTTGGTTACGCTACACCACCATTGTCAGGGCAAACCTGTAACCTTAACCCTGAAGGATTTACAGTGGACACGTACCTGTCATACTAGCTTCAAAATATGGATTTCCACAGGAGAATTTATAGATCGCGAACCAACGAGGCCTGTTGGTAGCGGGATCGAACTCAGATGATGTCTCCACCACAAACCTGTCCTTACCAACTGAGGCAAACCTCGTTGGCATGATACTATCAACTTTAACACGTCGAATAATAGTTTTGATTAAGCTTTTGTGGGATGCTATATCCTTTGGTTTGTCAGTTGGCGCAACATGTCGTTGGAGATCAAAAGAAAGAGGCTATTTTGGGCTATCAGAAGTCCTCTGCCTGGCATCGGAGATGGGTGCACTATAAACTGTATGCACTGTTCGGAAGGGGGTGGGTGCTTTTGTGTGGTTTGTATGTTATACCGTCTGGTAGAGCAGAGTTCTCTGAAATATATTACAGAGGAGCCCAGAAGCCTCTGTTATCCAACTATACGACCCCACTTATCCAACCGCCTTCCACACAATCAAATGCAAACTTTAACACACATGTCTTGTAACCCCAATAACAAGAAAGCAATCACCCTAGAATTACAGAACAGAATTAAGCTTCCATAATTCATGGCTACAACTTCTCTGCTTCCCAAATCCCTCTCACCATTTCTCACAAACACACCATCGTTCCCCTCAACTCACTTCACCAAGCTCTCATTCTTGAACCCACAAGATCACCCCCATTGCTCCAAAAGACCAAACCACACTACACATGCCAAGAAGAGGAACCCCTGGCTTGATCCCTTTGATGATGGAGAAGACCCTGACATGGAATACGGCTCCCTTTTTGCCGATGGGAAGCAAGATGAGGATGAAAGACTGCCCGAAAACCCCGAAAACCCGTACGGGTTCTTGAAGTTCCCAATGGGGTACAGTGTGGAACTTGCTTCACTGGCATTGAAAGTGAGGGGTGATGTTAGGAGGTGTTGCTGTGTGGTTTCTGGTGGTGTGTATGAAAATCTGCTCTTCTTTCCAGTTGTTCAGCTACTTAAGGATCGGTACCCTGGTGTTCTAGTTGATATTGTGGCATCTGCTAGAGGGAAGCAAGCTTATGAGCTGAATAAGAATGTGAGATGGGCTGATGTCTATGATCCTGATGAGCATTTTCCTGAACCAGCTGACTATACTGACATGGTTGGACTTCTTAAGGTTTCTTTCTTACTCAAGTGAACTAGAAGAAAGTGTCTAGCTAGTACTGGTTTCAGAATCCTATATTAAAATGTTTCAATCATATTTGATAAGTTGGATTTTACTGGTCTAAAATACAGGGTAGGTACTATGACATGGTTTTATCAACAAAGCTAGCTGGGATTGGCCATGCTACTTTCTTGTACTTGACAACAGCCCGGGACAGAGTCAGCTATATTTATCCAAATGTAAACGCTGCAGGGGCTGGATTGTTTCTATCTGAAACATTTACACCAGTTAGTACGAATCTCTCCGATGGTGGATATAACATGTGAGTTTTGTAATGCAATGCAGATGATTGAGTTACCTTCTGTGATTTATTCTACTGGCTTTGGACTTCGTATTTTAAATTTCACAGTTTAATTAGGTATACTTTCTCCTATTCAGGTATCACCAAATGGTTGATTGGTTGGCCCGGCCTTCCAAGACTGTGCCACAGCAACCTGTGCCCCAACTGAAAGTATCAATCTCAAAGAAGCTAAAGCAGGTTGTAGAGTCCAAATATAAGAATGCTGGAGTAACAAGGGGAAAATATATTGTGATTCATGGGTTAGAATCAGATTCGAAAGCCTCAATGCAGTCTAAGGGGGATACTGATAGCTTGCTACCCATCCAAGTGTGGGATGCAATAGCCAGTGGTTTAAGGTATGACATTTAGTTGGATTTCCTTTCATTCAGTAGCCATTACAGGTGGGAATTTAGTCAATTCACACCGGCCCTCAGCGTAACACAAAGCCTAGCTCTCTTTGAATGGGTTAAATTAGTTAAATTAATTCAATCAAGCACATGAATTCACATATATACATAAGATAAATTCGGTTCCTTTTAGATTGTTCCGCTGTTTGGTATGATCACATACGTGTTGATCAGCCAGTACTAGCATGCCTTAAAGTTGGCCTGCAGTTTTGTAACATGCAGCTGAAGTCGAATTGGATTTCCTATTCTCCTGTGCCAACAGGGAATTCAGGCCACTTTTTGTAATCCCACATGAGAAAGAAAGGGAAAATGTGGAAGAGGCAATTGGAGATGATACCAGCATTGTGTTCATAACAACCCCTGGACAGGTATGTATAGTTTCACTCCTTAATGAGTTATTTCCAAACATAGAGCACACAAAGAACTATGGATCAATAACCATCTGCTCCAATATAGTAAATGGATGAACCATATATAAATTTTAATGGCCCCTGATCTGTATGTGTGATGTAGCTTGCTGCTCTAATCAATGACTCAGCCGGTGTAATAACTACAAACACTGCAGCTATCCAACTTGCAAATGCTCGTGATAAACCCTGGTACATTACATATTGTCAAGTTACTAATATGCTAATGTTTAGTTGAGCGCTTTCATCATGTGTATGCTTTTGAACTCCCATTATTGAGATTCATGTTTATGTTGGCATTCTCTTGCAGCATCGCATTATTTGGCTCACAAGAGAAAGGAAAACTCTTTGTCCCTGATGCAGATCAGAAGAACTGTATTATTGTGTCATCCAGGACTGGAAGATTAAAGGATATTGACATTGGAGCTGTGAAAAATGCAATTCCAATATTCAACATGCCCCTAGCTTTAGTCTAAGTGGGATCTAACTCACCTTCAATATCAATTTAATTCTCTCTGTTCATGTTTCAATACACAAATTCTTCCCTGATTTGTATATGAGACAAACCATATAGAGGTGCTACACAGGTTATCAAATAACACAGTTCACCAATCATCACCAAAACAGTTTTGTAACTTTGACGCCACAAAATTTATGCTAGAGACATCAGAAACAAAATACAGAACATACCCTGAAAATTGGAAAACACGCAGGGCTAATCAAGTAATATCACTACAACAATGTCATGAATAAGGTTGGATAAAGGGAAAAAAATGTACTGCCATCTTAATTGAATACTCGGGCTGGTAGGTATTTGTAAACACGACAGCTTCTCTGGTCTAATTCATTTGCTGAATCATGATAGCAGCTTTGCGCGAGTTGCAGGATCTTCCGTGGATTCAACATGTATCATAAACACATATCCCAACGTCCACATGAAAATATATAGAAAGGGCACCCATGAAAGACATGCAAAAAGACTTGAGATGCTTCCAACATATTGAGGATCTTTTATATACCCAAATGGAAATTCTGTCACCCAGGGAATGTTCTTTCCGAAACGAACTCCATAGTACGTACCAGATTCGCCTAACAACTGATAAACCCTACACATTCAGAATAATCACATACAGATATAAGAAACATCATCAATTTTTTGAAACCTCAACGACAAATAGACTCAAATTCCCAACCACAGAACTGTCAGAGAAAATGCACATATATGAAAAAAAACAGTTAACGGCAGAGGCATATAACCGCAGGATAGGAGTCCACTGGACTAAAACAAAAGAAGAAACAACAATGATATGTCACAGATGCATTCCAATCATCATAAAGTCTAGCCTAGAAAGAGTACTCTGAAGAGAGCATGGTGCAAAGCAAAGCCCATTCATATGGAAATAATACATTTATGTTACAGGCTAATCTTTCAGTAAATTGTTGATCATATATTGGAATTTAGGCTCAGGTGAATTTAATTCTCTTGACTGAGACAAACTAAATTTTCACAACGAAACTTCAAATTTAGCACATCTCAAAAAACCAAATTGAATCACCAGTGTCCATTATTGTTTTCCCCTTGTTCTCAATATACCTATCGTACAATATCCTTACTCTATTCTCAATATGCCTCTCGTCATATGAACTTCACATTTCATCCACCTTACACTAGCAGATAATATGTTAGTCAATTTTTCTCAGGCTATTTTACTTGATGCAAATTCAGATACGTGTTCCTTTTCATTTCTTAATAAAATTTGTGTCTTATCTAAGAAGAAATAGATCAGTAAATGGAAGCAAAGGTTGTAAACTGGAAATAAGGTAATATCTTTGGATCCAGCCTCTCTACTTGAATTTTTCTTGCTTGGATGATTTAAAGCCATCAGATTGAATAAAGATGACATGATGAGGACATCACGGGACCACATTGTACTCAATCCAATGGTTTTAAACCATCCAAGCAAGAAAAATCCAATTAGAGAAGCCAAATTCATTATCTTTAGGGTTTAGAATATGTTTAGCATGACACATCTCAGTACTATCTTCTCTGTCTCCCAAAATTGCATTACGCTACAAGCCTAACTGACAAGGATCCCTGCACATTCTGTTGCACTGAAATGCATGGACATCCAACCAGACTCCACATCTGGGACAGCTTCTACAATGATTCATACACAGAATACTAGAACTAGCACACCGATCATTGAAAGAGATACTTATAAAGGGGAAATCCTATTGATGAATATGTGCATTTCAATTTTGTCTGAATCCTTACATCTACCGTTTTAAGTGCACCATGAAGACCACACCCTAATACATTTCACTAGCCTTAACAGAACCATTTTAATGATGTCTCCTTTCCTCTCCCAGGTACACAGAATAACCCAGTTTACCCCGTATCCCAGTAACTAACTGGTCAGAGCTGGTTCCATGGAAGCTAAAGTAGCATCTTGAAGATGTTCAAAAAACATATCTCATTAATTTATCTATTCTAGTTATCTAGTATCGCAAACATGAGAAGAACCTGACTTAATGTAGCTTAAAATGCACTATGTTTACACATTAAGCTTGAAGAATATGGTCCATTCAACATTTCAATATCATCATTTATCAATCAAGGGAATTCACTCAAGAACATCCAAACCATTTCCCAGAACCATTGAATCTAGAACAATAGCTGATTAAAAAGGGTCAATCTAAACCGAAGATTAAAGGGGTCTTCTAAAAGCCATCTGTCTTAAAACAGAACCTCAATTTAAAAGCTTCCCACGACCCAAAATCTTGTCAAAGTAACAGTAAATGCTAAGGAAGATAGTTTCCAACACCGCAACAATGAAAAACATATCTGCGTAAGGAAACACAGTCACTAAAAGTACCGACCTGAAGTTGAGAAACTGGCCAAAGGCAAAGAGGGGCCAGAAATAAAGAGGAGGCCAAGAGATGGTGGAGACTGAAAAGAGAGAGAGGAACTGAATCAGCTTGAGGAAATGAGCTACATAGGCCATCACTTTGCAAGGGTCACGCCCCTTCCCACAGAGGGCAACCCATGTTTGTGGGGAAGTCCATAGCCAATAGTAGAATGGGAAAGGTGAGAGCACTCCTATTGCTGCTGCTATCCCCATTGTTTTTCACCTGAATTTCTCACTAGGGAAAATGGTTCAGTAGCTCAACGAATCTGTGCTCTCGTGTTACTGTACCAGTGTCCCAGCACAGGCCCATTCTGACAGCCCAATGCTAAGCAGGCTTTTAGATTTTTGTCCCAACGTTTTACCAAAAAATGGGAGAAATCAGATATGATACAAAAAATGGAAGCCACCAACAAATCAACAAACTAAGCATCATGTAAGTAAAATAATATAGGTATGAGATTTAGCTATTGATATAAGAATTTGGCTCCAGTAGTTATTGGTATGTGTAAGTTATATAATTCTTTTAACGAATTATAAACTGACACGTGGATAAAAAGTTAAGAAAAAATACAAGTGTTTCTTAGCATTTCATGGCTCGGTTGACAAACTTATCAATTTTGTTTAGCAGTCCTTAAATTTAATAACCCTTTAGGTAAACTGTTGGAGCTCCTATTCATCCTAAAAATTGACAAATTTATAATTTTTTCAATTAATAATACTACTAGAGATGCTCAATATACGCGGGGACAACACTATCTTAGATTATCTGTTGTGGGATATTTCCCTCCAATACCGTAAAATTCGGGTTTTGGCACCAATTGTACTGTTGTTTTGCCTCTTGGACCACCACCACGGCCTCCAGAGTTTTTTCCTCCTCTCCAACCAGAGCTGTTGTAATTAGACCATCAGCGCTTAGGGCATTGTGTTTTGAGATGACCAACTTCCTTGCAATAGTTGCAAAATAGTTGGTTATAGTTGATAACCTTGATTGTGAGGTTGATATTGGTGGTGAGATGGAACGAGGATAGAGTTCCCAATTTGGGGCTGGGGTTATGGTGTTGCATGAATTGCAAAATTAGAAATTTCCAAATGAAAACCTTTTGCAGATGTTTTGTTGGCTTCATGCCTTCATTCTTTCGGATATAGGAAAATGCTTGCTCCAACATTGGTGGGTGTTTCAAAATGTAATAACTCATTCTTTAGCTCTTCAAAGTGAGGATCCAAACCCACAGGAAAGACATGAACATGCATCTTGTCTTTTTCAGTCTGATAGGACTTGTTGTGTGCTTCACAAGCAGTGGCTGATCTCTTCCCAGGAAGGGGCTGCGATCCCCACAATATTTTTTTTAGAAAATTGCTGAAATATTTTATTGGTAATTAGATATTTAGACCAAAAGTTATCATTATTTCTCATCTAAATTAAAATCTTACCTTAATTACTTTTTTAAAAACGGAGTATTATAATAGCTATGTTGGTTAATTGTTTTAATATAGACATAATTCACTATAAAATATTAAAGAAGTATTTAAAGGAGAATTATTGGTTTCGAAAATAAAGAAATACAATTAAGTTTTCATTTTGTAGACACGTCTTCAATAATTGAGTTTATTTATTTTTATTATAAAAAATATAAAAAAATTTACATTTTATTTTTGACCCTCTTAATGACAAGCTTCTAGTTTCGCCATTGTTCACAGGTCATGGGATTAGGGTTTCCTTGATCAAGCTCTTGCAAGATTTTCAAATTTGCATAAAACCTTTCCAGAGATTGTTCACTCTAAGTTAGTTTGAAAGCTCTCGCATTCAATTCATAGACGTGAGCTAAGTCATTCCAATCAACAACGGCAAAGTCCTAAATTGCCTCAGAGGAATCAAATTTAGAAAATAACTTCATTACCTCTAGAGTCATAGCTTGCTTTGATAAGAATTCTCATCACATAAAACCTACAAAGCAAAAAACTATAAAAAAAAACAAGGATGTGATGCAAAATGCTCTAATAGCAAAAGGGACGAATCAATGATGATGAAGTTGATTTTTAGAAACAAAACCAAATTTATGAAGGAACCAACATAAGCAACAAAATTCTGAATTTGCAGCCAAAAACTAATTAACGTTAAGTCAAAAGAATCGGGGATTACGAATTTTGTGATGCATTAACCTTCTCCAAAAATGATGTATATATATATAATTACATCAATCTTATAAGAAAACTAAGAAAACTAATTGCATAAAAATATTATATATATATATAGAGTATTCCTAATAATACATAATTGTAATAACAAAAGTAAGACTGGCTCCGGTCCATTTTGGTTCGATTTATACCCTAAACCGCGAACCAAACCAATGTTATACTTTGGCCCAGTCCGGTTCGATTTTTTACTATTTAAGAAGTCAAACCGCAAACCAAACCACACCTACGGTTCGTTTTTTTTCGGTTTTTTTTTCAAATTGATAATTTTTCTTCTTATTAACTTTATAGTGAAAAATGGTTATGGTTCACAAAGTTGCACATTTATTTACAAACTACTAACAAATTATACAACATTAGTACGTAAATTGTGATTCCGATAACTAAAACTCAAAAATAAAAATTCGACCGTCAGATATGATCATTATGACAAAATATGTATTTGGTAAAAAATTAAACTGTATCCGACAAAGTTAAGGGCTTGATCGAAACGGTCAACCATAATCCATCGTTACTTATCACACGAAAACGCTCATATATACCTTTATATGACGTAGTTTAGGCAAACATTCCACATGAAAAACTCTCACGTAAATGAGACACAACCACCCATATAAAAATTTTAAGTTTAGTCAAACAAGGTGCTGTTCTAGATTAGGGAGGTTGCATTTCTTCTCAATCTGATTCTCCGACATCAAGTTTTTGTTCTAGAGGGAGATGGTGTTCCCATCAATATGGGTGTTGGCACTACTAGCAAAACGGGCTATAGGCACGTCATCAGTAGCACAACTAGGTCTGTCATTCGGTCGAATCGGTAATGGATGTTACAAACTTCAAAACCAAAGCTTTCGGTAATGAAATATGACTACCAAAAACCAACCAACTTTTGCGGTATGAGATAAATCTTACCAAATTCAGTATTTCGGTTTTCGGTATTACCAAACTTTACAACAAATATATTTTCTGAATATAACGAAACAATATATGAAGCAATTGTTTTGAAAATATAGTCATTGACACCATAACGTGCCTACTAATATGGTTTAACTTGTTTAGAAGGTTAATTATATACACATGTACATCTTTGTGAACCAACTGTATAGAGTATGCAAAATTTCTGAAAATATTATTAAATAGGATATGATCAATATGGTGAAAAATAACTATGGTTGAAAAATCACATATTCCATATAACCTTTGGGTCTTGATCAAATCAGTCAACATTATATATTCTTATAATTTCCCATGGGGAGCTATATCATTGGGATGTAAATTTCCCTATATTTTTACACTGAAACATTACTTCTCATTCATACGAGAAACATTATAAATACGTTTCATAGCCGTATTTAAGTATACTGACCAAATCGAATGGACAAATTTAGATTTTATAAATTTCAGTATTAGAAACCATAACATGCCTACTAATGTGGTATAACTTATTTAGTAGGTTATTTGCAAGTGTAGATCTTTGTGAACCAATTGTATGAAGGAAGTAAAATTTTTCGATACTCATGTAAAATAAGATATGATCAGTATAGTGAAATACGACTAAGGTAGAAAAATTACATATTTTGGGTAACGTGTGTGCTCAGATCAGAGTGGTTAACCTTATTTGCAAATATAAGTGTTTAAATAACTAACATTTCGGTAAATTCGGTATTTACCAAAAACCAAACCAACTTTTTCAGTATTTTTTGTTTCGGTTATTTAGATTTTGATTACCAAGTTTTGATTTATTAAATTGAAAATATTCGGTCGGTTGGGTATTTACCCAACCAAATGGTAGCCTTAGGCACAACACACCCATTTGTGGCCTATACTTCTCAATGGGGACAACCAATAAAATTTAGTGGCAGTTAAACACATTGGCACGACAAATCATCCCCAACCTTACCACAATTAATATCTGATGAGCAATTTTGATGTAAGGCACAAATGACTTTCAGATTTCGTCCCAAAGTGTGAATATAGGGACTACTATATTTCAATGACGGGTAATGATCAAAATGAGCTGGTTACCAAGACCAACGAAGTTCAAAAAGTTGAAGTCTCGATTCGAAGCTCAGACGATGGTTCGTTTGGGGGTACCAAACTCAACGGTACCAATTACCGGGCTTGGAAAAAGCTGATGTCGTGGCATTCACAAGATTAGACATGTGACCGGAACTATTAAAGCTCCGAGTGAAGATAATGAAGATGCATTTGCCAAATGGGAGGATGATGATGGAGCTGTGATGAGAACCATATTCAAAGCCATGAATGATGAGGTGGTACAATTAGTGGAGGAGTGTGAAACTGCTGAGGTAATATGGAAGACCTTAGCAGATCTTTATACAAATGAGTCTGACTTTATTCAAGTTCATGAGTTGATGTTCAAAGTGGCTGCAATGCAACAGAATGGACAACCAATATAGTTGTATTTCACCAAGTTGAAGAATGTATGGGCCGAAATAGATCAGAAGCGTTCATGCAATATCAAATACCCTAAGGATATTACCTGGTATTAGGAGGAGAAAGAGCTCGAAAGGGTTCACGTGTTTTTGAGAGGACTTGATGAAAAACATAATAGTGCTAAATGAGAATTGAAGAGAATGTCAGATCCTCCCATTTTGACTGCAACTTTTACATATATTCGGAAATATGAGTCTCAGCAGGATTGCCTCGACCAAGCACGAGTTGAAGTATCTAGCCTGACCAATAAAAAAACAACTGAATCCTCCCCTCTAGCAAAATCATGTTCCACTCCATCAACAAGGCCCTCCACCTAGCTTCGGTTACTGCCCCCGTCAATGTTCTTGCTACAACGAGCTCAGACATGTTTGACAGGCTTGTTATACCCACACCTCAGACATAAAATTTATGGTTCTCGTCCTAAAGCTAAAGCAGCTGCAGTTCAATTTATTCAAGAACCGGATTTCTATGGAGTGACTAGACAAGATCATCATACCACTGATGGAGCTACTCCCACAGCCTCTATAGCTGGTCATGGTAAGATTGGTATGGCTTTAAAGGTCTTTAACTTTGTTGGTTCTGATACTTGGATTATTGATTCCAGTGCTAGTGATCATATGACTTATGATAAGTCTTATTTTACTAAGTTGTCTTCCCCATTAGTCTCTCATGTTACTAATGTTAATGGTGAAGCATTTCCAGTATTAGAAACAAGATATGTTAGGGTTACTCTCACTTTAGAGCTCGATAATGTGTTATATGTTCTTAACTTGTCACATCACTTAATATCTGCCCTACAGCTGAACACTGAGTCTAAATGTTCTGTAACTTTTTATCCTATGTATGTTGTTTTTCATGATCTTCTGACCAGGGAAATATTCGGTCGGGGGTATCTAAGGGGCAGGTTGTTCCATCTAGATCAGACGTATGCGGGGGAGAAATTAGGAGCATAGTCTTGTGTAGCTTTGACTTCAAATTCTGATAGATTGAGTGAAGTTTGGTTGTGGCACCGCCGCTTATGACATCTATCCTTTAGTCTTATGAGAAAAACCATGCCTATTTTGTTCATTGGTGTGGATGAGTCTACTTTACGTTGTGAAACTTGTGTTTTGGCCAAGAGCCATTGTGTTATTTATTCTCATAATGTTTCTAATAAAAGTGTGTTGCCTTTTGAGTTAATTCACTCTGATTTTTGGAGATCTTCTAAAGAGCCACTGTGTCTGGTATGTGATATTTTGTACTGTTTATTGATGACTGTACTCGATTGTCATGGGTTACTCTTCCCATATCTTAGTACGATATAGATTATGTAAATCATGGATGCAGTTTGAGATCATTCCTGTTTTGTAAAAGCTGTGTAAAAGCCACATCTGTGTTGTTGAATAAAATAAGCTTAAGAGCGACAAACAGAGTCTTTCATTTCAGCTTTATAACAGTGGTATCAGAGCCCCACAATGAGGCCAGATCTGAGAAAGAATGTTTGAGAGAAACATAGAGAGAAAGAGTGAAACATTGAGAGAAAGAGAGAGATGGTTGAAGGAAGCAATTTGTTGAGCATTCCCAAGTTAGATGGGGACTACGATCACTGGTCCTTGGTAATGGACAACCTATTATGCTCAAAAGAGTACTGGACCCTCATCGAGCATGGTTGCATCGAGCCTTCCACAGCTATACAACGAAAAACATTGGAGGAACAAAAGCTAAAGGATTTGAAGGTGAAAAACTACATATTCCAATAGATCGACAAATCCATTCTCAAGAACATCATTCAGAAAGATACCTCCAAGCAGTTATGGGATTCCATAAAGAGAAAATATCAAGGGAGTGATTGAGTTCAACGAGCTCAACTTCAGATGCTTTGCAGGGAATTTGAAGTCTTGGAGATGAAATCTGGTGAGTATGTGAATGATTAATTCTTTAGAGTGATGTTGGTATAAAATGATATGAGAAATGTAAGAGAAGAGATGCAAGATGTGAAAATAGTTGAAAAAATCTTGCGCACACTTACAGAAAGGTTCAACTACATTGTGTGTTCCATAGAAGAGTAAAAGACATTAATAGTCTTTCGGTAGATTAGTTGTAGAGCTTGTTACTGGTCCATGAACAGAAGTTTTGGAAAAGCAGTGTGGAAGAACAAGCTTTGAAAGTCACAAGATATGAGAGGTCTGGAGCAAAGGAAGAAGACAAGTTTGGTAAAAGAGGTAGAGGTCGTGAAAATTTTAGAGGAAGAGGAAAGGGTCGAGGAAGAGCTTTCAACAAAGCTATTGTGGAGTGCTAAAGATACCACAAGTTGGGACCTTTTCAATACGAATGTCCTACGTTTAGACACACAATTCCAAGAGTGAAGAGGCGTGGATCTTGGACTCAAGCTGTAGCAATCACATGAGTGGAGACAAGAAGTGGTTTATTAAGCTCGATCGGTCCTTCACGCACTCAGTAAAGCTTGAAAATGACTCAAAAATGGCTGTGATAGGTGCATAATTATACATTATTTAGATCTAATTCCTCTATACTTTATTTTTTTGTTTGGTATTTTTATAGTTATTTACTTTGTTTATTTATTTTCTAGGTGTTCCGAAGCAAATAAGAAGAAAAGAAGGAAAATAGAGATTGTAAGGCAAAATTTTGAAATCTACCTATGAAAGTCATCCAACTTCAACAAAACACTGAGGCAGCTCGAGAAGAACCAGATGATGAGTTTTATATCATTGAAAATCTACGGATGTCAGATTTCTAGATCATTTTACTGTTTGTGAATAGCATATTCCTAGAGGAAGTTATAGCCGATTTAGTACCAGAATGTCAATCTGTGTGTGAATCTGAATGTTGACGGGAATTTGAGTTTCGAGGCCCAAATCACACCGAGAAGCCCATGGACGAGTTTGTTCTTCATATTCCAACTTATAACCTCGATATGAAGTTGATTTTGAAGAATTAAATGAGTTCGCATACTTCTATTGGTCCGAGCCAACCAAGATATCTAAGGAAACCCTAATCAAGAATGATTGATGGAAGGAAACAATATAAACCCTACTCTATCATATTTGACTTCTCTTCTTCTTCTTCTTCTTCTTCTTCTCCTCAATCTGTTATGTTTCTTTTTATCATGTTTTTTAGTTTTCCTTATTTAGGGGCTGCTTGAAGCCCTAAAACATGAACTCCACGATGATTTGAGATTTGGTTTTTAGTTTCTTTCAATTCCTAAGTCCTAGGTTTAGCTAGAGAAGCAATTGTTAGCTTTCGTTAGCAATTGTTGGCTTTCGTTAGCAATTAACCTAAGTCCTAGGTTTAGCTAGACACTATGTTTATTGCGGTGCCTTTTGATGTCTTAAAATCTTTTCGAACTTAATGATCTCTGCATGTTTAATCTAATAAGCTTAGCTTTAGGTTGCATTGCTTGAGAATAGTCTAGGTGTAGAGCACTTCCTGCCTGGCATATGAAGTAAGAAAGGGTAATAGGCTGTGTTTCAAGCGTACCGAGTCAACCTGAGTATCTTTATCTAGATTGATTGTATTAGATACTACACAAATTTTCTTATGTGTGATTGTCGGGGGTGGATTGCATATTCCCTAACTATCTTTACTTTCATTGTTTTTCAAAACCAAAACCCAAAATCAGTTTTCGTCACTCTTATGTCCTCTGTGTTTCCATATTTATTTTATATAGTAAACGAACTCTGAATCGTTTGAAATTTTGTGTGCTTGTTCATCTATGTGTCTAGTTTGTCTCTTTAAATTTTTGTATTTTTTGGATTAGTTTAGGTTACTAAAATAATTATGTTTTCAACTGCTAGTCGCTAGGATCAGTAGTCACTTTTGTGACATTTGTTTGAGTAGTTGGAATTCCTTAGTCTTCTGCGGGAAATACCCTTATTTACCTATGCTATATACGACAATCTGGTTGTGAATAAAGAAAATAAAATTGGTTTAAAAATAACCGATCAGGCTGTCATGGGGAAAGGAAATGTCAGAATACAAGTTGGATGCATCATCTAGGTGATCACTGAGGTATTTTACATTCTCGAGCTCAAGAATAATTTGCTTAGCATTGGGCAGCTTAAAGAGAAAATTTTGGCTATCTTAATTCAATAAAATGTCTACAAAATATACCGTCCAATGAAGGGGCTAATTATGCAAACAAATATGTCTGCAAACCGAATGTTTGTGTTACTTGCTTCTTTGCATACTGATGCTCCAGGACAGACTTGCTTTCAAGCATCAACGGATGATTCAATTACAAAACTATGGCATCGGAGATTCGGTCATCTTAACATGAAAGGGCTACGCGTTGGCGTATAGAAAGATGGTCAAAGGATTGCCAAATCTAAAAGCTAGCTCCAAGTTATGTACTGATTGTGTTGTGGGGAAGCAACACCGTGACCCTTTTCCAAAGAAAATTCTATGGAGAGCCTCTCAACCATTACAACTTGTGCACCCATACATCTGTGGTCCAATTACTCCAGAATCAAATTTCCACAAGAGGTACATAATTACGTTTATTAATGATCATAGTCGTAAGATGTGAACGTATCTCTTGCATGCTAAGTCAAAGGCATTAACTATGTTTAAAAGGTTCAAAAGCATGGTAGAAAAGGAGAGAGGGAACTATATTTGTTGTTTATGTACTGACCAAGGCGGGTAGTTCACCACATATGAGTTCAATATCTTTTGTAGTTCAAATGGGATCGGTAAACAACTTACTGTGGCTTACTCTCCACAACAAAATGAAGTCGCAAAGAGAAGAAACCGTACCCTAATGAACATGGTGTGGTTTATGTTGAGTGCAAAAGAGGTTCCAAAATAGTATTGGCCAAAAGCGGTAAATTGGGCAATGCATGTTCTCAATAGATGTCCCAAATACAAGATTAAACACCTGAGGAAGCATGAAGTGGAATCAAGCCTTCAGTAGAGTACTTCAAAGTGTTTGGGTGCTTAAGGCATGTTCACATACCTAATGTCAAAAGAAAGAAGCTTGATGATAAGATCTTCAAGTGTGTGTTCTTGGGAGTCAGTGAAGAATCTAAAGCTTTTCGAATGTATGATCCGGAGTCTAAGAAAATTGTCATAAGTCGTGACGTTGTCTTTGAAGAGGAAGAAAAATGGAGCTGGAACAAAACAAGTAAAGAAGCTCGTTGTGATGTTCTTGAGTGGGGAGATGAAAAAAATGTGAAGAAGATGTGGAGGAAGTTGAAGAAGAAGCAAGTAGTTCAGACCCGTCACCAACTAATGATGCGACAAATCCAAATCAAGGGAGGATAAGAAGAACACCTGTATGGACGGAGGACTATGTGGGCGGTGAAGGCTTGTCTCAATTGAGCAGTGAAGGCTTGTCCGAGGAAGAAGATGAGGTGCAACAACTAGCTATCTTCAAATGATTCCACAACATTTGAAGATGCTGCTAAGAGTCCAGTTTGGAGAAAATCTATGGATCAAGAAATTCAAGCTATTAAGAGGAATGGTACATGGGAACTGACTGAGTTTCCAAAAGGACAAAAATAAGATAGGTGTTAAATGCGTTTTCAAGACCAAGTTGAACGAGAAGGGAGATGTGGATAAATGCAAGGCCCGACTGGTAGCAAAGGGGTACACACAACAAGCTGGTATCGACTACAATTAGGCATTTTCCCCTGTAGCTCGTTGGGACACTATTCGATTAATACTTGTGCTTGTAGCTAATCGAGGTTGGAAAGTATACCAATTCGATGTTAAAAGTACTTTTTTGCATGGTGAGATCAGTGAAGAGGTGTTTGTGGAACAATCACAGGAGTATGAGGTGAAGGGTGGAGAGAGAAAAGTGTAAAAGTTAAAGAAAGCACTCTATGGGCTCAAACAAGCCCCCTGAGCCTGGTTGAATAAGATCGAATCATATTTTATCGAGGGGTTTGAGAGATGCTTGAGTGATCACACACTTTTCACAAAAAAACGATGACGATGGAGGTATTCTTATAGTCAGCTTGTATGTCGATGACTTTATTTTCATGAGAAACAATGAGCAGATGTTCTGAAAGTTTAAAAGCTCAATGAAAGAATAGTTTGAGATGTCTGATCTTGGTTGCATGAAGTACTTCCTTAGAGTAGAGGTAGTGCAAAGCTCCACTACGATTTTCATAAGTCAAAAGAAGTATGACAATGAGGTACTGAAGAGATTTGGAATGGAGCATCATAATCCCGTGAAAAATTCTATTGTTCCTGGAAGTAGGCTTGCTAAGGATGAAGGAGTTACAAAGATTGATTACACTACTTACAAGCAAATGGTGGGCAGTCTTATGTACTTGACTGCCACCAGGCCTGATCTTATGTATGCAGTGAGTTTGATAGCTCATTTTATGGAGGTTCCCACTGTGTTGCATCAACAAGCTTTGAAGAGTGTTTCGATACTTGAAGGGGACAATAGAGCTGGGAATACTTTACAAGAAAGGGGGAGAAGAGAGCTTGTTTGCCTATTCAGATAGGGACTATGCTGGTGATCTTGATGGTCATAAAAGCACCTCGGACTATGTTTGAAGATGAGCTCTGGAGCTGTAGCATGGAGTTTCAAGAAGCAACCAAATGTGTCACTTTCCACCACTAAATCAGAGTTTATTGCTGGTACTGTATGTGCTTGTCAGAGTGTGTGGATGCAGCGAGTTCTTAGGACGCTTGGACTAAGCAATGTAACTGCATTATATTCTGTGATAATAACTCAGCCATTAAGCTCTCGAAGAATCCTATTATGCATGGTAGAAGTAAGCATATCGATGTTCGGTTTCATTTTCTTCAAGACTTAGCTAATGATGGAGTAGTAGAGTTGGTGCATTGTGGCTCAAGGGAGCAATTGTTGGCATCATGACAAAACTTTTAAAGTTAGACTTGTTCTTGGAGATGAGAGAACAACTCGGTGTGTGCAGTGCTTAAGATGTAAACTGACTGTATATTTATAATACAGTTTAAGAGAGGAGTTGTTAGGAAACTTGGTTACTTGTTGACTGAGACTAATAGCTAAACTGATTGGTTTCGATCATGTTTGTTTAATTCTGTTTAATAAGCTTTGGATTGTAGTAGGGGTGGGCATGGGACGGGATGAGACGAGATTGAGGTCATCCCACGTCTCGTCCCGGTTGTTACACATGAGACGGGATCGGGACGGACCTTATTTTTTAGATTTGATCATGTCGGGCCTAATCCCAGATGGGAAGGGATGGGATCGGGATGGGCCCAATCCCGGTCATCATGCATCAATTTATTTTCTTCTGAAAATCATACAGTTTCATTTGAAATTTTATCTATATATGTCTTTATAAGATTTGTAGTAGACATCTTAAGATTAATTCCAGAATTTGAATCACTTGAAAATAATTTTTCTAGATTAAGTTATGATTTTTTAAAGTTTAGGGTCGTATCAGTAAATTCTGAGATTCTGAACCAGTTGGCTTCTTTTAAAATATTGTATAAATTGGTTGGTTATTTAAGATTAGTATCTTCATGAAAGTTACAGAGAACATCCTAAAGATTAATTGAGAGTTGGAATCCCTAAAAAATAAGGTTTCTACAATTGGTTATGAATCTTGAAAGTTAGACAAGAGAAGCCTAATCCCAACCATCTTGTATTAGTTTCGTTTCCTCTTAAAATCGTACAGTTTAATTTGAAGTTTCATCTAGGTATCTTCATATGATTTGTAGTAGACATTTTAATATTCATTTCAAAATTTGAATCACTTGAAAATGAATTTTCTAGAGTAAGTTATGATTTTTTAAACGTTAGGGTCTGCATTAGTAAATTATGCATATCAATTATGAGATTTTGGACTAGTTGACTTATTTTCAAAAAGTATACAAATTGGTTTGTTATATGAGTTTAGTGTCTTCATGAAAGTTATAGAGGACATCTTAAAGATCATTTGAGAGTTGAAATCTCTCTAAAATAATATTTCTATAATTAGTTATGAATTTTTAAAGTTAGACGGGACGGGCCTAACGGGACTCAAAATTTCAGTCCCGCGTTCCATCCCGTTGTTTCTCTAACTGGACGGAACAATTGTTTTTAGTTTCAAATCTCGTCAGGATCAGGACAGAATTGGGACGAAACCAGAATGAGATCGAAATTTACGGAATTTATGCCCGCCCGTAGATTACATGGTGTAGATTAGTCTTTAAATTGTTCTTTCTCTATCTTAGCCACCATGTAGATTATGTAAATCCTGAATGTACTTAAAGATCATTCTTGTTTTATAAAAAGACTGTATAAAAGTCACATCTATGTTGTTGAATAAAATAAGGTGAAGAGCTACACAGTCTTCCATTTCAGCTTTTTAACATCGAGCCCTAATTTGAGAAGCCCCAATTCGACATTTTCTGGATTTTTGACGAGGTGCTCCGGCTTCTGGGTATGTTTATCGAGTTATGCAGAGTCTAGCAGCTATTGGTTGGACTCCAGAGGCATTTTGATGGAAGTTGAGAGGTTTTGGGTCGTTACTAACCTGTCTCGGGTCGAGGCAGGGCTATACATGGTTCAGAAGAAGGTAATTCTCTCCTCCTTCATTTCATTTCTCTTTGAAGTTCGATTTCCAGATTAGTGCTTAATCCGACCCCCTCGCATCTTCTCTCTGTCGGGTCTTTCCCGATTCGATTGCTACATGGAGGATGACCATCCCGTGGAGTTTATAATTATTGGTAAGCAACGTTTCTTCTCGAATTAACTTTGAGGATCCGGACTTTGGGAATTCGATTGTCATCGTCAACACCAACTGTGGTGATAGTTCTCTGTTTAGTTCTTCCCCTTTAATTAGGATTGGGTAATTGTTTGTGTTTAGTTTCAGAAGTGTTGAAGAGAGACAGAGCTGAGTAGCAGGCCGAGGTTCAGCAAATTACGCGAAGTTGGTCTTTGGTCAAATTGCTTGGAGTCTGTGATTTTGTCTGGGAGTGTTCTTCTGACTTGGGGCTAAATTAAGGTGAGTTCGAGAATCCTTTGTTTACTCCCAGAAGTTGTTGATCAAAACAATGATATCTGGTTGTTACATGGTACCTGCCTTTTTTAGGTTGGAGAAGAATTACTCAGTAATGTATACAAGTCGTAGAGTTTATATTGGTGAACTTGGATCGCTTAGAATATCCCTAACAATAGTTGATAAAATAATTGATAAATTTAGCCCAACTTATATTTATCAATTTATTTTAAAATTTGTATTTCAAGTAGTTATTATAGAATATTTAGCTATTTATTAATAATTGTTTTTTAAAAATTGATAAATTTGTTAAATTTTCTTATCAATTTATAAATTTATTAATTGTTTAAGTATTCTGTTTAAGTAAAAATTTACTTAAAAATTAATAAATATCTAATTTTTTTAGGCTATCAATTCTATCGAAGATGCTTAGAATGTTGTTGGAATATTATAGTTAGTGGTAGAAGTGATTATGTCTGATAAATCTGACGTTGGACGGTAAGGTCATTGAGATATGGATGATGGGTATTTGTTTATTAAAGTGAAACTGGATTGTTGCATTAATTCTAACTTGACGTATTCAACTAGTTAAAGTGAAACATCGGGAAAATTAAGGTGGATAAGAATGAAATTGATTTATGGGTGCCCTTATAAATTTAAAATGAATCTAATATAAATTGAATGTAAATTGATTGGGTAGTCGGAAGATGGAATGTTGAGTAATTACTAAAGCCTTGAAGAAGTGTTTATGAGTAATATTATTGATAAGGATGAGTTTAGTTGCAAGAAAGGCAAAAATGTCATTTGTTTAAGAACTTTAGCCGACGGCTTTTAGACTTTTGTCAACGAAATTTTGTCTGACAAACTTTTCTCGCTGGTCAAAATGGTTGACCGAACCATACTTTAGCCGTCTAAAGTATACATATGATCGGCTAAAGTATGCATGTTGTCGGCTAAAGTATACACGTCGTCGGTTAAAGTAAAAATGTTTTTTAGTATTGTACTTTATTTACATGTCTGCAAAAAGGTAATTAGATTATTTACATTTTCTATAAAGACAATTATATGTGGAAGGAAACTTGAACACGTCACTCACAACTAACTATTAGAGAGAGGACAACAATTACAGCATATTATAGTAATTATATTTCAAATTTTGTATATGTATCTGAAAAATCATGTTCGCTAATTTGTGATTTCAGCATTGTTTAGTATCCAATTTGGCATAATCTAATGAAAAAAAGAGGAAAAAAATATAACGTGTGAGAGAATACTAAGCAGTTGGGGGAGGAGCGGTGGGCGGCGATTCATGGTTGAAGAGAGAGGGTTTTGATTTTAGAGATAGAGAGAGTGATGAAAAGGAAATGAGAGGGGGAGAGGAGAGAGGCGGGAAATGAAAAGGAAATGAGAGTTTCAAAAGAGGAAAGTTTTAGACAATAGACGATGACATTTTTTCGACAATAGACGACGACATTTTTTCGACAATAGCTGACGACATTTTTTTCTTCGGCTAAAGTATAGTATAGCCGACGGAAAAAAAAAATCGTCGGCCTGTTTTTAGTCGCTATGATGAGACACAACCGCCCATCTAAACATTTTGAGACATTTACCCCTCGGAAATATAGGGTTCCCATAGGGATAAATAATGGTAAATAGGTTTGACTACTGCTGTCGGCACTGAGACGTTACTTGAATTATATGATTTTTCAACCCTATACGTATTTCACCATTCCGGTCATATCTTATTTCATGACTTTTTTTAGTTTGAAGGTTCTACGTTGAGTTTGGTTTTGAAATGGAACATTTATTTAAAACATAGTAACTAAGTTATACAACAATAGTGGTCACATCGTGATTCTGATGATCAAACTTGAGAAATGAAAATCTGATAGTCTGATATAACATTCATGATAAAATACATGCATGGAAAAAAATTCAACTCGATCCGATAATGTTAAGGGCTCGATCCAGACGGTCCAGTAAATCAAACTCCAAAACTCACGGAAACAGTCATTTGACCGTTTAAATTACGTATTTTGGCCAAACATTCAACACAAAATAGTTTCAAATCAATGAGCGCAACTAGTGGTATAAAAATTTACTAAAAAATAACCTCTGACGATAGGAATACCCATATTGAGAAAGAATGGTAAATTGCGTTACCTCAACTATCGGCACCGAGACTTTACCGGCATTACGTGATTTTTCAATCGTAGACGTATTTCACCATTACGGCCATATCTTATTTCACGATTTTTTTTAGTTTGAAGGTTCTACGTAGAGTGTTTTTGAAATGGAACATTTATTTATAACTTAGTAACTAAGTTATACAACATTAGTAGGTATGTTGTGATTCCGATGTTCAAAATTCACAAACGAAGATCCGTCCCTCTAATATGACCATCATGATGAAATACATGTATGAAAAAAATTTAACATGATATGATAATGTTGAGGGCTCGATCCGGACGGTCACTCCCGTAAGTTAAATCCATAAACGCACAGAAACAGTCATTTGATCATCTAAATCATGTGTTTTGGCCGGACCTTCAACACAAAATAGTTTTAAATCGATGAGAAGCAACCAATGGAAGGTCTTGACCCTAAACCTCAAATCCTTAACTAACAAATACCCTAAATATGAATCTCGTCTGGTAAAACAACTATAGCCGATAAATTTAATGTTTTGTCGTCGGCTATAGTATTTAAAATTTTATTTTATTTATTATATCATAGCTGACGAATTTCTTGCGTCATCGTCAGCTATAGCATAATATTTTTAATTTTATTTATTATATCAAACCCTAAAATTGACGAATTTATTGCGTCTTCGTCGGTTATAGTATTTAAATATTTATTTATTTATTATGAAATAGTCGACGATAAATTCCTTTTTTCGTCGGTTCAAATATAGAGGCTAAAACGGACGAGAGTGCTCAGGGTAAAAATTTGATCGGACCAACAACATCATTAACGTCGTGTATGTATAATATAATGAACTGTGTTTCATATTTGATATACCAAACTTTATGCTTTAAAACCGAATATACTCAAATTCATACTAGACCTTATTCTTCTATTCATAAAATTTTCTTTTGGTTATAACTACTAGCATTGATGCCCGCGTCAGGCATGGTTGATTTGATTTTTCTCTTTTTGAAATGACTCGTGGTTGATATATTTTCACCTTAGTATGATAATACTTAATAGTGGCAAAAAGAAAAAAAACTTTTAACATTGATCTATTTGGCTGAGTACCCGAATTAGAAGGAAAACTTGAATTAGAAGTGCGGTTTCGATCGGTTTGATTAGTTATTGTCCAATTTTTTGCTATTTGATTCAATTATTGTGCAATTTTTGTTATTTGATCAATTATGTGCAGTTTTTTTTACCACAAATGTAAATTTCATTCCGGAAAATAGCTGAACAATAATCAACAACGAAAATTTCTAAATTACATGCATTAAGTTATCAATAAATATCAAAAATGGCTTGTAAAAATACAGAAGAGGGGTAAAACCGTCATTAATACTAGTATTAGTATTATGAATATTATTAGTATCATTAATACTAGTATTAGTATTATGAATAATACTTGTCCCATGATCCTAGGTGCCAAGAAAAAAAACCTGACCCTTTTCCTCCCTTTAGACCTAGTATTATATAAATGAATGCTTTCGCCTGCCACTGCATGCTGCAGTCTCATATGCTGCATATGCGTCAACACCATTGATCAGCGTTCGGTCAATGCTTATCTCTACTACCTACCTGTCTCGCGTCTGATTCTCTATCTATATTATTCGCAGGATGGAGATTCCAAGCTGTGTTTCCATTTTAAACCAATATCAGGGACATCATAGTTAATTTACATACAAAAATTGATAATTGATCATCTATCTACAGGGTATATATAGCTGTAATTATTAATCCAGCAACTCTGGCTCTAAAGATTATCTACTTATAATCTTGGCTCGATCCTTTGATGCTGTATGATCTATAAGAATGTGTCTCGTCATCATCATCTCCTGAAAGGACTGGAAGTATATTGAGCCATGCAGCTTGGTTTATACGCAATCTGTACTCTTTAAGAAGCACATTATTTTTCACACAATTAGCTAGGTCACAACCCCAATATTAGGATATCAAAAATTTTAAAATTCAAGACATGATAACTTTACAAATAATTTATACCCTACTAAAGTCACGTTCCGAGTAACTTATTACCAAACCAACGACCGCTTCAAGAAGAGTTCCAACGCCGACAAATAAGCTCCTAAGCTTTCACTCCACAATTCACTGACCATCCCAAACCTACAAGATCAAACCCTACATCATAGATTGGTGTACCGGGTTGTAAACAAACAAACCTGGTAAATTTTTCAGCTCGTATGAGTAAATCTAAATACAAACACGAACTCGTACTCCAAAGATACAAGAGTTCTAAAAAAAGATTTAATAACAAAAGGTAAGGATTAAATTAAACAAGCATTGATTTATATAAAATAAATATAACGATAAAATTATACATTTCCTGCATAAAGATTAGTTCAGAAAAATGTACAGAAAATCATAAAACAAAACAGGGAAATTCCAACAATTAGGGATAGTTCCGGAATTACCCGAAAACACATAAAGCAAGCACAATCAAGCAAACCTAATTCCTAAGCTTACTTATGAGTTCGGCAACACTTAGTCATTCCTCATAAGTAACTCAACAAACTCGTACTTATGGGTTCGTCAACACTTAGTCATTCCCCATGAAGCACCCACACTACTATTACCAACTGTGACCCTACTTATGGGTTCGTCAACACTTAGTCATTTCCCATAAAGTACTAACTACTGTCACCACCTGTGACCCTAACAAACAAAACTCGTGTTTATGAGTTCGTCAACACTTAGTCATTTCCCATAAAGTACTCACACTACTGTCACCACATGTGACTGTAACAAACAAAACTTGTACTTATGGGTTCGTCAACACTTAGTCATTCCCCATAAAATACCCACACTACTGTCACCACCTGTGACCCTAACAAACAAAACTCGTACTTATGAGTTCGTCATCACTTAGTCATTCCCCATAAAGTACACATACTACTGTTACCAACACAACTCTCACCACTAAAGCACAAGTCCTCGGACTAAATCACGGGGCACAACCACTTACTTTACTCTAAGCACCACGCAAAATCTGATACGCATTTCGAGTCATATAAACTTCACACCCGGCACATATACCGTAGGACAACATCGACAACTCTACTAGTCCAAACTTTAGCTCCATCTGATATCTCACGATCATTGAGATTTCAACGTCACCATTGAGATTTCAACATCAACATACGACGACCGACACAAATATCCTTCTTATTTAAATATTGTCTAACAATACTTCATTCTCGATGATGACGTAATCTCAAATCGTTATCACACATTTTTATAGTTCATCGTCGCAAAACCACTTAAAATCGTTTTATAATGAAAATCATTTTAACTTACCAATGAACCGTAGTCGATCAAGTCCATTTATTTTTAAATCAATAATTTGGTTTCCAAGAAAATCAATTTTATAATTTTACGACAGTGAACCATAAATGTAATAATGGTTCCTCCGTGAACCAGGTTAGATAATGCCCATCACATGAGTAACATCTAACCAAGTCGCTCTGTAATATATTAACGACATATTATACTCGTACGGATATATATAAAACTCATATATATATATGTATATATATATATATATATATATATATATTCTCACGAATATTCTCACATAATATTCTATCTGCAACCAAACAATATAATTACGTCGAAATAATTATATAAAACCAAATCAGAACCTCAGTGAGATTTACTCACCTCGAAATCCCGCTGCATCTTCTATCACCACACGGTAAGTCCTCAACACTTGGTCGATCAATAAAACACCTAACAATATATAAAATCAACCTTATTGTCATACAAGAGCAATAAAGACTCGATTTCCAACTGAACGTCACACACCAATCCTCCAAATCAATCATCCACCATTTAAACAAACTCCATCATCTTCAACCACGCCGAAACACCCAACGGATTGACCCTCAGTAGAAACCGAAGGTATATAAACTTCGACAAAACGCTATGCACACAAAACGATAACTGAAACCGGAAAATTATATATCCACGCGCTCGTATCGACGAGTAAATGAAAATGTGACAACTCATTGTCCCTAAGGATGTCAGACGCGCCGCCACGCGCCACCACCCTCAAACCTGTAAACATCACCCAAAAACCACCTACCAACAACCACAACAACTGTAGGAAGCCTATAGAAACAATGAGAACTTCTAGAACTGCCGGACGCGCCCACACCCACAACCACATACGACGGAACATGGGTGTCACGCGCCTCCACCAAAAACACAGAATTTTAACAAACTCCAAACATGAAAGTTGAAGATCGAAGCAAGGGGAAACAACTTTAATGTCTGGAGTTTCGATCAATTTAGACCGGAAGCAACCCAAAATTGCCCCAAAAGGCTGCCTCCAAGCTCAACCGCTCCTGCCGCCGTTTTGAGCTTCAACACCATTGGAGGTCCGCCTAGAACACCAAGGGCTGGTTTGAAACCTCATCACCGCCTCAGCCCACGCCGGAGAACAAGTCGGCTTGGGAACCGAGTTTTGCCGCCGTACTGTTTTCCTTCAGATGCGTAGTTCCAGGCTGAATTGACCCAAGTCGCCACCACAAGAAGGACAACGTCGTCGAGACGAAGCAAACCCGACCAGTTTCGCCACCTGAGGGCGTCGAAATCGGCCAGAAGGTTCGAGTTGGGTCAACCGGGTTTGGGTGGGGTCGGTCAAAAAAGTTTGAAACTGAAGGAGAGCGCGCGCAAGAGGAAAGAGAAGAGAGAAAGAAAATGACCGGTTTTCAAAAATGGAAACACACTCTGACTGTAACTTTTATTTTTAAACGATATCCGACTTACACTTTGTGCATGTCCACGAACTCGTATCGTTGAGCACTACAATTTTTGTGAAAGAATTTTTTCGGGAAACTCGACCTAGCAAAAAGTCAACCTTTGGCCCTTTATGTAAAACGTTTCTGAGCGTTCCTTGACTCCGAACACTTCGGCACTCTTCTCGAAAGTACGAATTCACACCAATTCTACTAATTAATTTCCAAACAATATTAGGAATTAACCTTTGAATTTCTAGGTTATTACATACTCGGAGGTTCTTCAGTCCAACAAGTGAAATTTCATCTAACTGACGTGGTAACATAATAACCATTCATTTCAGTCGAGTTCAAAAATCAAACTGAAAATGAGTGGTTATGATGCTGTCACGTCAGTTTGATGAAATTTCACCCGTTTAATTGAAGAATTTCTTAATTCCTACCTAGATGTGTGTGATTCACTGAGAAAGAAACTAATAGATCTGTAAAATCATGTAATTTACCATATTACAGACTAAACGTTACCAGCACTGCAGCTAGACTGTTAACTTTATCATATCTTCCCTTAGAATCTTCTAATTCTCCAATCATTTGCTTTGAGGAACTTGAACCATGCGATTAATTGAAACATAGATTCTGTATAAAGGAAATCTGAATCAATTCCCAAGGTATATATTTTGCCTTTTCCTTGTTCAAGCATATATAACTCAACAGGTCTCGTGGCCATCCATAACATCGATCAAACTTCATTCTCGGCTTTAGCTGATATATGGTTTTTTATTATCTTGATCAGAATCATTTCCTATACACCGTTTCTTTCACCTTGCCTCTAGCTAATGTGGAATATTAATTATCATGAAGTTCATTCTTAAGAAATAGCCAACATGCACCACAGCTCTTTGATTGTACGTCATGAAATCTTAGACTAAGAAGTTTTAAGTAATTTCATACTTTATTTTCAGAAGCAAACGAACCCTAATTGAACCATATATATTGTATCATTTACATACTTTATTCTATATAAAATAAATTATAAAAAAAACAGATTTTATGTAAAAGATATATATCAGTCTTTCACTTTTTTGTCTCAGTAGTAAAATTGAGCATGTGGATAAAGATTATACAACTACAAAAGACACGACACATGGCATTCCAATAGTACAAGCCAGGGGAAAAGAAGACAACTATCAAGAGAATATTTGATGCGAGTTACCACATATCTAAATTTAAGGTATAACCTTCCCTTATTAGGTTCGAATCTACTTGTAATATATATTTATGTAGACGTATCACGTATGTATGCATGTTTAATTTTTCTTTCCTGCTCTGTCTTCTTGTCGAAGAAGAGAGATTACAATCACTTAATCATTATGTCCACCACAGTTCGATCGTACGTCTACATATATGCATGTCACAATTCCCGAACACTATTGTTAGCTAGGAGAACTCAAAGCTTAAAAGATCGATAGTACGTAATGAGAAAGTTAAAAGTTAAAAGTTAAAAGTTAAAAGTTAAAAGTTAAAAGTTGATGAGTTAGTGGTGTTAGAGTTAGTATCTTTTAAGTTTACAAGACATTAAGTCTTAAGTTACAAGGTATTAAGACTTGATGAGTTACACAAAAAAGTTGGATGATTTTGGAGTTATAGTTTCATGAGTTACAGGAGTTTCATGGATGACCATAATGGTATAGCAACAATGAGGGTTCCTCCTTCAGCCTATAAAAGGAGAGGTCATTTGCTCATTTCATCATCTCATTCATCTCAAGTATCTTCATCCAAGTAGAGAGTGAAGAGTGTCTACTCCAAGTTGAGAGTGTAGTGTAGCAAAACAAGTGTGAGAGAGTGTTTCCTTCAAGTGATGTTCTTGAAGTTGTGTATCTCTTGTGTACCCATTATTTAATAGTGAAAGTTCTTGTTGTTGTTGCTGCTCCGTGGACATAGGCACATTGCCGAACCACGTTATATCCAGTGTTCATTTTCCTTTATCATTTATATCTTTGCATATTTATGATTTGTTGGTTTGAGTTTGTCACTTTCATTATATTATTTTTCCCAACAGAAACATCATAGTCTGAAGACAGGATTATGCCCGGGCCGGGAGTAAGAGAACCCTTCTGTATCCATTAGCAAACAAGAGATCTCAAGAGAAGGAGAGGCATGCCAAATCAAGGACGACTAAGTTGTCTTCTCGAAGACAAACCCAAGTTGGTTAACTTATTTGCGACTAAGTTGTTTTCTCAAAGAACATAGTTGTAGTGAAACGTCATTAACCGAATGTGTGATAAACAATTTAACCAAAAAATGTGCAACGACCAAGACGGAGCAAAAGAGGAAGATGTGATACAAGCCAGGACACACATTCAGTTAATGAGACTCCAACCATAAACAATGCCAACTCATTTGAAAAGCAATCTCAATCCATATGATAACCCGCATTAACTCAACAAAGAAAGCAGATTATTAATCCAAGCCTAGACAGTAGCCTCCAAAGCAATGGCCATTTTTACTAACCCGAAAAACTCCACCACAAACTGCAGGACCTGGATTACCTTTAGTTAGCCCATCAGTGTTGAGTTTAATCCATGAAAAAATTGGAGGGTGCCAAATGACTAATCGTTGAGCAACAATTTTACGAGAAACTGACAGGATTCCTAAGCTCAGCAATAATTGAGAATCCAAAACATCACGGAAATAACCAGGGAGATGAGAAGCAGAAAACATCAACTAAGATTTAATAGAAAGAAAACACACATAAAAAAAGCTTCTTATTATCAAAGCAGAGCTTATTATGTGTTCTTCATATAGCCATGAAAGCAAAAAGGCAACCCGCAAGCCAAACATTCTTTAATTGAGGAGAGAAAGTCTTACCAACGATAGCGCACCATAAGTCCTCAATTGAGTCTTAAGATGGTAAAGAAGTATAAAAAACAAGAGAACCATTACTATACATGCGAAACTAAATGGATGTCTCGTCGTTGAAGCTGTAAAGATCATTACCTCATTAATAAAAGTAAAAAATTAAGAAGGGAAATTCTACGCCAAGTTTTCCATTTTCTCAATCTCTAGCTAGTTCAACTTACGTACTCAACCAAAAATTGAATATATATGAATAGATTAACCTTCATTCTGTTGACGTGAGTCCTAATCCTAGTATGATTAGAAAGTATAATCAAACTAGGATTGTGTAAGTCTTTCTGTGTAATTAGTTTCCTTCTAGGATTACAACTATTCTTATATATAAATAGGACCCTAGAGGCATAGTTTTAGTAGTGGTGTGATGTAGATCGATGAGAGTTCTGATCTTGAGAGCTGGAAGCTATGGTAGATCATAGTAGATCTGTCCTGACTATCTTGACAACCTGAATCTGTTTTGAATCTGAATCTGTCCTGAATCTGAATCCGTCCTGTTCGCATGATTGAATTAACCCTGAATTGAAGTATTCTTTTCTACTTGGTATCAGAGCAGGTTCAATCCTTTGAACTTGCTTTGCATCCTTTGAATCCTGAATCTCGAAGAACACCCAAACTACCACCACAAACCGCTGCGTACCACCACTACCACCATTGAAATCGAACCATCTTGAAACCCTGAATTCCTACAACCCTGAATTGAATTGAAACCCTAAACCATCTTAGAGCCGAAAAACCCTGAATTGAAACCCATAAATCCACCACCACCGAAATCGTTTCCACTGCACCCGAAATCTAAAAACTTGATAACTAAAATCTGTAAATCATGGGAGATATAATTCCAAACCCTAATCATGGAGATGCAGCTGCACCTGAGGCCATAGTCATGACACCTGAACTTTATTACTCAGGGGGAGTTTTATAGTCCTACCTTCAGGGGGAGAGCAAGTATGTAGGAAATTATCTGAATATGGACGAATTTAAAGAGTTGAAGAACCTGGAAAGTCAATTTGGGGCTGGAAACCAAGTAAAAAAACTGCAAGCACACAAGTGGATCTGTCAACCAGACGAGTCGACTCGTCAACTAGCTTACAATTGATGACTCAGGCGACTCATCAATTCCTCCCAGAACAGAGCTAGTCGACCTTGCTTTCTCTAGAATTATTTGGTCTTCTTATGGATTCTGAGAATGAGACGCAGTACTATGATTCCAACGAATATGAAAATAATGATATGGAGGAGGTCTATAACTACGATGATGAACTCATGGAGGATGATGATGATGATGATGAGAACTCTAAGAATGATAGTAGCTATAAGGTGTTGTTAGATTCGGATATGAAGGGCCGTCAGGAAGAAGATATCACTAGTGTAACCTCTTGGCTTTCTCTATCGGATCCTTTTCTATCAAGTGCGTCTCCCCCATAACTGGAAATTGGACTCGTGTCAGGACGCATGGTTTAAGGATGAAGATAAAGTCTGATAAGATGTTGGCTTGTTACCTGTATCTAGATCAGTACTGGTTGTTGAGTCTCTGGACAAGTCTGGAAAAGTGAAGTGTAGGATATGTCTGGAAGCTTGTGCAATCCAGAAGATGATGTCGGCTGGCTGTGGCCATCTTTTTTGCTGGGAAAGCTTCATTGCACGTGTCCATCTTCACCTTCTTAATGGCTACAATGTCCACCGGTTTGTTTATCTCTGGCTTTGTGGACAACACCATAAGTACCTTCACCTAGCTTTTCTCGATCAATATACGCATGTATACTTCTGCAGCCCTGTACATGGTTGTACTTCTTCCTATGGGAACTGCAGGCTCTTCAATCAGAGGAGGATCTTCATCGTCTGAATAAACATTTTGTTGTCTTGTAATCATCCTTCAATTGTGGGTGTGAAGGAAGTTGTTGTGGAAGAGTATACTGAAGTTGACAATGAAAACCTGACGATGATGTATATATGGTTATGGATTACATGTACTATGAGTTCAAGTCTCTAATGGAATCAATGGAGCAGCGATTTAGTATTGGCGAAGTTAAATACCTGATGAAAAGGCTGCTGGAGGGTGTAAAATATCTTCATGACAATTGGATTCTTCACAGGGATCTGAAAACCTCAAAGCATCCTTTTGAACGAGGGTGAATTGAAAATATGAGACCTTGGGATGTCACGCCTGTATGGGAGTCCTTTGAAGCCTTATACTTCCCTGGTGGTCACTTTATTATAGGGCACCTGAACTTCTATTAAGCCAAAAGCAGTACACTACAACAGTTGATATGTGGTCAGTTGGATGTATAATGGCTCAACTTTTGACCAAAGAACCTTGCCCGACACGTCGAAAGGAGGAGAATTGAATACTGATCAACTAGTTGAAGATGTACATGCAAGACCAGTTTCTTCCCCTACATTAACGATCTCTCCTGGCTTGTCATCACCTGAGGGATGCAATCAAAGGAGAGAAGTGGGCCAAAGCAATGAAGGTCGAGATGGATGCTCTCAAGAAGAATGGTACTTGGGATTTGGTTCCATTACCACCTGAAAAAAGACTGTTGGTTGTAGATGAGTTTATACTGTGAAACACAATGCAGATGACAGCAGTCTGAGAGAGCTGGAACTTGAATCTAGTGATTTTGAAGACAACTGTGATGAAGATGATTCTGAATTTGAGAATGAGGTTGAAGCAATTTTCTTAAGAGAGCTGTGCATGAAAATATATAACGAGAGAATGTGATCCTGGAAGTGAACGGAATGCGATTGTCATTCAACAAGCAAACTGCAGATTGTGTAGGAGCTATATTTTACTCCATGATGAAATTGGCATTGGAAGCTCCACATGAATCGACAAGCGAATTGGTACAAGCTGCTTCCAAGGTAATTTCAGAATGGAAACACATGCTCAAGTATTACCTAAGGAGATAGAAGTGATTATGAAGTTTGAAGAAATATGTTTGGAGTCTACGAAGGCAGTTTCGTCCAAACATTTAGCGACTCACTTGACAAGTTGGGCATTCAAGACTTGTATACGCCAATTTGAGGAGGAGTGTTTACGTGAGTCCTAATTCTAGTATGATTAGAAAGTATAATCAAACTAGGATTGTGTAAGTCTTTCTGTGTAATTAGTTTCCTTCTAGGATTACAACTATTCTTATATATAAATAGGACCCTAGAGGCATAGTTTTAGTAGTGGTGTGATGTAGATCGTTGAGAGTTCTGATCTTGGGAGCTGGAAGCTATGGTAGATCATAGTAGATCTGAATCTGAATCTGTTCTGACCTGAATCTGAATCTGTTCTGACCTGAATCTGAATCTGTCCTGACCTGAATCTGAATCTGATTTGTTCGCATGATTGAATTAACCCTGAATTAAAGTATTCTTTTCTACTCATTCTGGCTGCAAAATCAACATGTATACGTACCACGTTTTAGCTGCAATCTCATATATTGAAGGGGTAAGGACGAGCTTCTTGGTCCTATTTGTGACTAGCAATTTCATGTGTATCAGTGTATATATGTCTTCCTATATGTTGGTAAGAGGGGGGCACATATCTATTGGTGCGAAACAAATGGCGTGGGACTAATGTGTGTCTCTTGTCTTTCCAATTTGGTGGATGCATTCATCTGAGTTTGTCCTAGCCTTTTCAAATACGACATGATCTCATTTCTGGTTGTTATAATGTCTCTTTTCTGTTTTTGAACCATTGCCTTCAACATTCCTACCTAGTAACCAATAAGTCGATCGAATACCAGCTCATCCGATCATCAATTTCAGATAAAATTGTGTTTCCCAAATTAGGGTTTGACCACCCAGAAAAATATAGCTTCCCCTTTCAGCAGCCAGAACGTGCTTCTTGTCAAAGTGGTTTTGTATGCAAAAATCGTGTTTCGCATTTACAGGACCAAGTAAGCTTCCAGAGATAAAATCTTTTGGCTTAGCCAATGAATTTGGTACCTAATTGTGGAGTTGATGAGCATCGTTTATTTTTTGGTGACATGGTGATGATCACACTCACGGGACCATTCACATGCTCATCCACAACCTATTAGTGTCTAGCAGCTACTTCAACACATAATTGGTGCAAGGAAGATCGAAGAAATTAGTTTTATATATAGGACTCATAAGCTTGTACAATCATACATGCACTTTGGGCATTCTGCACTAATTTGGTGTACAGTAAAAAGGATGTGTAATTAGGTTAAGTATTACTCCATTAGTTAGCTAGCTAGTAAGACATCTTCTCCCTAAAATGCCTTAATTTTGTTCTGTTTTTTTCACTTCTAGACATATATAACCTAATCAGCTATATATATATATGACTCTTTCACTAAGGGATCAATTTTTGACATATATGAGAGTTTGGGGATTACATCAACATTTTGATCACATATCAACATCTTCACCGTTCAATATTTAGATGCATATATGTAGATCATCCCTATAAAATTTCATCTAATTTGGTAATCGTTAAGGCTTCGAACTAATTGAAATAAATTGACAGATCAAATCTGCCAAACCTAAAACGTTCTTGCTTTAACATTTAATTCACAGTTTTGAGCACCTTAACAATTACGAATTTGGATGAAATTTTGCCGAAGTGATCTACTCATGTAGAACTACATATTGAACGGTGGAGATGTGATTTTGTGATCAAAAAGTTGGTGTTAACCATGATCCCTCATATATGTCAAAAAATGATCTATTATTAGAAGGGGCTGATATTACTACCAGAACAGAGTGTTTGGGCGACGAAGCAATTTCGTCGCCCTGTTAAAACATTTTTTCGCCCAAGATCTTAGGGGACGAAGCGTCGTCGCAAGAAGTCTGTCGCCTAAGATCTTAGGTGACGAAAGAAATCCCTGTCATCGCCTAAGAGTGAGACCTTAGGCGACGACCTTAAGTTAAGGCGACGACACACATTTTGTTGTCTAAACAGCCATCGTCGCTTAAGAGTCTCGCTCTTAGGCGACGAAACTGGCGTCGTCGCCTAAGATCTAGACTCTTAAGCAACGAACAATATTTCGTCTTAAGATCTAGACTCTTAAGCGACGAAAAATTGTTCGTCGCTTAAGAGTCTAGATCTTAGGCGACGACGCCAGTTTCGTCGTCTAAGTGTTCTACCTTGGGCAACGATAGGTGTATATTAGTCACCTTATATTGTGATTGCAAATAAATGATTTCTCTATTGTGTTTAGTTTCTTATGTTGTGCAGAGGTCTGTCAAGAGGAGGGTTGACGCGCAGCACCCAATAACAAACCACAACTACGAAAAGGTGTTAGTGCATGTGCCTTGTTCTTCCTTCCATAGTTACCACTTATTTTATGGCCCCCACCCCCTACTGTGACTATAGTTGGAATGTCAACGCTGATAAAGTGGTGTGCTTCTGACATAGATTGGCATTCCTGTGCTTAGAGATCAGTCAAGAAAGATAAAGGGGAGAACATTATTGACTTTGGGCTAACCTTTTGTGAGGTATCGGGAGTGGGCAATGCTTGTGTGTTGTATAGGTAGCTTATTTGGCTTTAATTTTGTTCTCCGTTAAAGTGGGCAGTTTATATTTGTAATTGCAGCCCGATCTCTTAGGCGACAACATAAGTATTTCGTCGCCTAAGGTCTCTTTTAGGCGACGCCGGCCACATTTTTTTCTTATACCCTACCTCTTAGGCGACGACATAAGTATTTCGTCGCCTAAGAGGTAGGGTATAAGGAAAAAATCTCTCTCCGCCTCCCTAACACCAACATCATTTCTACAGTTTTCACTCCCGCACTCCCTCTCCCTCTCAGAATAGTTTCAAATCGACGAGACACATCCATCGGTATAAAAGTTTTACAAAAAATAACCACCCGAGATAGGGCTACACATATGGAGAGATATGGTAAAATTGCGTTGACCCCAACAACCGTCATCGAGACTTTACCGAAATACCGTGATTTTTCAACCGTAGACGTATTTCACCATTCTAGTCGTATCTTATTTCACGAATTTTTTGCGTTTGAGGCCTCTACATATAGTTTGTATTAAAAACGATACTTGAACTCCACACTTGTATAAACAAGTGATACAACATTAGTAGGTATGTTTTGATTTTGATGATCGATCATGAGAAACGGAAAACCGACCATAAGATATGAGTACCATCATGAATTATGTGTGTGAGAAAAAATTCAAGTCCATCCGACAACGTTAAGTGCTCGATCTGTATGGTCAAACTGTGCGGTCAAACCCCTAAACTGACGGAAACGGCGATTCGACCCTCTAAATCACGTAATTTGGCTGGACCTTCAACTGAGAATAGTTTCAAATCGACGAGGCGCATCCACTGGTATAAAAGTTCTACCAAAAATAACCACCTGAGATATGGCTACATATAGGGAGAAATACGGTAAAATTGCGTTGACCCCAATAACCGGTATCGAGACTTTACCTGAATACCGTGATTTTTCAGCCGTAGACGTATTTCACCGTTCTGGTCATATCTTATTTCATGACTTTTTTTGCGTTTGAGACCTCTACATATAGTTTGTATTTAAAACGATACTTGAACTCCACACTTATATAAACAAGTTATACAACATTAGTAGGTATGTTGTGATTTTGATGGTCGATCATGAGCACCATCATGAATTATGTGTTTGAGAAAAAATTCAAGTCCATCATACAACGTTAAGTGCTCGATCCGTACGGTCAAACTGTGCGGTCAAACCCCTAAACGGACGGAAATGGCGATTCGACCCTCTAAATCACGTAATTTGGCCGGTCCTTCAACTGAGAATAGTTTCAAATCGACAAGACGCATCCACCGATATAAAATTTTTACCAAAAATAACCACCCGAGATAGGGCTACACATAGGGAGAAATATGGTAAAATTGCGTTGACCCCAATAACCGGTATCGAGACTTTACCTGAATACCGTGATTTTTCAGCCGTAGACGTATTTCACCGTTCTGGTCATATCTTATTCCACGACTTTTTTTGCGTTTGAGACCTCTACATATAGTTTGTATTTAAAACGATACTTGAACTCCACACTTATATAAACAAGTTATACAACATTAGTAGGTATGTTGTGATTTTGATGGTCGATCATGAGAAACGGAAAACCGACCGTCAGATATGAGCACCATCATGAATTATGTGTTTGAGAAAAAATTCAAGTCCATCCTACAACGTTAAGTGCTCGATCCGTACGGTCAAACTGCGTGGTCAAACCCCTAAACGGACGGAAATGGCGATTCGACTCTCTAAATCACGTAATTTGGCCGGACCTTCAACTGAGAATAGATTCAAATCGACAAGACGCATCCACCGGTATAAAAGTTTTACCAAAAATAACCACCCGAGATAGGCTAGTCACCTAAAGTTTTTTAAAAAAATTGTCGCCTAAGAGGATCACTCTTAGGCGACGAAAGGACGTCGTCGTCCAAAGTTTTCGGACCTTAGGCGACGATATGTTTGTCGTTGCCTAAGAATGACCCTCTTAGGCGACGAGAAAGATGTCATTGCCTAAGAGATACCCTCTTAGGCGACGACGGTTAGGCTTTAGGCGACGAAACTTACTGTCGTCGCCCAAGACTGGACCTTAGGCGACGAAGGAATGGTCTTAGGCGACGATTTCAGTTTTCATCGCTTTAAATTTTACCTTAGGCGACGATTTTTGGCTACGACACATATTTTCGTCGCCTAAAATTCCTCTTAGGCGACGAAATTTGCTCTTCGTCGTCATGTTTCGACTCTCTTCGTCACCCAATTGCCTTTTTTGTAGTGTGTGTATATATATATGCCTTTTTAACAGAGAGTCTTTTCAAATATAGGGACTAGATATTTTAGCAGCATTGCCTTCGCTATATATACATAGTTACTACATAAAATGTGGATTAATTCGATCAATCGGTCTGTTTGTCTAATATTCTTCGCAGATCAGCGTCATACATATTGAGCTATCCATATCAAAGTTGACAAATAAATAACTGGTGATTATTACCTTCTAAGGTTTATGACGTTTTCTCAGTCAAATTGAAAGTACGTAGGAGTGCTGCAATGATGAAATTCGTTCTTAAGCTTAGAAACGAATTTCATCATTTTGACCCACTTCCCGATTGAATTTCCTCAAACTTCCTTTTATACATATCTATATCATCTTGTGTAGATCATCTCTGCAAATTTTCAGCCAATTTGGTGATCAGGAAGACCTTCAAACTTAGGTTACAAAAAAGATGGACAAACTGGACAGAATTCTGTCCGTCAGTTTTGTAACGCAAGTTTGAAGGCCTTTATGATCACCAAATTGGCTGAAATTTTGTAGAGATGATCTACACAAGATGATATAGATATGTCTAGAAGGAAGTTTGAGGAAATTCGATCGGGAAGTGGGTCAAATGATGAAATCTGTTTCTAAGCTTAGGAACGGACCTCCGCTCCTGATCCAGACTGTATATATATATGACCTGATAATGGATAATGAGTAATGACAAATTCCATATATATAATAGCAGTATTTTGTGACCAATATGATTAGTTGATTGCCACCATCATCATCGTCTTTATGAAGGGATCATAAGTTTTTTTTTTCTCTCCTTTTTTTTAGTTATATATTTTCTGTTTGAATTGCCGACCTCGCGAAGGAGGGTTTATATAGAGGGAGCCAATAATTGAAACAATATATAGCTGGTCAAATTCACCATAGGAAAAGATGATGAAATAGTGGTGGGTGCGTGCTACATCAGCTCACCTCTACTTATAAATAGAAACAGAACGGAAGCATAGGGAAGCACACAGTAAGTAGACTGACGATAACACTCATAACAGTACGTAAGTAGTATCCGCGGTTATATAGAGTAGTATGGTGCTAAAGATAGCTGCAGAAGATTCACCGTCAACAGCGACAGTTGATGATGAAGTGGTGGTGGTGGTGAGGGAATACAATGAAGAAAGTGATAAGGTGGCGGTGGAGGAGATGGAGAGGCTGTGCGAAATGGCTGGGCAGCGCGCGGGGGGAAAGCAGCCTACTCTTGTCACTGATGTCATGGGTGACCCCAAATGTCGCATCCGCCATTTCCCAACCCACATAATGCTGGTAATATAAGACTACAATCTACTCGATCTACTTGTGATCCTTTTCATCTAACTTTATAATCACTTCGGGTTTCGAATGTTGAGACTTGACACAGCAGAATTCTGGATAATGTAATTGACCATATATGCAGGTTGCAGTGTACGGAGAAGAAAATGAAATTGTAGGTGTCATCAGGGGTTGTGTAAAAAAGGTAACAGGAGGTAATTCAGTGTTTGTAAAGCTGGCTTATATTCTCGGACTAAGGGTTTCTCCCATGCACAGGTCTCTCTCTCCCCCTCTCATCACCATTTCAGTAATACTTCAATACGTACTCTTCCGTAGTTCTGTCACTGTTATGAAAGCTTAGCCCTAAACAATTTATATTATCATGGTAATACTAATGTTTCAGCATCTTTTGCTCGGTTAGCACTGAAGGTAAAAGACCTTCAGTTCATTCCATCATTCACTTTCTGTTACGTACCCCTGCATGCGTTCTTCTTCTTATCGATCCCTATATATTTTCTGGTTTTTGTGAACCCTGTGTTGCTAGTCGTCCTCTGAGGGCATTTTAGCTACCACAAATCCTCTCTCTCTCAAAGAAAGAAATTGGAAGTGATCGAAAGCTAGCTAGAAAGGGAGAGTGTTGGAGAGGATTCTAATGCCATTCATTCCCGCCCCACAGAAAATAAACTGTGCAGATCGAGCTACATAAAGAGATTAGATTCTCACATAAAAGAGAGAAACCAGATATATTCCCTACTGAACCATGCAACTAGGTCGCTTCTGTCCACAGGCGTTGATATATTCCCTACTGAACCAAACAAATCCAATCTATTTGGGATATATAGAATGCAGCATCTTTAGCTCAACAAACCAATAAGCTTTGAATGCTTTTCAGTTATTCTCAAACTGGGTGTCCGAGGAGTTTCTCGTTGTAATTTTCCTTTAAAAAAAAACAATAAGCATTGGAACATATATGTGTCGTTATTTTATATATCCTTCTAATGCAGACCAAAAGAAATAGAACAAAGAAAACTATTCGTGTTACTGTAACACTTGCATTGTTCCTCATCCACACAGTCCCACCCACCATTGCTCCCTTGCTTTTCACACATTCTGGTTCCCCTTTATTTTGTTTTCTTCCTCCTATTCAATTTCACACCATGCAATAATACATTGCAATCAAATACTTTTATGGAATTCTAATTGTGGATTATTTATTTATGAGAAATTCTCTTTTGATTTCTTATTGTTCATGACGCATGCAGGAGGCTTGGCATTGGTACAAAACTAGTGAACTATTTAGAAGAATGGTGCAAGCAAAAGGGAGCAGAATATGCATACATGGCCACAGACTGCACCAACGAGGCTTCAATCAATTTGTTCACACTCAAGTGCTCATACCAAAAGTTTCGCACACCCACCATCTTAGTCCAGCCAGTTCACGCCCACTACAAACCAATACCATCCACCATCGCCATTGTTCGACTACCCGTCGGCCTTGCCGAGTCGATCTACCGTCAAATCTATGCCAACTCTGAATTCTTCCCGGAAGATATAGAGGCCATTTTATCTAGTGCCCTAAATCTAGGCACCTTCCTGGCCCTGCCCAGAAAATACTTTCATAAATGGGAACCTAAGAAAAGCACTTTCCTCCCTACAAGTGCGTTTGCCATCCTCAGCGTTTGGAACACTAAACAAGTGTTCAAGCTACAAGTGAAGGGTGTGTCCAAGTTGACACAGGCATGTTGCGTGGGAAGTAGACTATTGGATGCATGGCTTCCATGGCTGAGGCTGCCTTCATTTCCAAACGTTTTCAAGCAGTTCGGGGTGTATTTTATGTATGGCTTACATGCAGATCAGGGCAAGCAAGGGTTGAGGTTGATGAAGGGTTTGTGCAACTTTGTGCACAATGTGGGAAGAGATGACCGTGGATGCGCTGCCGTGGTGGCAGAGGTGAGCCAGAGAGACCCTGTTAGAGAGGCTATCCCTCATTGGACAAAGCTTTCATGGGCTGAGGATATGTGGTGTGTCAAGAAGCTCACAGAAGCCAAGCAAGGACCGTCGTCACCATCGGATTGGATTAACTCTCGACCATCTTCACCGATGATATTTGTTGATCCTCGTGACTTTTAACATGGGGTACGGGTCATGATGATGTTCTTAGTAGTAGTATGTATAATCTACACAGAATGTCCATCAATTGTTCATAGTCTGCTTACATCTTAATATCTTATAATTAGTTCGGTACCGGTAATCTTTTTCTTCTTTTTTTGAATAAGCAGTACCGGTAATCTTAAGATCCGAATTAAAATGAATGAATATCTCATAGCCAATAGTTTCTATCAACATTTTTTGGTGCAGACACACATGTTTGGCACGGGAAAGCTTAGTGGTAAAGGTTAATTTGTTCTCAATTTAACAAAGCTTAATTAGCTAGCCAGGTAAGATAATTCAATTCAATAAGATATACCTTCTAACGTCTTGTCATGAAAGATCTAAGTAAAAGAAACGTTGAAAGAGATGAATGCTACATTATAGGTAGATATTCTCATTGAGTAAAAAATGTAAGGTTACAAGTGTATATGTAGGTAGGTTAAAATTTGAAAGACTTAACTACCCTAGAGTAATACACTCCTATAATCCTAATAATATGGTCACTATTAGCATCATTCTGTTCCCATGTGGTTAGCATCATGTTTCACATAGATGACCATCCAGATATCAATAAATACGTCTTTTACACCACTACGAATGTAATTCTAAGTCTCCTATGATGCGTTGCAATCTAAGAAATGGGTTGCTTCCAGTTTTGTGTTTTCACTTACATATTGATTCATCAGATGATGCTTATATAGAAGTCACGTAGCTGAATTTAACCGTGATATTAATTGGTTCCTGAGTGACTGAGGATTATGCAAACCTTGCAATAATATAGCATCTATTGTAGGTAAACCTTGCCGTCGGCAAGAAGTCAGCAATGAGAACAGCTATACTCGTTGGCTCATCACATTGTGGACGCTTTAGCAAAACTGGAAAACCTGGAGAACTCATTGTGTAAGAGAGCCTGCGGATTTCCTTGTTCAACCTACAGATGGGACAATCAGGGAGGTATAAGTATATTCCAAAAAAATTGGCCAGTTAATTTTAAGGACCTTACAAGTAAAGAGAGAGTCAGTCACATCACATAGCATATATTTCTTTCTCTCAGTTGGAATATTGCAGGATTTGTTTCATTTTAAATGGTTTCCCTCAACGGCTCAACTATAAGTCAGAAAGTATTCATCATTGGGGAAGTAATCAAAGTATGAAACACATGCCACATGAACAATTCAATACAGTTTTCACTATTATTTCAAACAGTTCATTTATAAGTACACAAGGGTACTGAAAAACCCATATGACTTGCCAGGACACCATGATCGAGGATCAGGACATTATCCATATTCAGAACGGTGGAAATACGGTGAGCAATGGTGATAACTGTCATGCCTCTGCATTCACTAGATAAGGCTTTCTGTAAGGTAGATGCTGTTTGAGTGTCCACATTAGCTGTGCATTCATCCAAACAAAGGACCTGAAAATTTAGTGTCAGTCTGCATCTGTAATTAAAATAAAAAAATCATCCCTAACAGGAACCATGCAGCAGAACTTCTCCTGCTTAACCGCACCCAAATTAAGTCCACTGATATATCTGTTGCCAGGCCAAACTGCGTCTATTTAAGCGGTAAAATTGTGGATTGATTAGAGATTTAGAAAGCATTCTCCATTTAGATTCTCAGGATAACAGTACAGATGTAAATTTGAATTAAGTGCACTTTAAGAAATTATAGTTTGCTCAAGGAGAATAATAAAAGAAGCGATGAGGTCAATATCTCTCAAATCTAGAAGTTCAAACAAAGCACTTTAACAAGATTGAAATGGTTGTGAACGCCACTAGGGTACCACTGATGCATATTAAATGGATCCTTGGTAAAACAAAAAGTACAACTTATCCGTACAGAGTAATAAGGAAAGTACTTCTTAGAAACAAGAAAACTTTTGTGTAAAATTGAACAACTTGGATGTTAGTGCTTTGATATATAAATTGCAATTCAAAGTGGTAATTTTATTGTGCTCCTCTTCAAGCATAATTGCAATCTTTGTTAGTTTAGAAAATGTGGAACATCTGACCTTCGAAGATTTGAGTAGTGCACGTGCAAGGCAAAGAAGCTGCCGTTGTCCTACAGAAAAGGACATCCTAGATTCACTTAGATGAATATCTAAACCTCCTGCTGCTTCTACTTCCTCTTTGACATGGCATCTCTCCAAAGCCTTCCAAATTTTATAGTCATCATTCAGCCTGAATGGATCCAGATTGTCCCTACAAATTAGGATGACATACATGCAGATTTACTGATTAATATTATAGTCAAAGTAACCAAACAAAGTGTATCACAGGTCATAGGCTTTTAACTATCAGAAATTATAAGAACCAGCATTAGTATCAAATGAAAATAAAGAACCTTAAGTACATGACACTACAACCACCTTAATGATCCTTCAAATAAAAATGGAGTTTGAGGAACAACAGAGAAATGCCCACGAAGATCCCTGATAGGAGCAGTAGCTATGTTTATATCATCCACAATAATATAACCTGTGCATATTGGTGTGAGGCGGAAAAGAGCATTCAAAACACTAGATTTTCCAGCTCCCGTCCTTCCAACAATACCAACCTGATTATTAATCAAAGAAAAATGAATAGACAACCAAATGAACTTTGACAGACAAACACATAATCATTGAAATAAATTGGACAGGATGAATTCAATATCAGATACTGTCTGCTCTTACATGCATCCCTCCGTCAATAGTAAAACTAATATCACAAAGTGCAGCTGGAAGAGATGGCTTGTATCTCAAAGTAACGTTTTGGAATTCAATCCGTCCTTGATATGGCCAATTGCAGTTCAAAGATTGAAGTCCATGAACTTCTTGAGGAACCTCCATATACTGTTAAGTGTTAACTATAAGTCATAAGTAATTTAGTAGGAACATAAATTAAACAAAGATTTCATCTTTGCACCTCAAGAGCTCTTTCAATGGAAACCATTTCTTTCTCTGTTTCAGTGAAACTTGTCAAAAAGCTTCCCAGTAAGTTCACAACTGGAGCTGCATAAGATAGAGCCAAACCGACCTATAACAGAATGCAAAACCATCAATTCTCAATTCAATTAGGATAAGAGAGAAATGATAAAAAGACTTCAGCGTAGCCTATGTCTTTGTCTTTTTTCACCCCTTAGGAGCAAGCTTTATGTCAAATATATGAAGTTCAAAAGAACTTACCAGCCCTGGGGTACTGAAACCAATTGGTAATCCACCATGAGATCCAAGAACAGCCATAATAGCAACAAATGAGATGACAAATGCTGCTAACAACTGAAAGAGCATCTCATGTTAGTTAAAAAAATGTTATGATGAACTCTTATCAGCTAAGTACACTATCCCAAAAGTTGAAGCCGTTAGGATGTGGGCTTAAAATTATTGTATATTCTAAAGCTCCCCCTATAACAGGTACCCCGCTACTAGAGCTGACCATAGGGGTTGACTCATTTTGCAACATCAAGGATTAGAGATATCTGTGGTTTTACCTCTGCTTTTAATAGGTTCTGTTCATTCTATCTCTGGTAAATTCAAAAAGACTACACATACCACTGTTCTCTTTAGCAAAAACATCTTAAGCACTATACATAACCAACCATATGCTCTTAGAAAGAACTATGAGTTGCAACTAAACTCGTACCCAATTTTCTTTAGATAATAGGAATATACTTTAAATGTATGCTACTTTGGATTTGGTTTGGCTTAGTAAAGTATTTATTAGATACACGGTTATACCTGAAGACGTAGAGAAAGCCACAAACTTGCGTTTAACTCTGTGTAGGAAGTTTGTTGATACAATTTCACCTGGTCAGTGAATCTGGCCAAAAAGAAGTCCTGTGCACGACCAAAGCAAAGTTAAAGAACCACCAGATGCAAGAAGCTTAAGCTGTGACAAAGTGGTTCGACAATGTATGTCAATGTATTATCCTCTTACAACCTCCCCCCCCAGGAAGGATCGGAAATTTCTAAGTCAAGGTCTCATACATAAAACCTCCTACAAGCAGAACTTTAAACTCTTATACCATGTTAGAGAACCCCTAGACTAGAAAAGCTCAAGATGTTAGCAAGTTAATACTTCATCAGTCACATAATAAATATAACAAAACAAGGTGACGTTGGTAGTTCGCAAACAAAGGCACAATTTCCACTCTAAAAACAGTAAGAAAAAAAATAAAAGATGTGTTATACTAAGGTAATAGAATAAGTTTTATCATTCTAGTGATACTTTGAAATGAATACATGAAGTGAGACCACAATAGTACTTCAATTGGCCCAAAATTTGTGATGTTACCACTACTTTCACTAGGGCCATTACGAGCTCTCCCAACCTTGCCTCTAGCACCCTTCAATCAGTTTCAATTTCCCCAGGCTAGTTGGCTGGAACTACTCAAAATTCATGACAGTGGTAACCTATGTCTCCTTAGAACATATCAAGTCTTGGGTGGTGGTAGTGCACCTTTGTATGTGCATGGGCACCCATAGGTTTTTCTATTTTTTGGCCCTTTAAAGCAACTGTTCAATCTAACCCAATGGATGAACAATGTTAGTTGTTACTTCATTCAGTTCAAGATCTACCTCAGACTTGAACGCCCGTATAGTTGATGATCCATCAAGTGTCTCTGTGAAGGATGAATATATGGGAGATCGAGATACACTGTCCAGCCTTCGCAATTCTCGAGATGTTGACCTGTAGAAGAACTGTAAAATTTGGCTAGTTAGAATAAGTGTAAAGTTTTTCATTGATCAGGCAGCTTTAACTTTAATTCTAGTTTAAAATGATTTCTCACAGATTGATAAGATCTTAGAGATCAGAGAAGCAATCTATCATATTTGTAGGTCTAATCAGACTAACAGTGGGCAGTTTGAGATTTAACTGCCAAATTTATGCTTTAATGGTCCAACCATGGGAAATCATGTCGGTTTACCATACTTCCCCAATGGATAAGTATTAGCAATTTAGCATGCAAGTCAAAATTGTCAAATACAGTTCTTTGATAGATTGCTTAATATTTTCTAATGAATAATCAACATCAAAGAGTTGAAGCACAAAATGTGAAGTTCCCAGAAATCGGAAACTTGGGACTTTCCATTCACATTGAAAAAATTAGTTCTGCAAAAACTTCATATTAAAGTTTCTGCTCCTTCAATTATTATGCAGTTGCCTAGAATGGAAAGTTTCAGCAAAAATTAGTTTGCCCCTAAACTTTCCATTCACCAAGCTTAATTGTTGTTTACTAAAAAAAAGATATACTCAGATGACAATTTGGGAATATCAAGGGTCATTAGTTAGTCTACTATATACAGAAGTTTGTATGTTGAGTCAGTGAGTTTTAAAAATGTATTTTTTTTCAGAGTCCACTGATTCTTTGGCATTTGGATAACTGATAGTTCTCATCCTACTGTGAAGGATCACTCTATTTCCTCAGATAACACATGAAATAGAGTGAAGATATTGTTATAGTGACACATTAATATCAAGTATAATTTTTGACATATGGTTTGAAAAATTTATATCTGCACCCTGGCTCTGTCGATGAAATTAAACAAAAGACATGAAGAGTACCTGAAGTTTGGTGTAGATATACCAAAACGGCAATAGGAAAAGCAAGAAGAAGACCTAGACATTGGCATAAACTCTTTAGGAAAACATTGATAGAAAAGGACAAAAAAGTACAAAATTCTAAAGAAAAAGTTTAGAGAAGAATAAGTTTGATCTTCAAAACTCTACACTATACCTGAACATATGACAAAACTATTGCAATTCCCAGAAGGCCCACAAAATTGGCCAGGAGAATGTTAAGCATGAAGGGTAGAGAATCATCAATTGTGTATAGATCTGAAGATAGCCTACAAAATAAAAAGAATAAGTAGAAAACTGAAGTGCAGTTGATAAATGAGGAACAACGGAAAGGAAATCTAACCTGTTTAGTATCCTTCCACCTGGTGTCTGATCAAAGAATTGAACAGGCGCATTGATAAGCCTATTCAGCAGGGTATTATGCACCTTAACTGCAGCTCTTAAACCTCCATACGCAAATGAGAAGGCTCTCACTAATGTAAGAATTGAATTTGCAGTGCAAAAGAGACACAGTATAACCTGTATAATTAACATTTTAAGAACAAAAAAGAAAAACATCTAACTATAAAAGGTAAGCTCATCATTTAAACCTTCAACCGAAAACAGTAAATGTAGTTACACAGTAAACCCGACCTTAGTTGAACAAGATTTGTTCTAAAGATCGTACTTCTGTATCCTTGACAGAATTACATTGTACTATGCCACAATCCAAGAAAAAATATACATGCAGATATTGTTTAGCATTATATGAGTGATAGACGATAGGGAGAGAAGTCAGAGAACCATGGAAACCATTGAAAGAATATTTGCATCCTAATGTTTTCTTGTTTCCTACTTCTAAATTTTAATTACGCCTTTAACAGTGTTGACCAAAAACGAAACTACACCATTAAAAGACGGCTCTAATGACAATTGAAAACATTTTTTTTCTTTTGCAAAATCCTAATAATTAGTGGAAGAATGACAAATCTGGAATCATTCATTGGATTCTTTTGTTCATCATTGACTACAAAAACAAGAACTACAGGGATCCAAGTAGAATTTAGCCAAAATCAAGGGAAAAAGATTAGAGACAGAAAGTATGACTTAGTTCCTAGTTATACTACAAATTAATTCTTCTTATACGACAACCTGCTGATACAAGTCTGTGAATTTGATAAAATTGTCTTGCAAAAGCCTGTTAATTTATCTTTTGAAGTCTTTTACTATTTGAAAAACTGTATACGGACTCTGGAAGAAGCTTTCAATCCATCTGTTTCAAGGAAATAACAAGATCATGCCCTAATATAGAAGACATGGGTAGCGGTGTACCAGATAGAAGGATGTAGAGTATCCTTCCTGACTACTTCTTGTTGCATCAACCCAATATGACAGCCACAGATCATTTCCATTACGAGAAGCTTGCATTAGGATTGCTGATAGAAATATTATAACAGATATGAACCAACCAGTAAAGGCGGCATAATTCCTGCAAGAAAATAATGCAAAACTAAAATTAGAAAACCCAAACTATATCAACAGCCACAACAAAATTTTCATTTATGCAATATCTGACATGAAGGGATGTTACCCAAAAACTTCCCAAATAAAAATAAAAGTAAATGACAAACAAATCATCAAAAGAAAGTAATAAACTAATAGATGGTAAAAATGTTGATAATAGTGTTAATTTGCAAAAATTTTACTCACTTGTAGACAGAGAGTTCTACTTTTCCCTCTTTCCGTGCCTCAGCTTCAATAATATTTTGACTTCCTTCTGAAGCAGGCACAATATCTTTCTCTATGGGAGGGGTTTGTTGGTCTTTTCTGAGGGTACCTGCAGCTCCATTGCACCCATTTCCTTCATTGAGTGAGATTTTATCAAATTCATTCAGTGGAGAGAATGCTGAATATAAAGAAGCTGGCAGACAAGCAGAACGTCCCACCCACTTCACATGTCCCTTTTCCATAACAACAATTGTATCAGCAGAAGATATTGCCTGTACCATAAAAAAACACAGTTTTCAAAGTTCCAATAAATGGAGGTATACACCGCACAAAACACTAAGTTTCTCCTTGGCTCCTTGCCAATCTACTCGGCATTTGGCTTCCTGAATAATACAATAATACTAGCAACAAAAGGTTTGAATCTAGAAAATCGGACAGCAGCAAATCCATAGAAAATGAAATAAGAATAACCCACTTGGAAAGCTGGAGTTTATATTTACCACAATATGAAAAAAAAAAACAAAAGTAGCTGTCATATCAGACTATTACAAAATTAAATTTATAGATTCTGCAGAGAATTCCAACCCCATATATTGTCTTAAGTTGATAATCACATTCTCATACAACTAAATTGGTATGAGCTTTTAAGGTTCTGATTTACATTCAAACTGCATTACTCGTTTATGTACGAAATTTCAAAGACTACTGAGAAATGTCATCTTAATGATATTTCTATGTTCAAATTAAGTAAACTGTCCAAGTGATTGTTCTATGTTCAAATTAACTAATAAAAAAAGGGAGAACAAAATGCAATCAGGAAAGAAGAGATAACCTGAACGTTATGCGTACAAAGCACACGAGTCTGTTGGTTCATCAGTGGGCCCAAAATTGCATTGTATAAAATATAACGAGCAACTCTTGCATCAACTGCGCTGAGGACGTCATCAAGAATAAACATATCGGAGCCATTATAAATAGCCCTGCAATTCCACAATGTCCAAATACAATCAGTCAAAAAAAGAACTTGGAAGGAAGGACAATGCGGGATTGGAGCTGATTCCTAGCTAGACACATTTGGTAGAGTGTTTAAGTAACCTTGCCAGAGCAATTCGAGCTCTCTGTCCACCTGACAAGTTGACTCCCCTTTCTCCCGTATATGTCATGTCACCACCAACCATTATTGAAATATCAACATCTAGAGCACTTGCCTCTAAAGTATCCGAGTATCTATTGATAAAAATGACAGTTCACAGTTAGTAAATTGGATAAACATTCCCCTTAAAGATAAGTATAAAAATCTTATCTGCTTCACAGAAAAATGAACAATCATGTTCCTAATTAAAAGGTGAAGGCCTGGCTACCCGATATTGTTGAGTCAAAGATCTCCTAAGCATAGCTATTTCCTAGCTCAGCTGTATGTGATTGGATTAATAACACCCTTAAAGTCTTGACTTTATATCCAAAAATCCAGTTCTATGATTAGTCACTTTTATTTTTTAATTGTCGCAGTATTTTAAACCTCCATATATGAGTATTGCTTTAAAATGATTGAAATTTACTGTATTTCTAAACAACCAAAAGTAGAAATCCCCAACATTTTACTACGTTAGACCCAAACAGTTTAGTAGGATCCTAAAGTGTGGATACCAAAAATGTAAAATCCAAGGAAATTATATGACTACTGGAACATACAGTTAGAAATTATTGATTTCTTTTTGAGGGAAAGGACGGATATTACATTATCACGCAAGTTCATTATTCAATAGAATCATACCTTTTGGGATCATATTGCTTTCCAAACAGTATATTGTCACGGACTGTTCCTGACAGAATCCATGGGACCTGCAATCTCAAATCAGAGGCAAGCTTGATGAAATTATATTTCTCGAGAATTGAGGTCCACAATCATCACTCGGACTACTCTACAAACCTGTGGTACATATGCTATAGATCCACAAGAGTATACTGATCCATGGACCAGCTGCATTTCACCCAATATGGAATTTAACAACGATGATTTGCCTGAACCAACCTGAGAAATGGTAAATGCAATAGATGTTAAATTAATTTCTATATGCCAGAAGAAAGGTTTATATGAATATTTCAATATTCAAAAGAAACTTTTCATTTATCTACGTACTATATTGTGTTATTATTTACAAATGTGAAAGAAATTTCTTGCCTTAGCCAAAGCCTCAATTTTCTACAATGGTAAGGGAGTATTGCCTAATTGCTATAAAAATCCATCAGAGAACTGCACCATAGGGATAGTAAGTCTAAACTATTATCAGTATTTAACAGTGAACATATATAAGATACCTAGACTTGGTCATTGTTCTTGCCTCTTAAGCACCAAATTGCATCATCACAACCTTTATTACATAAAGTAGGACAACTACACTCTAGTCCTCGCAGTTTTCAGGTTTCACATGGAGTTGGTGGGAGATATTTAATGAAGTACACAATTGATCTTGTCTTAATGTGATCATAAAAGATGGTGAAATTAAGCCTATTCCCTATTGCCATTTAACTAGCGGATGATGATGAAAAGGAATCCTATATGAGATACTCCACAAGAATAGATATCATGTCTGACTTGTAACAGAAAACTTTTGTGAACCTACAATAATTAAAGTTATCTGTTTCATGCATTCCAACAAGTTGACAGAAATGAAGTAATTAACGTTATAGACTTATCCTGACCTCTCCAATTACTGCAATGAAGGAACCCTTTGGAATACCAAGAGTCACATGATTCAGCACCAAACTCAATTCCTTTTCGTCGCTGCTTGACCAGGAACAAGATGAATCATCAAACACAACAGCCTTATCTTCAAAGGTAAATTCAAATTGATCATTGGAGAAATGTGGTGATGAATCGGATGTCTTTTCCAGCTTTGAATTGCGCTCAGAGCAAGACAGGAACCTGCTCAACCGTCTAACAGATATGACTGCCTATTATAGAGTAAAGAGAAGTACGATTTCATTACACAATTGCAAAAGTTATAAGAAATATAAATAAAATAAAAGGATAATAAATAAATAAATAAATAAATAAATTTCCTTGATACAGGAATAAAACCTCGACATTAAAGTTTAGACTGAAGCAAATAAGAAAACTTACATCAATTAACCCATTAATGACCCATGGAAATGAGTTTAGAGGAGATATCAAAGTGTTAAATAGAGCAACACAAGTGAAGACCTGCAGTCGGAATTTTACAGAGATAAGCTTTTCTTCAAATTTTATCAGGTAGTGTCCAAAGAATAATAAAATATAGAAATGATAGAACTTTACACTGGAAGTATTCTAGGAATCGGTCACAGAGAAGTTAGAACACTCCTGCCTCTAACTAATGCATTAAGGAATTCTTAAAAGACCTAACTGACAACAAAAGATCATTCAACTTTAATACACACACACACATACAATCCTTATCATGTCCAAACATCCATATTGATTCAAAAGGTACAGATTTTGCCAATGCAACCACTTTTCGGTCATATTTTTCGATCATAGCCAACTAGTATCTATATATATCAAAATCAAAAGAAACCTAAGATTGCATTTACGGTTTTCACTTCTTATATAAGGGAAAATTCATAGTTAAATATGATTAGTAATTAACTTAAATTAACTTATATAATTGGAACTTGGCTCCCATATCAAATGCTGGATAATAAAAATCATAAGATCCGAGTATGTATAAGCTAGCAGAACAGTTAGTACCGTTGCAGCATCAAGTTGATGCCCCATCAATGTGAAAAGTCCAAATGTAAAAAGAGAAAAAAGAGTTGGTGTCGTGGCCCAAAAGAATACACACCAAGCATCCAAGTACTTCCGCGTCTGAAAATTGCAAGAAAATCGAACATTATTTCATGCAGCTAATTCAAGCACTAAAAGAAAAAGAACAATATCTCATTAGTTGTATTTCTCATGGCTACTCCAAGAATTAGAGTAGAACCATACAGTCAAGTGCATAACTTCTGATGACCTCGTCTCCATCAACCAACTAGAAAACAGGAGCTCCCAGCCATACATTTTCAAAGTGCGGATATATGTCAAAAGTTCCCCCGTCCTTCTGATCCTGCCAAGGAGCCAGGATACTAACGTTAGCCTAATGTGTAGCCTTAGCTCATTGACTACCAGCTTACACAATTGGGGTCCAGTGAATGCCAGAGATAGATACAACATTGGAACTACAAGGATAGAAGAGCAAAAATAAAAAATCTGACAGCATGTTTGCTCCAAATAACATTAGAAATTTTGTAAACAGGCGCCTGAGTCATTATATTCATATAGAGGTATTTCATACAGATGTCAGTCTGTCAAAATAAATAATATAACCTATGTGATATTATATACAAATATTTTATTCAACTCAAAAATAACTAGTTTTAGCATGCTTAACCACCATGATTCTATACTAAATGTAACTTGATCCCATACTGAAAGAAGTTTCAAATTACAGTGATCATGGAATTCACCGAGTGAAGTGTGTTGGCCTAATAGGCAGATGCATTGTTCTTTTATTATCTTAGGGGTAGCAGCAACTTAGAGGAGTATCAGGTTGTGATTAGATGTTTACAATTTATTCATCCTGGTAACTATCTGAGGTTAGTATTTCATTTCCATTTCAGGTGTCTCAAAAACATGCATTTCCAGCCCACACCTGAGGTGGGAGTGATGGTAGCATTTTCCATTTGTTGGTTTTAATATACATTGTTTGGCCACCTATAAAATTAAGTAACGTAACAACTATTACTACATGCTACAAATCTAAATTCCTCGAAGCAACCAATATTTTCTGAGCAAGATTATACTGTCACATAAACCAGAAGCAAAAATAAAAAATAAAAAAGTACTGCATATACCTCTCATCCTTCTGCTTCATCATTTTCACTGTAGCACGTGCAATCAATGTCGATATCCATTTATTCACTACAGAACATATAGTAAAATAAAAAGTTCAATCAGAACAAAACTACATCAAGTGATTGACTACACCATTAATATTTTTCCAAGTACCAAACATCCAACTGATCCAAGCCATCCACAAGTAGAAAGGATTAAAAGTCCATTGTGATGAAGATTTTGAATCTATATTAAAATCTAACCAGCCATTACAACTGTTACTACAAGATAAACCAAGGCAACTCTTTACATATTGATAATAACTTTTACCCACACACTGCATATATTACCTTTATAGAAAGTTAAAATGTCTTTTCATTATTGCATAAATGTTTTGCATCAGCTCAAGTGATTTAATAACTAAGATGCTTAAATAAATTTAAAACTGAGGCCTGCTGATTCCAAAAACCATGCAAGAATCAAAAGTACCTGGTATTAATGCAATGGTAATTGCAAGCCCAGAAACAAATGCAAATTTGACTTGTGTATACAAAAGGAATAAAGCCACCCCAATTTGTAAAGGCAAGCTGAAACATTCAAGGAAACAGGGTGGTCAGTAAACCATACATAGGAGATCAAGCCACTAATTTACAAACTTCACACAAGGATACTGAGAACACAATGGCCTAGTGATATCATCTCAAGAAGAACAATTATAAGCAATGTTAAAAGTGATAATAACCATAATTAATTAGTAATTCAACCTTATAGTTACAACAATGAGCATCTTATTAACTGAACAAAAACTACCACTGGTAGACTACAATACTAATTTATAAAAACAGGAAGACAGAATCATATCAGGGTCTACACAACATTGAGCTTTTCAGAATGGTGATTACAACCCAATGATCCCTTCTTTTTTCGGTAGCTGAAAGGGTAATCAGTACAAAATCTTTGAATAGACAGAAAAGAAAAGAACACTTCAGCCATATCGACATGGTAGATAGGGTGTGTAATATCATCACTCATTGTACTAGCTATCGTATAACAAGTGAGTTGTCTAGTGTATTTTTAAGTAGACAGTTGAGTATACTTTTGTTACTAAAACATACATGAATTGTTACTTTGTTCGTAAAGTGGTACAAAGGCCCATGAAAACTTGTGTTAACACTTTCATGCTCTTTTTCTATGGACCAACCTCAAATAAATTGTATTGTCAAAACAGCCTATGCACGTAATCACTTCCCTTCGTATGCTATAGAATCTTGTTGCTTATAATTTACATGAGGCCGCATTTAATAATCCAATTCACAAATCCCACTGACGGAAGTATCCAATGGGGACAATGGGAAAAGTAGTATTATTGTAGGTGACATACTTGGATCCTCCGGTGATCTTCGACTTTATCAAATGCAATGAATGAATAAACATAATAAATGATACACTAGTTATACTTTAGAAAGTACATCCAGAGTAGAGGCACATTATGCGACAAACAGAATAAATTAGCTCTTACCTCCACATATCATGGAGACTGTTACTTAAGTTGACAATACGATCAGAATCTATGGCCATAAATGTCTGGATTTCACCCTCAGTAAACTTTGATCGCTCTGCTAGGTTGATACAGAGGCACTGGGAGACAAAATAACTTCTTTATTTTTAATGTGAAACAGCTTTATTGTAAACACACTTAAAAGCATAGTATAACAAGGCAGACAACGAGTCCACAAGCCTGGACAAAGATCCTAGACTATGACTGCTTTCCACTAATGTTGTATAGGAAACAGAAGCCTAAAGGAGACGTTCAGAGCCCAACTCTCTCCCCCAACACCACTTCAGCACTATAAGCTTAAAAAATTCTCTCTGTTCTTTCCATCCAAACCACCCAGAGCATGCTAATACCCCAAAACACCAAAAGACTTTGGCCTTTTTTCTTTGCCAAAAGCAGAAGGTTGGCTTAACAAATCAATTCTAACCATATTTGCAACAACTATTCCCAAAATAAACTTGAGATAAAGCAAGGGTATAAAGTACATAAAAGACCTAGCTCAGAAAGAAACGGAAGAAAAAGAAAAACCCACAGATGCATGCACTCAAATTTGGAAGCTCACCATATTTCCAACAACATTTCCCAGTATACAGAGTTCAGATTAGAAAATATTTCTTAAGCATCATTACTAAAGTGATTTAACGGATAAAATTCTTCAACAGGTAGGAGAACGAGATGCTGGATAATGCAAAGCAACATTAATTACAACCTGAAAGCATAAACTCTACCAAGTATGTAAACTAATATAAATCAACTCCTGAGAATTACCAACACCTTGTCCACTTTGTTATATGATGCTTTTTGTTCAATTAGCTGTTTATCTTCCAAACAAAATAAAAAAAATCATAGCACTAAGACTGCACAACCATTTTCACTCGGTTGTATATTTGCATGTCCAAACAATTCATGGAATAGACAGATAAAATGCATACCTTCTGATAGATAACTGTCATGATACTAGACCGTAGCCTTAACCTCAGTTTCGAAAGATGAAAAGTATATTGTGTATCCAAAAACGATCTGAAAAATTGGAAAAAAAATATAACAAGTATTCAACTTTACTGTTAGAAAATGTTCCATCCATGAAGAAAAAGGTCTTCTATAGATTAACTGTAGGTATACATCTAAAAAGTAAAAGACATCAAAAGCAGTCACTCTTTGGGAACAAGTTTAGGAACAAAGAAATAGGAGAATATGACAAAAAAACTAGGTTTAGTATAATCCACATACCACTTTTGTTTGTTGGTGACAATAGCTAAATAGGCATTCAGCAATAATTTACTTTGTGCGTGCTATTCCAGAAAGTGTATACCTAAAGTTCAATTTACCAATAACATCTGAATCTCCATTCACCAAAGATTGGAGACTTAACTGTTAACGGACGGCTCAAAAGGTTATCACATCCACTTAAAATCGGTCTTCGTTTCATCCATGATTAAAAGAGAAAAGTGGATGTACTTATAGAGGTTGACAATTGTCTCATTCTAAAATATTCAGTAATTAATAATAAGATCACAATGTGCTCTATGGATGTGATACTAATCATGAATCAAGAAAATATAGGAGATCCAAATATAATGGAATTGCTCAAATGATTGCTCACTTTCTGTTGTAGAAGGGAGATTTATTTTTGGCGGAGGTGCCTGTTTGGCTCATAAATACTATAGATAATGATTGCTACGTGCCCTCTATTTCCTATGGTGTGGCATTATGTCCACTAGTATTCTATTTAATCTAATACTCATTTATGCGAGGCAGGAATGGGTTCCTTGTTTCAACAAAATAAATATAAGAAAAGCACTAACTGCAATATCAAAATGTAGATGTAGGGGGGTGGGATGAGGATGGAAGAGGGAGGATGGAGAACAAAAAGAAGTTAAACAGTAAAAACTGCATTAACCATGTCATTGAAGTTCAAGAATCAGAGTTTTACTTAAAGATAGATATGAGGCCCAAGGATACTGCAAGAACATAGCCATCCAAATTTTGAGAACCTGAAAGAAACAGAAAAGTGACAAATTCTGTGAACAATAAAGTAGCATGTTCAAGATTATAAGTATATTCAATTGCTTATGACAAACCTTGTTGAAGGAAGCGAATTAGCTTATTGAGAAGCAACGGTCCAGCAAAACCAACAGAATCATTAAGCACCTGGAGACTGACGATTCAGAATATTATACTTAAAAGAAGCTAAGTCTTTTAATTGCCTGCTTATGAGAGTATGTAGGAAATTGACAAAATTAAGATATCAATCTTCATATTCATTAACAATAAGATTCACTCAGAAAGTTCACTGTGTTAAGTAGCAGCCATGTAAGTTCCAGTAAATTGGTCTTTCTCTTGCTTGCAATGTCAGCATATTGAACTAAAAATCCCTACAACTGAAACAAACTGTAGACCTTAGAAATCCCAGTAAGAAACAAAAGGAAAACCAATGCACAAGTGATGTATCTTAAAATTCTTTCAGAATTTATAATGCAGTGTCACTTAAACAATGGTGCAAAAAGAAATACGCAGGAAGCAATTTCTACGACTAACAACATTCAAAGAACATATGCCCAAAAAAATTCTGAAAGTAAGACATTTTGAAAAGAATACTTTACTTTTTCTGCAAAGAAAAACTTGTTATGAACTAAAAGCAGCTGCAAATTATCTACCATAATATGTACAAAACTATATATCCCATGTATTGCGATACAATGAAAGCAAAAAAGGGAGAATCCCGTTCACAAAAAAAATACCTTTAACAATCCCAGACGAACGTATGGCCATCCATATGCAGAACAGATTGCCCTAAATAGGGATGGGTCAGGGGAATTACTCTGTTGGGATTTCCAACAGCTAAATAATGCATCATGACAGGAACAAGGGTCCATGTCAGTGGGAAGTAGAAGCAAATCTTCAAATTCAAGCTGCTTTGTAACACCATGATTCATCACAGAAGTGATAGATCTGAATGTCATACGATCGAAATAGCTTTGAAAGTCTCCCTTCAAAATGATGAGTATGAGCAAGCTACAAAAGAAGACTGAAACAAATAGGACCAAGGAGGCATCTCGCTCTCAACAATTTCAACTTTAACATGACAGATATTATTGTAAAACACCAGCATCAAATTTTTCAGATCAATAATTCGTGGTTGCCTGGAAGTTATAAATGTAATTATCATTTTGGCTTTACACTTGATCGAGTTACTGTACAAGGATATGTTCCTAAGTTTTTTTTGTCATCTTTCTATTTTCCTCTTCTTAATCTATAAGAGGAACGATACAGCTTTCCCTTATTCAACAAAGGCTCATGAAAGGTTCGTCAAAAAAGAAGAAATCACATTCTTGCACTGCCAAATTATATCTTATGCTCACTGATAATTAATATAAGGTAGATAATATGACCCTTGCAGTTATGTTTGATTTGTTGTTTTCTATACACTGACTCGGAATTTATCTTCCAAAAAGTATGCATTCATCAAGAATAGCCATCCTTATAGAATTTGTGCTTAAAAGCATATCAGCATCTACATTTATACTTACACAAGTGTAAAGCAGAACCAGAAAACAGCATACTAAAACAAAAATGACAGACTTGATAAAAAAATTACTTATGGAAAGCAACGAAGAGCTTCAGGGAGAAAGACAAAGAAATTATGGTCATGACAAAGAAGGAAAAGGATTGAACAGAACAGAGAATATGATCAAGTAATTTGGTGGCAATATAACTTACAGAGTCCTTAAAAGAACCTTCCTCGAGGTCCATGTCAGACAAAAGTAGTGAATCTTCCATTGAACTGCATTTAGTTGTAGGATTTCATTTTCTCAAAGAAATGAAGATGTTACATTTTACAAAAACTAAAGAAAATATAAATATGAAAAAAATAAAATAAAAAAGAAAACTATAAGACAAGCAAATGTTTGACCACTTATATATAACATTTATTATTTAAGTCCCAAAAATATGGCATTTTATTGACTTTTAACAATAGAAGTAAATAATTCAAATTTCTGTAATTTTTACTGATATATAAAAAGGACACTGTAAGTATTCTGCAATAAGCTAACAAATAAAAATCACTGAAGCAAACCCAGGGTATGACCCTATTGGCTATCGGATTGTAAAAGTTGAAACTTTTCCATTGGGGTTCGGGATCAAAGATGGTATGATCATAGCGTAAGTGCGTAACTCATCGACTGCAACTACACCAATATATAGGTCATCCAGACAGGTTCTTTGTCTGGTTGACAATTAAATAATAAGATCTCAAGCAACCCCTACTCCATGAGGAGCTGAGGTATGAACAATTGGCTTTATATATTATCTTCTATGAAGTTATCATCGATGTAATTTAATCAGTATTTTAATATATAGTGGGAACTGTCAATATAACAAATGTAATTATAATCGTAAAGAAAGGGTTTGGGGTAGTAATAATTAAACAGCTCACACCTTCTGTTGGATGACGCCCTCTTTATTCTGATGATGTTAATTGATATACCAAAGATGACGTCCAATGAAACAGTACAAATCTCTTTAAGAGACAACAAGACCTGTAAGAAAAAGGATCAAATTACCCTTATTTACAAAACATGATCAAATTCCACCCCCACCCCCTCTCTAGTTTCTTTATTAAACGTATGTAATATAAAGTCGAGATAGATTCAACCACACAAATCAATGGCATGCTAAGTCGTGAAAAACGAACTGGTATGGACAGACTTATATTCCAAACTAACCGATTACAAAATTCTCAGACAACATCCTTTAAACTTTATAGTAAGTAATATCTTCCTTTAAACTTACCGGCCTTTTACAGCCCGCCATGGACTGGAATTTAATCAGCCATAAGAAACCTCTACACAAAAAATGTACCTTGAATGAAGGATATGTTAGGAACAAATGAAGCATTTCCAAAAGCATTTTCACTAGCCACCAGAAAGACAAGATGCGGTTGCAAAAGATATGGCAAGCATTGAACCACCTTGAGAAGAGTATGACAAATGTCTGCATATATTTGAAACAACCAATGCATCTGATGAAACTTGTATTAAGGAAAAAAACATAATTTACCATGTAATTTCCCAAAAAAGTTACAACAGAAGAAGCCCTTACCCAGACTGCAAACTGGGAACATCTGAAAAACCATTCATGTCGTGTGATTAAGCCACCAGTACTATCTTTCTTCAACAGTAAAGCAATGTCGAAAAATGCTAAGCAAGCGGCGATGGCAGGAAGCACGTGCAAAAACAACCTCTCAGAAAAGTTCATCTGAGTAAATTTGGTAAGCCCATCATTACATACTATCATCCATACAAATTGAATAAACTGATAGTCCCAATCAGAAACAAAAAGCAAAACTCTTGTGAAGTTTTCACAGCAAATATGAATACAAAACCCACCCTAAAGCTTCTTCTTCTGCCAGTCCTTGTCGTGATTCCAAGCACGAAAATAACACCAAGAGTGACTACATTTGCACAAAAGCCTAACAGAGTAAGGATTGTAAATTAAGGAGCAGCAGTTGTCCATTATACGAAACAGTAATTTACACAAAACAGAACATAAGGAAGGATATATGTCCCCGTAGCACTTCCCATCCCACACCTGTGAATTCACAATCAGCAATAAACAACTCAATCACTTATTTTTCTCTACTACGAATTCAAAAATTGAGTGAAGAACAAAATACGAAAAACAAGGTGAGAATCAAAATTACGAAACAAAACAAGGGGTGAAAATCAGCAGAGAAAGAGAGAGGGGCTTACGGATGGAGAACCAGGGCAAATCAGGTTGATGAAGTCCATTTCTGTGGTGCTTCAGTTTGCAGAGAGAGAGTCAAAAGCTGCTGCGGAGTGCCGTTTGCATACGCTTTAAGTGATAAGACGCCGTTTCTAATTTCCGAGTTAAATGACAACGGAATCTTTGTACAATAATACGAGGACGAATAAAATTAATCTCATTATAAATACGATGAAGTTTTTAATACAGAGACGCACTTAATTTTTAAAAGATTATGTTAAGTACATGATGTAAATCTATTATAATTAGAGCACACGCATAAGATATATAGGTTAGGTCTATATACACGATATAAGACTAAGTGCACATATGCATATGTCATATTTCCTACAACACTCCTTGTGAGGGTTAGAAATAGTGCTCCCTAGGATTTCTGACAAAGTGAATGATCAACTAATGATAGGGGGTTGAGTGCAGCTATTAAGAATAAAATTGAATATAGTGTTGAATGCCAATAGCGGTTACAAACAGTTTTGACCGTTATGACGGGTGCAGAGGTTAAAGGCATATCATCAATTCAGCGGTAACCGACAACGAGATAGATGTTACAATTAATAAAATAATGATTTCAGGCATAAAGGGTAGTGATGGTTACGTAATGTAATAATTCAGCTCGCACCTATATAAAAGGGACATGAACTCAGGTAATACATGGGATTCTGATTTGAATTAGTTGACTCGTCTTTGATACGCACTAACTTGGCGTCGGAATGCCTTTTGCAGGTACCATCCCACCTGGTGTAGCGGACAAATGAGCATTCATAGACAACTTCTACCCTAGTTCGTATTATTGGTGAAGAATCTCTAATCTGGAAATTTTCTACACCAACAATTGACGCCGTCTGTGGGAAACATCTTTCCCTAAAAGGTGATGGCGGGAGTTGCATGTGAAGATATCTCATTCTTGACGCTAGGATTGTGTGATGCCGGAGACCTTTAACAAATCAGAATGGTTAAATATTTGAACGTTCTTATGAATTTAAAACACAATGAGTGTGGTGGGAGCTAGATAACTCGATGAGGTGAAGTTTGTGTAGGAAAAAGGGATCGAAGTCATGTCATTCGCCTATGTTACCGCGAATTAAAGAGCAAGGCGCGATGCAGGTGCAGCATAAGGATAAGGGTGCGTGTAAGCGTAGGGTGCAAGGGGGCAACACACAACGTGGGGTCGAGGCGTGGAACAGGAAAATGTCAGAGCCCGCCTAGAAGGTGAGCGAGAGGACGAATGTTGTAGAGGCGAGCGAGTGCGCAAATGTCGCAGAGACTACAGCAGCACAGATGCCGTAGTGGAGAGCGTGAATGCTGTGGGGGTCGAGAGCGAGTCTGAAAGTCACCAGCAAAAGCACAAAGGCTATTAATCATAGGGGTAGGCATGATGCATGCTTGAGTTGGACGCGAACATGTGAGGTATTGAATTGATAAATCACCCATGAGACATAACTTGTGGTCAAACAATTGTTGTTTAAAGTGGAAATTTTTTTTTCTCCGTATGCTAAGAGATCAGGGTGATTATGTGTGAGGTAATGTATTCAACGTCTTTAATTGACAATTAGCTGAGTCACTTATTCGACCTAAATCACAGCCATGAAAATGAAGCCATGCATGAAAATAAATTGCGATCATAACTATGATAATAGTAAAATGCAATTTTTTTGATTTTTAGTGTGAAATGACTAATCGTTAAGTGTTGCAATAATGAGTTCTATGAAGCAAGCATAATTTTACAAGTAATGACAGGAAAAAGTGTTATGAACGCAAGATAATTTGACGCCCTTGCGACCATTATCGCGAAGCAAGCGATAATTTCGACGGATTTGCACCCGCAGTCGCAGTGCAAGCGGTTGATGATATTCGCGACTTAAATAGTAAAAATTTGACACCCTTGCGGAGCGGTCGCGGCGAAACGCAAGCAGTAAAATTCGACTCCCTTGCAGCCGCGGTCGCGGTGCAAGCGGTAAATGATATTTGACACCCTTGCAGCCATAGGCCCGTAGTGGCGGTGCAAGCGGTAGATGAAATTCGACGATTTACGGCCCAAGCGGTAAAAATTCGACGTCTTACGGTCGCGGTCGCGACGAAACGCAAGCGGAACAATTCGACACCCTTAAAGCCGCAGTCGCGGTGCAAGCGGTAAATGATATTTGACGCCCTTGTAGCCGCGGTGGCGGTGCAAGCGGTAAATGATATTTGACGCCCTTGTAGCCGCAGTGGCGGTGCAAGCGGTAGATGAAATTCGACGCCCATGCAACAACATTCGGGGCCTAAGCAGTAAAAATTTGACGCCCTTGCGGTAATGGTGAAACACAAGCGGTAAAATTTGACGCCCTTGCAGCCGCGGTGCAAGCGATAAATGATATTTGATGCCCTTACAGCGGCGGTGCAAGCGGTAGATGATATTCGACGCCCTTGCGACCGCAACCGTGGCACAAGTGATAAAAATTCGACGTCATTACGGTCACGGCAAAATGCAAGCAGTAAAATTTGACGTCCTTGCGATCGCGGTGCAAGCGGTAAATTCGACGCCCTTGCAGTCATGGACATAGCCAAACACATACGGTAATTTTGACGCCCTTGTGGCCGTAGGCGCGGTGCAAGCGGTAAATGATATGCGCTCGCCAAGTGCATTAGGGTAGTAGTGATTCTCGGCATCCAAGTGTGCATGCATGCACAGCGCTCGGCAGTTATGTACACAACCCTTGTTGGCTGCTGCATCATACTCGGCAACATGTGCACAGTGCACAGCAACGTGCACGCGACACCCAGTAGCTGCAGTGCAGCACTCGGCAGACAGCAGGCAACACCCAGCAAACAGCGTGCACCACTCGGCATGCAGCAGGCAGTGCTTGGCAATAGGCACCCAGTGCACTACCGGCAACTACTAGTGCTCGGCAGGGGCAGCTATGTGCACCGTACCCGATAGCTTGGTTCCTTAGTTGACCAACACCTAGATTCTCAGGAACACTACATTTATTAGCAGTCCATCTTGAATCCTTATATGGAAAGAACAAGTTCAAGTCCATTGTCCCTTTAAAGTATCGAAATATGTTCTTGACACCGGTTCAATGGCGTTGCGTTGGCGCAGAGCTATGTCTAGCTAACAAGTTCATTGAGAAAGCAATGTCTGTCTGAGTGCACTGAGCCAAATACAGTAGCGCACCAATTGCACTAAGATATGGTACCTCGGCTCCAAGTACATCCTCGCCATCCTCTTTAGGATGGAATGGATATTTCTTAACATCCAACTCTGGACTACCATGGGGGTGCTAACTTGATTCATTTTATCCACATTGAAGCTATGAGATTAGATTGTGTCATATGAGCCCTTTTGTTCCTAGGTTGCACATCTTTCGAACCAAGCGGCCTCCCTCTTTTCCTTTGAGGAGTCACAGCCTCCACCCGTCCACTAGGGTCGGTAGTGCCCATACCGTGGGCAGCAATACACAGAGCTGGGGTGGTAATGTCCATCTTCGGGACTTCTAACCTTGCAATGACATTAGCAGCTCGTATGTCCGATCTCGTGACCTTAGCAATCTCAGCAAATAAGTCGGGCATCAAATCCGCCACTTGCTGGAGCTCAAGGATTCGCTTCACTTTCTTCTCAACGTGAGAGGTGTGGGGATCATAATGAGCAAGCGTTAACTGACCAGGCCAATTTCTGTCGTTCACGCAGAGCAGCATGCTCTCATCTCTCCTTAACGAATCGAGCCTTAAAGAGATCACATGTCAAAGGCTCTAGGTATCTAATGATAGTTGGGGAATCATAGACAACATAGATACCTAAACGTCATTGCAGACCTATTTTCTTATGTAGTGGTGGCATAATAGGCACATACACTCCACAACCGAATATGCGTAAGTGCGAAATCTCAGGCTCATATCCAGTAACCAATTGGTACGCACAAAACGTTTGGTGGAGGCGGGTCGAAAACGAACTATAGCATAACCCCAAGACGCAATAAGGAGCTTTGAGCCCATGACCAGTGCTTTAGCTATCTTCTGAAGTCTCTTTATCAGAGCTTCAGCCAAATCATTTTGCGTATACATGTGATGGATGAAATACTCAATCTGTATCCCAACCGACATGCAATACTCGTCAAAAGTCTTTGATGTAAACCAGTGTTCCAAAACTCGGCCTAGTCGGGCGAGTACTCGCTAGTCGGCCTCCCAACGAGGCGATTTTAGGTAAATCATCGGACAAAACTGGCCAAGAACCGAAAAACTAGGCCCAACTCGCGGCCCAAGAAAACGAAACTGAAGACCTAATCTCTCGCTCACTCAGTCATTCTCTCGCGCAGTCGCACTCACTCTCAGCCTCTCGCTCTCGGCATCTCTCTCTCGCAGTCGGCCTCTCGTTCTTCTTGCCTCGCCGTCATCACTGATCACCGGTGAGTTCGATCTCTTTGCTGGGTTTGTGTTGGGTTTGGTTTTCGGGACTTCTTTGGTGACGATTTTGAATCAATTCCCAGTTGGGGTTTTGGGGGATTTATGACTGTGGGTGATGTTTGTTGTGTTTTTCTGTGATTCATGACTGTGGGTGATGTTTGTTGTGTATGAGGAGATTTATGACTGTGGTCTGTGCGTGAGATTTTGGTCTTGAATTGCTGTTTTGCTTTCTGGTTTTTTGTATAGCTTGGATGATCATTTAACCCCAATCCGGCTAATGATTAAGGCCAATTACCCCCATGCGAGTGTATAAAGTGAAGGGGTAATACAAAAGAAAACTGGATGAAGTCTGATTCAAATTTTTTGGTTGTATGTAAACTAGCTTGCAAGCATACTGTGTTGAGATTCATAACTTATGTGCTTTCCTTTGTATATGGAAATGCAGTAATATGGTTATTATTTTATTAAAGATTGAATATCAGGAAAATGTTTCCACATTTGGCTTGGTGATTTCTACTACACATTCTGTTCTTACTTGATATCTTTTCTGTTCCAACCATCCTAACCTCAGTTATGACCTTAAAACCTCTTTCTTCTGAGCTTTGTCATCATGGTTAAGATAAATTTTGGTTCAAGGATAATAACAGAGGAAAGTTGGCAAATGAATTGTAATACGGCATAATGACTACAACATATGTGTACAATATTTTGATGCCATTTTGCAAAACAATATTTGCTTCTCATTTTTCTTTTATCCCCTCCTTTGCCCATTGAATAGGTAGTAACTATCTAATGCTTACCCAAAAAAATGAAAAAATTACATCCTCTGATCAGCTTATAAACTATTGCAACCAGGACACCACAGTTACTGGGCTAGAGCCGATTATGACTACCTCAAGAGGAATCCTGGAGCACTTAGGGTTTGCCTCTTTACTTATGCAACAATCGGAAAATCATAACAAAAAGAGAAGATTGTTGAAACCTAACCTATTTCCTGATGACTTCAGTATGGAAGGTTTGAATTTAAATTCACAGAAAGAGAACCCAGATTCAATTTCAACTTCCACATTAAAGTTAGAGTGGTTTGAGAAAATGGAGTCTTCCTTGAACTTTTGGGAAGATTTTATACGTGGGGCTGGAGAATCTATGCCTGAAGAGGTAAATGATATTGGCCCTATGTCTGAGAAGAATGTGGATGTACTAATTGCTAGTGAAGCTACTATGGCACAAGGATGGATTGTTGATGGTGGTGATGATGATGATGTTTCAGATCTTACTAGTGAAATGGTTGGAGAGGAATCGGGAGTGGGTGGTGGCTTAGAGCCTAGGAGAAGTTCTAAAATCCAAGAAATTAGGGCACTTCATGAGGATGATTTTATATCGGATGATGAAGATGAAATAGTTGATATGAGTTTTGAATTTGAGTCCGATTCGGAAGGAGTACTAGATGGACACGGAGAAGAAGAATTTGAGGCATAGTTAGTTAGTTACATATGCTAGAGATTGTTTGCAAGAATCGAATTTGATGTTTGTTTTTATAAGTTTTATTATTTAGAATTCATTGAGTTATTGTAATGGACTAATGGTTGTTAATATCTCATTATTGTTGAATATTGTAATATTTTATTAACTATTTTTATTATTTTAGACATTATATTACCTTTTAAAAAAAAATATATATATATATATATATATTTAATTATATGTTTTAAAAATAAAAATTAATCCAAAAATTAAAAACTGAGTACTCCCCGAGTACTCCCCAAGTACTCCTCTACTTGCTAGTCCCCAGACGGCCGACCGACTAGCGACTAGCGAGTTTTAGAACATTGACGTAAACTTAGCGGCATTGTCCATCCGAATCGACTTGATTGGATGATCAAGGAGGTTAGCCCGTAGTTTAATAATTTGTGCCAGGAGTTTGGAGAGGCAGCATTCCTCGTGGACAACAAAGCGACATGCGACTAGCATGTCGATGCATCCACCAGAACCATGAAGTATCTAAACGGTTCATATTCTGGATGGATGGGTCCACATATATCACATTGGATACGCTGGAGAAAAGGGATGTTCTCTATGTTTGCCTTGGCATAAGAAGGTCTGGCCACCAACTTAGTCATTGTACAAGCCTTACAAAGTGACTTATGAGCATCAGAAAGTGTCATTAACACATCAGAGATGGTTTAGAGCTTCATGGCCGAGTGAGGACCGGCGGAGCTGTCCTCTAGCGACATAAGTGTCATCCGGGAGCTCTCTTTGGTGACCATAGCATCTCTGCCCTCTTTGGGGAGGAGGTATCCCAAACTTGTTTGCTTTGTGTGGAAGAAAAGATGTCTATACGAGTTGCGTAGAATTCTTATCATCATATCTATTCTGGGGTGACCGAGGCGTTATACCACAGCTTGTATGAGTCGTGGTCCCAGTAATCATGTTTGGCGACCGCATATGATTCAATAACCCTTATGGTGGTGAGATACAAACCACTAGATTGACTCATAAGTTTTTCCAAGATGCGCTTAGAGCCACACTCATTGGAAGTTACACAGAGGAAATCGCATCAATTCTCATAATGTGTTTCCAAGTGAAAACCATTAACGCGGATGTCCTTGAAACTCAATAGTGTTCAATGGCCTTTAGTGGCATACAAGGCAACAAAAACAATGATCAAGGTCTCATTTGGTAGCAGGAACCTAGATGGTCTGCGCCCTTGAATGATGGGGGATGAACCAATCAAAGTTTTCACGGAAGTTTGACATGGCGTAAGCTCCATAAAAAACAGTCTGTTCCTCAGGATGGTGTGGGTGGTCCCACTGTCTACAAGGCACTCAATCTCTCCACTTGACATTCCTGTCAAAACAAGGTAAATACGTGAGAAAATAGACATATTAAAACGTTGGCAACCGTGTGCATTGCAGATTTCCTGACAGCATGACCTTTGCTCACTAAAATAATCATAACTTCTTCGTTATAAAAGATATGAACGAACCGCGAAAACCATTGAAAACTAGACAGACGTAACTATCCAATGATATAAGGCTCGCATTCTAGTTCATCCGAAGCGGATCACAAAGCTCGAAGGAAGTTGTATAGAAGGTGGCAGATTCACTGTTTTCGTTTTTGATTACTCGGATTTGCAGCTTGTACGTATGTCAAAGCACTAAGCTCTTGGAAGCATTCAGCAGTGCATTGCATCTACACATATGCCAGTGCACTAAGCACTTGGAAACATTCAGTAGTGCATTTAGAGCCACACATATGCAGGTGCACCGAGCACTCGGCAACATTCGGTGACTGCATAACCGCTGGAGCACAAAGCGCACAGTATTGGGCAGCAGGGCTCAACAGCTTTTGTTAAGTGTATGGAATTTGGTGCACAGAGCTTCGGCAGTTGTTGCACAGAGCTCGGCCACTAGTGCACAGTGATCGACAATTGATGTCATGTGCACGACCACTAGTGTTCTATGCTATGTAGCTAACTTAGTATTTGGTCTCTGATGCAAGTGCATAACAATTGGTGTTCAATGCATGGTTCCTTGTGTTCAGTGCTAGGCAGCTGGTGCTTAATGCTTGACATCTCATACACAATGCACAGTAGTTATGTGTAGTGCATGACAGCTAACATATAGGTGTTAGCATTTCACACACAACATGCTGCAACTGGCGCACATGGTCGGCAACTGGCACACAATGTCGGAAAAAATAGTCAGGGGTCGGTAGCTAGCATACAACAATAGCAGTAAGCATGTTGGGTCGGCAGCAGGCACCCAACTGTCGACAGCTGGCATCCAGGTGCACGACAGCTCAGCAGACAGTGTACGACAGCTTGGCAGTCATGTCCGGTAGCTTGTGTAGCGCTCGGTAGCTCTTTGGCAATGCTAAATATCTGCTTGTCTTTGGCATAAAACAGTGTAGCTTAGCTTCTAGTCTCCGTTGGAGAGACTTAGAGCGGCATTTAATGGTCAATGTGCATCAGATAGTGACACGTGTTTATATAAACATATCAAACACAAAACTTAAGAACATCGAAATTTTATTGCATGCATAAAATGGTTTACAACAAAAGGTCTCAAGAACAAATTGTCCAAAAAATCGAACTACACATGGCATTAAGATGCCTTATTACAAATGCTTGAAAGGAATCTAAAAACTCATGGAGATAAAAGCAAACAAGAGTTCAACGACTTCAAAAGTCGGGTGCATCTAAGTCGGTTTGTTCTTGAAAATCATCAATCGTGGGGTTGGCATTCGGCTCTCTGTCCATATCCTCAGTGACATGACTCTCCACAATTTCTTTATAATTCTTGTATGTAGCCACTGTGTCGGCAGGTGCTCGGCATTGCTTCATTCAATGGTCCTTATACCCACATCGATGACATTCACTTGTCCTAGGAGCAGCAGCATGCTTGGCATATCTCTGAACCGGCTTGGCAGCATGGCTCTTATGGGCAGGTGCATCACCCTTGTGAGTATTAGAACGGCCCTTAAAGCGTTTAAAACCTCTAATGCCTCTCCTAGTCCTGGTGCCTCGGCCGAAGCCTTGCTCATGGTTATATGGTTGATGATGATCTCTTGCTTTTGGCTTCATGACTTTCCCACCTCTGACACTGTTATAATTATTTTCCGGAATACCAAGGGTCCCAACAGACCGAGCAATGTTCTTAGTCAAGAGCTTACAATCTTTCTCCTCTGTTACCAATAGGGTCATAAGAGAGTCAAACGTTAGAGTAAAACCACTCTTACAATCATGTCAATATTGTTTCATCAGCGTGGCTGACGACCTGGGGAAAATGAGCAGTGTTTTCTCTATGAGATCATCATCGGACTTCTCAACTCTACAAAAGTGTAAGCGAGCATGCAATGCAAGCATGTCTTTCTGGAACTCCTTCACATATTTGTAATCCATTAGCCTTATGGAAGCTGTTACTCCTATTTCGAGAGTTCGAGACGAAGGAATACCACTGATTCAGCTATCCGTTACCCTGCACAAGTAGCAACAGTGTCAGGAGTCAAGACCGGGGTGGGCCCAGTCTTCGACTATCGGATGCCTAAGTTAGAACTGTTTGTGTGAAAGACTTGGCAGAGCTTTGGGGCTAGAAGAATCTTACCTTTCTCATGATCCTTTGGTTTTCCTATATGGTTGTGCCTTGGGAATCACGCTATTCCTCCCTGATGTGAAACTGCTTGGAAGACCCTTCTCAACATGCCTCCTTGAGGGTTTGGGAGGTGAACTACAGGGGGAATGACTTGGCATGTTTGGTCCCAGATTAAGTCACCTACCTACCTTTAGTGCTTTTGAGGGTGGCAGGTGGGACTCAAGGCCACTGGCGACAGGACCTTGGACAGGTTTTTCGACCTAAGTGGAGGTTTTCCTCCTATTAACAAATCCCCAGGTCCCCAGTCGATGAGGACTCTCGGGTGGAGAATTTCTTAAGTTTGTGCCGGAAGTAAGGTCCGTTTAGGAGTAAGGCATGGTCGTGAGTCCCCAAGTCTCCATGCATGAGTGCATAGGACGAATGGGGTGTTCTATTTTAGGGAAATTCAAAGAGTGTCGCACCGCTATGGGGGCAGGTCGCGTGGTTAGCAAGATTTCATGCAGTGAGGGATCAAGTGTAGCGATGCCACATAATGCAACGGTCGTGTGTGTAGCGACAGTTCATGTGTGTAGCGAAATTTCACCCAGTGAGTAATCGCGTGTGTAGCGATGTCACATAATGCAGCGGTCGCCTGTGTAGCGAGGGTTCGCGTAGTGAGTGAACGTGTGTGTAGTGATGTCACATAATGCAGCGGTCGCTTGTGTAGCGAGAGTTCGCGCAGTGAGTGATCGCGTGTGTAGTGATGTCACATAATGCAACGGTCACTTGTGTAGCGAGAGTTCGCGCTGGAATAGCTCAGCTGGTTAGAGCTTGTGGCTGTTAACCACAAGGTCAGGAGTTCGGACCCTCCTTCTAGCCAACTGTTACTCCTGTTTCGAGAGTTCGGGATGAAGGAATACCACTGATCAGGCTATCCATTACGCTACACAAGTAACAACAACGACAGAAGTCAAGACCGGGGTTGGCCTAGTCTTCGACTCTCTGATGCCTAAGTTAGAACTGTTTGTGTGAACGACTTGGCAAAACTTTAGGGCTAGAAGAATCTTACATTTCCCATGGTCCTTTGGTTTGCCTATATGGTTATGCCTTGGGAACCACGTCATTTCTCTCCAATGTGGGACTGCCTAGAAGGCCCTTCACAACATGCCTCCCTGAAGGGTTTGGGAGGTGAGCTATAGGGGGAATGCCTTAGCATGTTTGGTCCCAGGTTAAGTCACCTACTTGCCCTTAGTGCCTTTGGGGGTGGCATGTGGGACTTAAAGCCACCGACGACTAGACCTTGGACAACTTTTTCGGCCCAAGTGAAGGTTTTCCTCCTCCTGTTAACAGAAGCCCATTCGGCCTGCAGCTCTGGTAGAAGCGTAACATGAACATTATCAAATCGTGCCACGAACTTATTCCATAGCTCCAGCGAGCGGATGTACATAAGCGCCTTAGACTTAGTCCTATCATCAGGCAGCTCTTCACCTTCTTTGAGTGGTCCTGTGGGAGGTTCAATGGTGGAGATATAGTCTTGGCCAATGAAAGTCTGCATCATGTTGAGGATCCAGCTGTAATACTCACGGCCCTAGGTGTCTAGATGATCAAAATGCATGTGTTTGTCCATTGACGCTACATACAAGAATTCAAGCAGTTAGCTCGAGACTATTTGGATTCGATGTTTAATTCTTGAAAAATAAAAACAACCATGGATACCACACCATGCTGACCTAGAGATGATGTTAAATGCATAGGTGCATGCTCAACAGTATCTGGCATCCGCGTGCACGTGCCCAGGCATGGCCTCGGCAGCAGTTCTCGACTGGTGCATAGCAGGTGCACGTGTAGTGCCTGACAGCAGCATACGCGCGCACAAGGGCAATCCCTGGCAATAACTCTCGGCAGTAGCCTGGCAGGTGCACGTATGGTGCCTAGCAACATCGCACGCGCACACAAGGAAATGCCCTAGCAGCAGCGCACGGCAGCGCCCAACAGGTGCACATGCAGCACCTGGCAGCAGCGTGCGCGTGCGCACGGCCAGGTTAAGCGGTGCTCGACAGCATCCTGGCAACAGCATGGCAGCCATATGCAATCACTCCATCTAGGGTTTGTAATCAACAAAACAATCTGCAAAATTTTCAAACGTCCTAAGCATAGAATGAGGATGAAGAAGGGAGAAGCCGATTTTATCCTCTCCGAGTTTAGTGAACTTTGAACGAGTTTAGGGTTCAATAGAACATACATTTGTCAATAAAAGCTTTAAATAACCTTGAAGGATCAACAATTGATGCTTAAAGGTAGTAGTTGCAGCAATACAAGGAGGAGGTTGGCCATAAAAATCTTATGGGTTTTTAGGGTTTTATTTTCGGTGGTGGGCGACCTCTTTTAGTTAGGGTTGTTAGAGCTAACGTGACTGATAACTTCTTGTAGAATAATATGGGGCTGAATATAATCAATCTCATTATGAATAGGGAGAAGCTCTTTATATAGAGACTCACTCAAGTACATAATGTAAACCTATTACAACTAGGGCACATGTATAAGGCCCATATACATGACATAAGATCAAGTGCACACACGCACATGTCATATTTCCTACAACAAAACCTCTTTTCATTCTCTAATTTTGTCTTATTTTATTCCTTTTTAGACCCTCATTTAGTACTAATTTAGTTCCTTTTTAATCTATTTAAATGATTCTAAAATTAATTGTCCATTCTTATATAAGGTGTCATTATTTGTGCCTAAATGCTATATTATTTTAATCTCATTTTACTTTCACTGCTTAAACACGTTTAGAGAGAGAAAATAAAAGAGAGAGGTGAACTCCAGTCACCGTAATCCAGTCACCGGCCATCGAACTCCAGTCGGAAGACTCCGAATTACGGTAACCGATCACCAGATTTTGGTCAAACTTGCCAATCGTCAGAGTCTGGTCACTGAAATCTCGTCGAACTCTTTAAAACATGACTAGAATATCATCAGACCTTGACAGAATCATTTCGTACCTTCGTTGAATGTTTTATCGGGGGTTGTAATATTGAAAAATAATTTACTAAAGGCAATAAACTTTATAAAGATACTTTACTAGGGGAGTAAACTTTATAAGGAAACTTGACTGGAGGCAGTATTGATAAAAACTTATCTACTGAGGATAGTAGACTTTATAGGAAAAGTTTACTGGAGACAGTAAACTTAATACAGACTTAGTTAAGGGTAGTAAACTTTATGGAGAAACTTTACATATAGATGTTAATTACATATTGAATTCATCAATATGAATTTTCTTTGTGATAACATATAGATGTTAATTATAAATTTCATAATTCTGTTATATTTTAGCAAAATTGAGTTTCATTTCAGCTAGCTGATCTTTTTAATGCTGTATATTTATTCATCGGAATCTAAAAGCTACAAATGTTATATCTAGAAAGTCTTGAAGCTGGGGGAGTTATCAATGGATGTATATTGATATGCACTCACATCTTTGGTTCAGCAACTTGGTGTTTGCAAAGCCATTTCAAGACTATTTACTTTCAAATAAATAAAACGGCCTACAAATTGAATGTGCAAATGGTGGTTGTTTAGAAATCATTGACTATGTGCTATTATTTTCATTCTTAGATCTGTGGACAGTGATATTAAGTTAAAGGTTGAGTGTCTTTCACCAACGTCTTGTTTTCATATTACTACCTTAGCTTAAAAATTATGTGTTCCACTTTTCTCCATATATTCAGTTCATGGAAATTTCATTACCTGTGACATAGGGAGAGGACCTGCTTTTTTGCCTGTCCCTCTTGGTGTTTAATGTGTAAGATGGTGCTGAATGTCTGAACCACTTGTTCTAGCCTTTGGGAAAGTTTTTTAGGCAGTCTAATGTTAGTGGGGAGAATCCGGTTGATTCTGTAAAAGATATGTTTTTAGGGGGTGGGGGAAGCTTTCTTAGCATTTCATTTTGGGGATCTCTGTGTGTGTCGAGTTCCTCAGAATTAGAAATTGTTCATTCCATGCTATTTTCAACCAGTAATGCTGTTGTGGTTTATTGACTGAACTTTTTCTGTCTGAGGCTATTTTCAGATCCAGAGTTTGACTTAAGAGCTAGCTTATTGAGTGGGCATCTTGTTCTCTTCTGTTCTAATTTACTTCATCTTTCAATAAAATTCTTCCTAAAAAGTTTGGTGTGATTATATTGATATGCTGGCTGCCTCGAACTATACTTGCACTAGTGAGGCTGTGAAAATAGTTGGTAGTGAGCATATTAACATGTTCGCGTATTTTAACTGTTTCCCAATCACATAACCTTCCAAAGTCCAACTTATCTTAATGTAGAGTTTCTTGTAGAATATATGTGCTGATAGATAATGGATGGAATCAATCTCTTATTATGAATAGGGAGGAGCTCTTTATATAGAGACTCACTCTAAGTACAAAGGCACAATCCTTTATGGATTGGGATAATGTAAACCTATTACAACTAGGGCACACGCATAAGGCCCATGGGCTAAGCCCATATACATGGCATAAGACCAAGTGCACACACGCACATGTTATATGTCCTACAACACTCCCCCTTGTGCCGCGCGTCGAAATGCCAGATGGTGCTTACAATGTTGCCTCGTTAAAACCTTGCCAAGTAATAAAAACCCTGTGGGAAAAAACAACCTTGGTCGAAGGAAAAAGAGTACAACACACCATGCTTCTCAATCGAGAGCGTGGCTCCCCCTGATGAGTAGCTCACTTAGGGAGGCTCGATAGTCGTCGCATTCCAATGCTCTTCATATGCTTCTCGAGAGTAGACTTGGGCAGAGATTTAGTAAACAAGTCCGCTACGTTTGCCTCTGAACTCACTTGATTAACTTGAATGTTGAGGAGGGCTTGCTGTTGCTGATTATAGAAGAACTTTGGTGAGATGTGCTTCGTATGATCACCCTTGATGTAGCCTTGCCTCATTTGTTCAATACATGCGGCATTGTCTTCATAAATACAAGTCGGCTTGTCTGTGGTGGAGCTCAATCCACTAGTCCCTCTAATGTGTTCTATAACTGATCTGAGCCAAACACATTCGCGAACAGCTTCATGTAGCGCTATAATCTCTGCATGGTTGGAGGATGTCGCCACTAAGGTCTGCTTTGTGGATCTCCAAGATATCGCTGTATTCCCAATGGTGAAGACATAACCAGTTTGGGAGCGCCCCTTATGTGGATCTGATAGGTATCCAGCATCCGCGAAACCAACCAAGATATCATTAGGTGTTTCGTTATAAGGGCAGCAAGCGGTGCCAAGTACATTGGGAGAGTAATGCTTCTCGGCATCTAAGTATGCATGCATGCACAGCGCTCGGCAGTCATGTGCACAGCCCCTCTCGGCTGCTGCATCATGCTCGGCAGCATGTGCACCGTGCACAGTAGCGTGCACGTAGTGCCCGGCAGCTGCAGCGCAGCGCTCGGTCGCCAGTGTGCACCGCTCGGCAAGCAGCAGGCAGTGCCCAGCCGGCAGTGTGCACCTCTTGGCATTCTGCATGCAGTGCTCGGCAGTGTGCACCCAGTGCACAGCCGGCAGTGTCTGGTGCTCGACAGGGGCAGCACTGTGCTCGGCAGCGTGCACACAGCTCTCGGCAGCTGTGCACAGCGCACGACAGCAAGGTGCACCGTACCCGGCAGCTTGGTTCCTTAAGTGACCAGTGCCTAGATTCTCAGGAACTCTGCACTCTTTTGCAGTCCATCTTGAATCCTTATATGGAAAGAACAGGCCCATGTCCATTGACCCTTTAAGGTATCGAAATATGTTCTTGACACCGGTCCAATGACGTTGCGTTGGCGCAGAGCTATATCTAGCTAACAAGTTTATAGAGAAAGCAATGTCTGGTCGAGTGCACTGAGCCAAATATAGTAGCGCACCGATTGCACTAAGATATGGTACCTCGGCTCCAAGTACATCCTCGCCATCCTCTTTAGGACGGAATGGATCTTTCTTAACATCCAAACTCCGGACTACCATGGGGGTGCTAACTGGATGCATTTTATCCACATTGAAGCGCCTGAGCATCTTGTGAACATATGCACTCTGGTGTACTAAGATTCCAGAGGCTCGGTGCTCTAGCTCAATGCCTAGGCAAAACCGAGTCTTCCCCATGTCCTTCATCTCAAACTCGGACTTCAGATGTGCCGCGGTCTCATTGATTTCATCAAGAGTCCCTATGATATTCATATCATCCACATAAACGGCGACTATCGCAAATCCGGAACTCGTTTTCCTTATGAACACGCAAGGGCACAACTCATTGTTCTTATAACCCTTCCTAATCAAGTATTCACTAAGACGGGTATACCACATCCGTCCGGATTGCTTCAATCCGTATAGTGAGCGTTGCAACTTAATGCAGTACGCACTCCGTGGTTTAGAGTCACTTGACTTAGGCACCTGGAAGCCATCAGGTAATTTCATATATATCTCTGAATCAAGATCCCCATAGAGATATGCTGTAACCACGTCCATGAGCTGCATGTCCAGTTTTTCAGATACTACCAAACTGACAAGGTAGCGGAAAGTGATTATGTCCATTACGGGAGAATATGTGTCCTCGTAGTCTATTCCAGGGCGTTGTGAGAAACCTTGCGCCACAAGGCGAGCTTTATACCTTAGTATCTCGTTCTTCTCATTACGCTTTCTAACAAAGACCCATTTATGTCCCACAGGCTTTACACTTGGCGGCGTTAGCATAACCGGTCCAAATACCTGTCGCTTTGTTAGGGAATTCAATTCCTCCTGGATAGCAACTTTCCATTTAGGCCAATCCGCTCTACGTTCACATTCATTGACGGAGCGTGGTTCGATATCATCGTGCTCAATTATCTCAAGAGCCACGGCATAAGCAAATACATCATCGATATGCATGGATGATCGGTCCTGCAATGATACTGTGTTCTCATAACACATCGAGATTTCCATGTTCTCGATTACCGATTCGGGTCCCGGGGCGTCCCCCAAGCACACCGACATCGTTTCTAGGACATAGGTGTAATCAGAGACAATCTCGTGAGAAGGATTCTCAGTATCGATGAGTAAAGGATTAGATTGTGCCAGAGGAGCCCTTTTCTTCCTGGGCTGCACATCTTTCGAACCAAGTGGCCTCCCCCTCTTCTTTTGAGGAGCCACGGCCTCCACCCGGCCACTAGGGTCGGCAGCGCCCATGCTAGGGGCAGCGGTGCTCGGACCCGGGGTGTCCATGCCCATCTTTGGGACTTCTAGCCTTGCAGGGACATTAGCAGCTGGTATGTCCGATCTCGTGACCTTAGCAATCTCAGCAAAAGAGTCGGGCATCGAATCCGCCACTTACTGGAGCTCAAGGATTCGCCTCACTTCCTTCTCGGCATGAGAAGTACGGGGATCATAATGAGCAAGCGTTGGAACTGACCAGGCCAATTCCTGTCGTTCACGCCGAGCATGTATGCTCTCATCTCCCCCTAACGACGGGAAGACGGCCTCATCAAAGTGACAATCAGCGAATCGGGCCTTAAAGAGATCACCTGTCAAAGGCTCTAGGTATCTTATGATAGTTGGGGAATCATAGCCAACATAGATACCCAAACGTCGTTGCGGACCCATTTTCTTACGCAGTGGTGGCGTAATAGGCACATACACTCCACAACCGAATATGCGTAAGTGCGAAATGTCAGGCTCATATCCAGTAACCAACTGGTACGCACTAAACGCTTGGTTGGAGGCGGGTCGGAAACGAACTAACAAGGCTGCATGCAATATAGCATAACCCCAAGACGCAATAGGGAGCTTTGAGCCCATGACCAGTGCTCTAGCTATCAACTGAAGTCTCTTTATCATAGCTTCAGCTAAACCATTTTGCGTATGCACGTGTGGAGCAGAATACTCAATCTTTATTCCAACCGACATGCAATAGTCGTCAAAAGTCTTTGACGTGAACTCACCGGCATTATCCATCCGAATCGACTTGATTGGATGATCAGGGTGGTTAGCCCTCAGCTTAATAATCTGTGCCAGGAGTTTGGGGAAAGCAGCATTCCTTGTGGACAATAAGGCGACATGCGACCAGCGTGTCGATGCATCCACCAGAACCATGAAGTATCGAAATGGTCCACATTCTGGATGGATGGGTCCACAAATATCACCTTGAATACGCTGGAGAAATGGGATGTTCTCTGTGTTTGCTTTAGCATAAGAAGGTCTGGCCACCAACTTAGCCATTGCACAAGCTTTACAAAACGACTTATGAGCATCAGACATAGTCAGTGACGCATCAGGAAGGGTCCGAATCCTCATGACCGAGTGAGGATCGGCGGAGCTGTCCTCTGGCGACACAAGTGTCGGCCGGGAGCTCACTTTGGCGACCACTGCATCTCTACCCTTTTTGGGGAGCATGTGTCCCAAACCTTTTCGCTTTGTACGGAAGAAAGGATGTCCATACGAGTTTCGTAGAATCCTTATCATCATATCTCTTCCGGGGTGACCGAGGCGGTCATGCCATAGCTTGTACGAGTCATGGTCCCAATAATCATGTTCGGCGACCGCATAGGATTCAATAACCCTTATGGTGGTGAGGTACAAACCACAAGATTGACTCATTAGCTTCTCCAAGATGCGCTTAGAGCCGCACTCATTGGAGGTTACACAGAGGAACTCACGTCCATTCTCACAATGCGGCTCCAAGTGGAAACCATTGGCGCGGATGTCCTTGAAACTCAGTAGTGTTTGAAGGCCCGTAGGCGCATACAAGGCATCGGAAACAATGATCAAGGTTCCATTCGGCAGCAGGAACCTAGCAGGTCCGCGCCCTTGAATGACAGGAGAAGAACCGATCAAAGTCTTCACGGAAGTTTGACACGGCGTCAGCTCTGTAAAGAGCAGCCGATTCCTCAGGATCGTGTGGGTCGTCCCACTGTCTGCAAGGCACTCGATTTCTCCACGTGACATACCTATCAAACAAGGTAGATACGTGAGAAAAAGATATAAAAATCGAAGGCAACAACCGAAGGCAACAATCGAAGGCAACGGTGTGCTTTGCAGAATTCCTGGCAGCCTGACCTTTGCTCACTAAAACGGTCATAACTCCTTCGTTAGGACGGATATGAACGAACCGCAAAAACCGTTGGAAACTAGACAGACTTAGCTTTCCATTGATATGTGGTTTGTGTTCTAGTTTATCCGGAGCTGTTCACAAAGCTCTTCGGAAGTTACTGTACCGAAAGCGGCAGATTCACTGTTTTCGTTTTTGAATGCCCTGAATTGCAGCTTGCTCGTGTGCCAAGGCCATAGGTCCTAGGCAACGTTCGGCAGCGCATTGCATCTACATATATGCCATTGCACTAAGCATTTGGCAACTTGGTAGTGCATGAGGAGCCACACACATGCCGGTGCACAGAGCACTCGGCAACAATCGTTGGCTGCACACTCTTTGGCGCCCATGGCGCACGATATGGGGCAGTAAGGAGAGGGCTCGGCAGCTCATCACTAGTGCACGGTATTAGGTGCACAGAGCTTCGGCAAATGCCACCCAGAGCTCGGCCCTGGTGCCCGGTGCTCGGCAGTCGGTGTCCTATGCACGGCCACGAGTGTTCTGTGCTATGTAGCTCACTTAATGCTTGTCCTTGATGTAAGTGCACATCAATTGGTGATCAGTGCACATGCCCTTGTGTCCAATGCTAACATCTAGTGCTTAGTGCTCAACACTTCATACACGGTGCACGACAGTTCATGTGTAGCACACACAAATCTTGTCAGCATTTGGCACGAAAGTGATGGCATTCTTCACACAAAAACGAAGCAATTGGCATACATGGGCGGCAATTGACACACAATTGGCGCAAAAACGATCTAGGGGCAGTAGGTATTGAACAGAATAGCAACAGGCACATTGGGCGGCAACAGGCGCGTGACTGTCGGCAGCCAGGTGCACGTGTGCTCGGCAGCAGTGCACAGCAGCTCGGCAGCCATGCCGGCAGCATGTGTAGCGCACACAGCTCCTAGGCAGCGCTTAATAGCTGCTTGCCTTAGGTTCAAAACAGTGTTGTCATGCTTCTAAACTCCATTGGAGAGTCTTAGAGCGGCATAAAAATGGTCAAGTGCATTGGATTTTGTCAAGTGTTTGTATAAACATATCGAACACATTGTTAAGAACATCGATTTTATTAAACGCATAATGGTTTACATCCAAAGGTCTCAAAAACATTCGAACTAATTATGGCATAAACATGCCTTATTACATATGCTTGAAAGGAAAAACAACAAACATGGAGGTAAAACAAACAAGAGCTCAACAACTTCTAAAAGTCGGGTGCATCTAAGTCGGTTTGTTCCCGAAAATCCTCAACCATAAGGTTGGCATTCGGCACTTTGTCCACTTCCACAGTGACATGACTCTCCACAGTTTCCTTATATTTCTTGTACGCAGCAACTATGTCGGCAGATGCTCGGCATTGCTTTATCCAGTGGTCCTGTGATCCACAACGAAAGCATATATTTGCCTTAGCATTTTTCTTGGCGAATTTCTGAACCGGCTTGGGAGCTCGGCCCCTAGGGGCGGGTGCATCATCCTTCTTCCAGACATTAGGGTGGCCCTTAGAGCGTTTAGAACCTCTAGTGCCTCTCCTAGTCCGGGTGCCTTTACCAGAGCCTTGCTCACGGTGATATGGTTCGTAATGATCTCGTGCTCTATGTTTCGTGACTTTCCCGCCTCTGGCCCTGTTGTAATTAGTCTCTGGAACAACGAGTGTCCCAACAGGCCGAGCGGTGTTTTTAGTCAGGATTTTACAATCCTTTTCCTCAGTTAGCAACAACGTCATAAGAGAGTCAAACGTTGGAGTAAGACCACTCTTATAGTCGTGCCTATACTGTTTCATCAAAGTAGATGATGACCTGGGAAAAGTGAGCAATGTCTTCTCTATGAGATCATCCTCGGACTTCTCAACTCCACAAAAATGCAGACGAGCACGTAGTGCAAGCATGTCTGTCTGGTACTCCTCTACAGATTTGTAATCCATTAGCCTGATGGAAGCCCATTCAGCCTGCAGCTCCGGTAGAAGCGCAACATGAACATTACCAAATCGTGTCGCGAGCTTGTTCCATAGCTCCAGCGGATCGGCTACTTGCTGGTATTGCCACCTCAATGTGGAATCCAGGTGCCGACGGATAAACATAAGCGCCTTGGACTTTGTTTTGTTGTCCGGCAGCTCAACACCCTCTGCAAGGGGTTCCGTGGGAGGATCGATGGTGGAGATATAGTCCTTGCCAATAAAAGTCTGCCTCATGTCGAGGACCCAGCGGTGATACTCACGGCCTTGGGCGTCCAGGGGATCAAACTGCAAATGTTTGTCCATTGACTCTGCATACAAGAATTCAAGCAGTTAGTTCGAGACCAATTGGATTCGATGCTTAATTCTTAAATCAAGACAGCCATGGATACAACACCATGCTGACCTAGAGAGGATATATAGTGCATATGTATATGTTTACAGCCGCGTGCACGTGCCAAGGCCCAACCTCGGCAGCAGTGCTCGGCAGGTGCACAGTAGGTGCACGTCTGGTGCCCGGTGGCAGCGTGCGCGTGCACAGGGCCAATCCCTGGCAGCAGCGCTCGTCAGTAGCCCATCCGGTGCACATATGGTGCCTGACAGCAGTGCACGTGCACAGGGTCGATCCCTGGCAGCAGTGCACGTCAGTGCACAGAAGGTGCGCATGCGCGCCGGCAGCAGCGTGCACCCGCGCACAGGGGCAGGCCCCGGCAGCGGTGCTCGGCAGTGCACAGCGGCAGCATGGCAGACATATGCAATCACTCCTCTAGGGTTTTATTTAACAAATTGTACCTGCAATGACAAACGTCCCAAGCATAGAAGGGAGATGGAGAAGGGAGGAAAGGACTTTATCCCCCCCGAGTTTATTGAACTTTGAATGAGTTTAGGGTTTCAAAGTACATACCTTTTTCGAAAAAATTCTCCAAAAAGCTTGGGATTCTTGTTTTTGATGCTTGAGCAGCGGCTGTGCGCAGCAAAAATTCAGCTGTGCGCGGTGGTGCACGTCTGTGCGCAGTGGTGCGCGCTGGTGTCCGGCGGGTGCGCGTCGGTGCGCGCTGGTGTCCGGCAGGTGCGCGGCGGTGCACAGGGAGGGTGCACGTCGGTGCTCGGGGCAGTGCGCAGGTAAAGGCTGCCGAAAACAAATTTTTGGGTTTTAGGGTTTTGTTTTCGGTAGTGGGTTGGCCGATATTAGCTAGGGTTTTCTAGAGCAAAACGTGACTGATAACGTCTTGTAGAATATATGTGCTGATAGATAATGGATGGAATCAATCTCTTATTACGAATAGGGAGGAGCTCTTTATATAGAGACTCACTCTAAGTACAAAGGCACAATCCTTTATGGATTGGGATAATGTAAACCTATTACAACTAGGGCACACGCATAAGGCCCATGGGCTAAGCCCATATACATGGCATAAGACCAAGTGCACACACGCACATGTCCTACAACAGAGTTCAAATATTTCTGGGTATTCTTATATATTTGTAGTTGTCTGAAAAAGTTGACATTGTCTCTTGTTAGTGATGAGAGTAAATTTGTGTATAGCGTTTTCAAATCCTTCTATTTATGTGAAAGTATTGTGGCGTTTCTATGTTTACTGACCCTTTGGTCTTTTCAATCTCGAACTCGATACGTTGCGGTAATCATTATTGCCTTCCTGACCTTTCATCAAATATCATTTGCTATTTTTTGAATATTTTTCTCAACTATGAATTAGATGCTGTTAATTATGCAGTGCTGACTTGGGTCTTGTGGGGTTTCCAACCAAGGATTTACACTATCGGTTTCTTTCACAATTTATTCCAGTGTTCTACATTCGAATAAGAGAGTATTCGAAGGTAAATTAAATTTATTTGCCTTAACTGTTTTCCTTTCTTTTTTTCAAATTTTTGGTAATCATTTATTTGTCAACTCCTAAGACAGTAGCAGTAGTGCCTTATATCGTGAATTACAATGGAGCATTATTTCGCCAATACCCTGGTATGTAGTACTTTCTTAAAACCAGTCATATATACCTGATTATTGCTCATTCCTGATCTTAATTTCAATATTGATGACGGGTTTATATTTAACTTTGTGCTACAGACTAGAGCTTGGTCCTCTGATCTTTTACATTATGCACGTATGAATCTCTTTTAGAGGAACATTTAGAGAAAAATTTAGACTTATTTATGATATGCTATTTCATACAAGCCCTATTATCTGCATGGTCTGGACATGATGAAAAATACATTTACATTTATGATATGGCATCCTAACCCAATCTTGCCTTAGAAAGGATATTGCTATACTATCAGCTTGCCTGTAGTTAACCATGATTTTCTTACACTATTCTTATGCTTGTTGGTTTCTATTTCGCACTGTCAGATACTCTCTTCTTCAATTTGAGTACATTCTGCTTAATCAGCATGTTGTTGTATTTCTCTCATCTTTTTTAAGTTCAGGGCCTTGGCAGGTAATGCTTAAACAAGCAGATGGTTCTTTTGCTTGCTTAGCAGAGAGTGCAACACGCTTCACTCTGGGTGAAGTATACATCTATCTGAAACTCCAAGCATCTATACTGTTACTTGTTAGATATGGTTGTTATGTTTTCACAATCATTGTTTGTTTGCTTTTTAGACAAAAGAATAACTGTTGAGGGTCTTGGGACTTGATGAGGAAGAAGGAAGCTCGCTGCAATTTCTTCGTAGAGGCTACAAGGTTACCCTCTCCCTTAAACAGTTTATTTTAGCTGTTTAAAGTTTTCAACTTTTTAGGTCACTAGTTTCACTCTGTTTAAATGGTCAATTTCCCAACTTGAAAAATTTTCCTACCTCTTCTTGTTACTGGTCTAATGATATACTTCAGACCAACAAAGAAAGGCAGTTTCTTAGTAACTCGATACAATTTAAACTACCATTCCTCAATGTTGACACCCTCTCTCACACAGGCGCACACATAAGATGAGTTACATTTTTTAGTGATTCTGCAGACCTATGGCTCTAGTACTTTTTTGTATAGGGACAATGTAATATCAGGTTCACTGCATACTCTGTTGTAACTGGATGTATGATGAGAAAGTGAAAAACAGTCTGTGAAATATGATAATGCTTCAGCTTAATCCCAATTATCCGATTAGGATCTGGTGATTAATATGACTTTTAAAAAACATAATTCATTTGGATGTAACCTATACACTTGCCTAGTCAAGTCAATAAATCTTTGGATGACAATATCTCTTTCCTTATTGATAAGTTGTCTATTTACCATGTGTATCTTGATAAAGTAGTCTGGGGTTCAACTCCAGAGATTTGACCAATAGAGAGAGTAGCCTAAACCCTTATAAACCCACAGGCAAGGTCCCATATTCCTGATGTGGGATATATATCTTAACACGCCCCCGCACGTATGGCGAATCTTCAAGCCTAACACGTGGACTACAACTTGGGTGTTGTGGAGTTCGTGTGGCCTTTGGGCTTCACACGTGTAAGCGGGTGACCCGCTCTGATACCATGATAAAGTAGTCTGGGGTTCAACTCTAAAACCAATTGACCAATAGAGAGAGTAGCCTAAATCCTTATAACAGACAAGGTCTCATATTCCCGATGTGAGATATATATCTCAACACGCACCCGCACGTGTGACGAATCTTCAAGCCTAACACGTGGACAACAACTTGGGTGGTTTTTGGCCAATAGAGAGAGTAGCCTAAACCCTTACAAACTCATAGACAAGGTCTCATATTCCCGATGTGGGATATATATCTCAACACACCCCCGCACGTGTGACGAATCTTCAAGCCTAACACGTGGACAACAACTTGGGTGGTCGTGGAGTTCGTGTGACCTTTGGGTTTCACACTTGTATATGGGTAACCCGCTCTGATACCATGATAAAGTAGTCTGAGGTTCAACTCCAAAACCAATTGGTCAATAGAGAGTAGCCCAAACCCTTATAAATCCACAGACAATGTCCCATATTCCCGAGATGAGATATATATATCTCAACATATCTGAGGTTCTTTCTTTATGTAACTCTTACAAATTTAAATACCAAAGAATATTGTGAAACAAGGAATATCACTCTAAAATTCATCGTGTGTTCTGAACTGATATGACAGTCTGCTACTTGGTGGGAAGATGTTGAGTTGGAATTGTCTTCTGCTTGGCGTAATTGAGCAGCGGAAAGAGATGGATGCAGAATGTGAGTGTTCCAATGGTTGGGTGGGAGGCCAGTGCCCCAGTCAATTGGATGGCAGATCAGTGCTCAAATGTAATCTGGGCGTGAACACTGGGATTTTAATGGTCTTGTGATGCTATGATGCTCATCAAAATGATTAATTATACAAAATGGCGAGTTCTCAGAGGTTAGTACATAACCCCCTAAAAGTGATAATTTTGTGCATAGTAATTTTCATTTTTGGTTCATTATACCATAGAACCTGTGTTTATTGTTTATCTTTGAATTATCAATTCATTTCACTTCTGGTTGAATTTGAGTTTAGCTTTGTTAGGAGGCAACTAGTTTGAAACTTGGTTTAAATACCTGTCTAACTTTCATCCATGAAGGCGCACGTTGTAAGGTGCTCTTACATACGCTGTCATCATTGCTTGTGTGAAAAGCTGGAACAGGAATTGTTCGGGTAGAAGTCCGTAGAACAGCTCAATGTCTTTGAGAGTTATAGTAACACAGTTGGCTAACCCTTTGAATTTGCGTGGGTTGTCCTTCACAACTTCTTTCAACCCCTAAACTAATAAGCTGGTTTAAGAATTCCTGTCAAAATACCATCCAGTCCAGGCTGCAGATGGGCAGTCTCTGGCAGAACAGAAGGAGCTCATGATTGCAGTCGTCCTTCTCTGGTGGAGACGATAGTGAGTCCATACCCTCTCAGCCTCTCTCTTCTGAGTTCTGACCCCAAAGAGAGCTTCAACCATTGAACCCTTGATCATCTTAGCCACCTCCTCACTGCCAACATTTACCACTCTTCACTGAAGGCAGGGCCGATCCCTCCACCATTGTGGAGTCACATTTGGAGAACTGATCAGTTTGTCACTTCTACCAGAACCTAGAGATACATCCTCCTAACCTAGCGGCACTGGACGATATCCCTTAACCCGATTTTCACTCGCCACCATATTTGGCCATGAACCACTACAGCCCCGCCTCAGCATGTTCAAAGAAACCACAAGTTTTGCACAAATCCCTCACATTCAAATATTCCACCTCATGGCCTCAAGATCCTTGGAGAAAGAATTAACCCCTAAAGTCTGAGTAGCCCTGTTAGCACACTAAAACTTATCCTTGATGTATTTATTCTAGATCATGCAGAGAACTTAACAATATCATACGGCCTACACTAGCATTAGAGCCAGGCTTTCTTCATTTTGAATTAGAATGCTCAAGCAATTCAGAGTCCAACCAATATGTCACGTCATTGTCGGTTCGTAATTGTGAAAATAAATCTTCTTTGAACCCCTGCAGGCCAGCAACCTATTTGCCCATCCTTAGCCATCCACAAAGTCGTTATAATTTGAAGTATAAACCCATTTATTAGTGTTACATTCCAGCCTAAGTTTACCTTCCTAAATCCGGGGTAGAACATGTTCTACATTTGGGTACTTCACTTTTGTTGGAGGAAACCTTGTCACTTGACGTAGTAAAAAGCAAAAAGTCGTTGCCAAATCGAGTGCAGAAGCTGAATTTTGAGGTATGGCACATGAAGTTTGTGAAATGTTATGGATCCGTAATATCCTGAAGGAACTGGGTTACAAGCTTAAGAGGGCCTATTGACTTGCATTGTGATAATACAGCTGCCATTGCAATTACACATAATCCAGTTCAGCATGATCGCACAAAACATGTGGAGGTTGATCGTCATTTCATTAAAGAGAATCTTGACAGAAAGGTTATTCGATTTCCATTTGTAACCTCAGAGGAGCAATTAGCTAATATTCTTACTAAAGGAGTATCTAGAAGGGTGTTCGACAGCTCGATTGACAAGTTGGGCATGATAGACATCTATGCACCAACTTGAGGGGGAGTGTAGAATTGCTGTAAATCCGTATATAATTAGGATTCTTATGTAATTAGGATATCCTGTATTTATGGGTAGATTGTTTCCTATTAGAGTTAGATTACTCCTTTGTACTTGTATATATGCCCCTATTGTGGGATGAATAGTATTATTGAATTAACCCTGAATTGAAGTATTCTTTTCTACTGCGCGGCGCACCGATGGCAGAGAAATTAAGGAGGCCGAGCAGAGGCTGGAATTGGTGATGGCGAAGCCGACTCGGCGACGACGTGGCATCCAGTGGCTCCGGAGAGAGAAGTGATCAGGAGGGAGAGAGAGGGAGTTCCCCCATACTGCCCAATCTCGAGAAGGGAGAGAGAGCTCTCCACCAATCGGCTCCAGTCCTATTTATATTCAAAAACCAACCGTCTAGATCAAATCCTTAATTGATCTGACGGCCCAGATCAAATAACAAAAAGTTACCGTGAACAGTAAATAGATATTTTACTCATTATTATTTACCGCACAGTAACTACACATTATCCCGCATAATTTCCGCATACAAACTCCGATTAAATCATAGGACATACCCACGAGTTCATATTAACGTCCCCTACAACTTTTCCGAATGATGTTTCCCCAAATTCTCGACTTATCGCAAAGTCAACTTTTTATGAAAAAATAAATAATATTTATTATTCCCGTAAGCTAACTACATCTATAATAATCCACCCGTAGTTCCGGAAAATAATCCGGACATACTGAAGAGCTTGTATTAACATATTCTACAGTCTCGAGACATTAAATCTATTTTCTCCATAATCGAGAATATCTCGATACTAAACTCGAATATTAATTCGAGAAAGCTAATAGCGCAGTTACGACTCTCCGTAACCCGTCTAATCCCGGTAAAAAGGTAAAAATTCTTAGGTTGGGGTGTTACATTTAGTGTATGGACTGCAAGATGGTAAAGAAAGATGGTATAATTGGTGTTCATACTGAGATGCACAGAAAGAACTTAGTCACCATACTCGTCTACCACAATTGGTGGTAGAATGCAACCTGGTTCGAGATGATTTCAAGGATCATAGTCTCTCAAACTTTTTCCTAGTTTTCTATTTCATTGGCTTAGTGACAGCATGGATGAAACTGAGTATGAGTGAATCATGAATGTATCAAAAAAGAAAAAGAATTTCATCACCATAAACATAGATTTAACTGCTTGCAAATTTGTTATGGAGTTGGCTCAACTTTTCTACTGATGCTCTTTGCACCTCTCTCTTAGACTGTTACTGTTTGCGACAAACGCACCAAGTCCTATCGCTGTGAAGCATATGGAGAAAGAGTGTCAGCCGTTTGAGGTATCAAAGACGCAAGAATTAGATACAAGGTTTCACACATTGGACTTCTTCCTAACTAGGGAATAAATGAATCCTATTGGCTCTAGGCAACTAAGCCTGCCCATCCTCCAATAAGATCACACGGAATCTTACAACAATTAGGGAAGTAACCTTACATAGGTGAAGGCAAAACAGATTGTCTACATAGAAATAAGGGAAAACAGGTAATGTGCCATCAGTTAAGGCAACGAAGGTTCCAGGTAGTCTGGCAACAATGGTGAAATGCACGTAAAAATCTTGTGCGTGAGTGTGTTCATTAATAGATGGTGGTGATTCTGTATTTTCTACTTTCAAGTTCAACTCTTGGTGGTTGCTGCTATAATATCTAACCATACAATGTTGGCTTCTATTGATGACAACTGAAACTGTGAAACTGCACCGAAAACATAGTATGGCTGTTTGACATCATTTCTGTGAGTGCCCAAGTTGTATGTACACACCAGACCTGGATTTTCAATATCAAGTTAAAGACTTGGTTTACAGATTACTTATCATCATAAGCTGAGAAGTCTGGCTCAGGGGGCTTCTGCAGCTTCAGTAGCTCCCTCCTGCCTGAACTGCGAAGCCTATGACCGCGAAGAGTTTTTGCTGCAAACCGGGATGCAAGGATTGCGGCACCAAGCCCATGTTTACCACCTTTAGAACCACCCTCACCACCACCACCATCATCATCATCATCATCATCATCATCATCATCTCCATCACTGTATCCAAATCCTTCCTCCTCTCTTTGTTTTTCCAACACCACTCTTCTCCTGTAGTGGCGCCAAGCAGCTTGGATAAAGCAGGCTGCCCAAGTCCTCCATTGCTGTGAGTAGAACCGGAAGGTGTACTGCACCTGTCTGCTATGAAGGTGCCTAAATTGAGTGGAAACAAATTTCAACTCCTCTGCTTCCAAAGCAAATGCCTCAACCTCAGTTATAGCCTTCACTGTTCGAGTAGATGATGGTAAGTTAGAGCCGGCTTTTGGGTCGAGTGCCCATGTTAGGAGCTCTTCTCCACAAAAGTCACCTTCCTGGAGCAAACCTCTGTTGTAAAATCCAGTCCTGCCACCATCTGTGGTCACACTTTCTAGGCGACCTCGAATGATGAATAACATCTCACCAACAGGATCTCCTTCCCGGACTATGAAAGTATTCTCTGTGCATAAACTTGGTTTCAGACGCTCACAAATGGCATCAAGCAACCGCTCATCCATATTGGTGAAAAGAGGCACCTGCAGCCACAACCAGGTGAAGTTCGTACATTACATGTTAGCAAACACAAAATGTACCAACCTTTTGGCCTATAGCTTATGATTTTAACTTGACTCGCTGAAGCAAGATCCATCTAATAAGTTCAACAAATATGTGCAATACTACATAACATTCACAAGGGACAAAAACAAGAG